>NQII01003249.1:0-38052 GCA_002778355.1 Clitarchus hookeri | reverse complement strand
TGGTTTATTGCGGTACAAGCCCGGGATAGACGCAGCTGGTGGTGGGATCTCTGTGTCCCTTGGGCAGCTGCAAAATGCAGCTGTGTCCGCGCCCTGGTGCCTTCCGTTGTCTCCGGATGTCGTCTGCACGTGCAGGAACAGTTGCACGTGCAGAAACCTTTGGTAGCGCGCCTTTGCAGCTGCGAGGCTCCTGGCGTCCCTCTGTCGGCACGTCCACAAAACCCTTAATCCTTATTGCGGTCGTCCGCCGGCGAGCTTCGCCAGAGCGTGTGTTCTGACGAATAAAATATAGGGACGCAGAATGCATCAAATAAAACGTAATTTTGTGTTGACAAAGAAGGTTACAATTATTTCCGGATTCTAAACCACGTTTCAGTATTCATAAAACACTTTTTTCTCTCTATAAATGTCGCATAACGAGCAGTATGGTGACAGTAGGCCTAAAGTTAGCACACTAGTCTCTACCCGACACCGCACGACTTATCTAGCAACTGCCAGCCGGCAAACCTGTATTTCCGCGTTCCACCTCGTTTATCAACACTATATTGAGCCCTCAAATGTAGTGTTTAGAAATAAAAAAATTATTTTAAAAATAACTTGCTTATCATATTGTTTCTTATGTTTTGTGTACCTAACATACCTTTTATTTCTCTGACATCACGATAGCTGTTTCTACACTTTCTTTCTAAACTGTAAGAATTGTATACATTAGTTGAAAATATAGATATGGTAGTTTAAGAAACACTTAATAGCTGGGGTGAGATTAAATACAGCGAAGAAAATCTGTAATAAAAGTTAAAGAATTTGTTTTATTATCAAAGGCGGTTTTCTATCGGTTTATTTAAAGGAAAAGTTTATAAAAGTAACACAGCTCACTTGCGTAAAACGCGTAGGCAATTTAGTGTCATTATGTGGACCTGGTTTCGTAATTGTTTGTAACGCCCATCTCTGTAACTTAGAAAAAAAGGGTAAGGCCAAATATTAAACTGAGATCATCCTTGATAAACGTTTCTAAAAACATACTATTTACGGTTTTGAATATAAAAATTAACTTGCTATTTAACTTAAATTGTTAGGCTTATGAAAACTAACTAGAGACAAATCAAAACAACTTAAATTTATTATAAATTGCTTTATTTGAAAAAATACTCTATAATATGAATCAGGCTTTTCGCAAGAAGGACTTTGAGCCCCGCCCAAATAATGTAATGTTTAATTTGCATGGCCTAAGATCGTGACATGTTATTATTTAGGCATATAATGTGAATGTAGCCTAAATATGATAGTTGTACTCTTGAAACGAATGTTACAAGTTATATTAAATCAATAAGAAAATATCTCTACCAAATTCCATATGTTAAGCCTAACTTGGAATGTATAAACTTACAAAATGTAAAATTTACGGTGTGTGGCTAAATTTTTTGCAAACATATTTATATGCCTTTNTGGAATGTATAAACTTACAAAATGTAAAATTTACGGTGTGTGGCTAAATTTTTTGCAAACATATTTATATGCCTTTTTTACTATGAAATACGTTAAAATATTTTTTATGCTCACGTTTACTTCACATACGAATTGCTAAACGCGCTGTGGTGCGTATTAAACAATACTATAGTACCGCAATGAAGGTTAGGTNTGGAATGTATAAACTTACAAAATGTAAAATTTACGGTGTGTGGCTAAATTTTTTGCAAACATATTTATATGCCTTTATTACTATGAAATACGTTAAAATATTTTTTATGCTCACGTCTACTTCACATACGAATTGCTAAACGCGCTGTGGTGCGTATTAAACAATACTATAGTACCGCAATGAAGGTTAGGTCAGATGTAAATAGTAGACATTAATAAGTTCAGTGTTAAGACTGCCTAGATAGGGGAAACACAAACACATAATTACGTACATCCAAATAGTCTTCGCAAACAAAAAAAAACAAAAAGATTTTGGAGAAACATCTTCAATGTTTCGCCTAACTGCGTTATACCACGTCTTCCTATTTGTTTCGTTTTTTTGTAACTAACAAATATTTGATCAGGTGTTTAGCAAGATGTACTAGTACACTGCGGTTCAAAAAAAAACCATTTAGATGATTTTGGTATACTTGAATGTTTATTTTCTCTTTTCATTACTTCAAACAATTTCTATTTAACCAAACACGCATCACCGCTGAGGCAAACACACGCGGCGGCCGAGGTTGTATCTGACTTGTGACGTCACGGAGTAAGCAGGCACGACAGACGCGTTTTGGCGGGAGTTTCAAACGTAAAACTTCCATTCTGTCATAACTTTTTCAAAACTAAATTTTTAAATCGTGATACTTTGTTAGCACATTTCTAACATATAAATGAATGAAAACCAAGTACTGTACCAGCAATAAATGTGCATGTTGCCTATTGTTTGGAGCACAGCTTGTCCTTAAAATTGATCCGTGCCAATTCTCGTTCCTTAGTTACAGATAGGGGCAGTGATATTTCGCGAANCTACTTCACATACGAATTGCTAAACGCGCTGTGGTGCGTATTAAACAATACTATAGTACCGCAATGAAGGTTAGGTCAGATGTAAATAGTAGACATTAATAAGTTCAGTGTTAAGACTGCCTAGATAGGGGAAACACAAACACATAATTACGTACATCCAAATAGTCTTCGCAAACAAAAAAAAACAAAAAGATTTTGGAGAAACATCTTCAATGTTTCGCCTAACTGCGTTACACCACGTCTTTCTATTTGTTTCGTTTTTTTGTAACTAACAAATATTTGATCAGGTGTTTAGCAAGATGTACTAGTACACTGCNTCTTTCTATTTGTTTCGTTTTTTTGTAACTAACAAATATTTGATCAGGTGTTTAGCAAGATGTACTAGTACACTGCAGTACAAAAAAAACCATTTAGATGATTTTGGTATACTTGAATGTTTATTTTCTCTTTTCATTACTTCAAACAATTTCTATTTAACCAAACACGCATCACCGCTGAGGCAAACACACGCGGCGGCCGAGGTTGTATCTGACTTGTGACGTCACGGAGTAAGCAGGCACGACAGACGCGTTTTGGCGGGAGTTTCAAACGTAAAACTTCCATTCTGTCATAACTTTTTCAAAACTAAATTTTTAAATCGTGATACTTTGTTAGCACATTTCTAACATATAAATGAATGAAAACCAAGTACTGTACCAGCAATAAATGTGCATGTTGCCTATTGTTTGGAGTACAGCTTGTCCTTAAAATTGATCCGTGCCAATTCTCGTTCCTTAGTTACAGATAGGGGCAGTGATATTTCGAGAAAATATTTCGAGACAAGATACAGTCCAAAGCATTGTAGGGCCGTCCAGCTTCTTTGATAGGCTAAAAAATGTTCTGGCCCGTGTTAACCGTTTGCGCAGGAATCACGAAGGTTCAGTGTCGGAGTTACTTAGTCCTGAGTGGCTTGGTCACAGACGGACACGGCACCAGCAGCCAATGGAGGTGTAACAACAGCTGAGGTGTGTATATATTATTGAAGTCTACTGTGTGCTCCGATTTTTACGCGAAATATCACTGCCTCTAGTTATAGAATATAAGAACAGCAGCTGTGGTCGCCTTACCTTGAACTCCGGCGCGCCGGACTGGCCGACTGGCCACCAAGGAAACGGCGCGGTTAACTGATCCGCTGACAGATTCGTACGCAAATGGCGGTCGGCTGGACTCATGCTGCGTCAAGCCTGCGGAGGGGACTCCCCTCCCCCCTTCCTGATTCACTCTCACTCATTCACACACGATCGAATGTCGTGTCGCACAACATAAGTGGGCGTTGTCACGGATGTAGCCGGAATATCGTTCAAAAAGGAGCAAAAAAAAAAAAAAAAAAAAACACATGTTTCCAGGGGAAAATTGCTTACACGTGCTCGAGTGTCGCTAGGGAAAAGACACCACAGCGCGTTGACGGTAAACTGAGCCTTCTGGAAGCCCTGCTTGTACGCATGTTGTATATTCTTCCTCCGCGTATAATGTTAACATTTCCGTGAGCCGCACCTCGTCATGCTCCGGCCAAGTGAAACTGCGAAGTTATTTGAAAATTAAATATTTTACAAATTTGCTCGTCCTTTGGCCTCTACGCTTATATGCATTAAGGAAAAAAAAAACAGATAGCAAATTTTATTATTCCAGTATTCATAAATGTTTATCAACAATTGTAATTCAACATTAACACGTGAAACCACTTTCTCCCCGTCCGTTACCAACTTTAGTTTGTTGCGTTCCAGTCAGTGGGCCAGTTTAGAAAAGTGCAAATAGAGGTAGTGACATTTTTCAAAGGTTGATTTCAAAAGCAGCTTTTAGAAAAAAATTACTTGTTCTTGAGCATAAAACAAATGCTTTTATACTTCCCACGTTCTGCCATCGACTATCAGTCCCCGCCATCTTGGATTTTCAATATTTTTGTCATAAATTCCATTTAAGGACGTTTAATGAAAAATATAGCACATCACGACATAAATAATAGCGCCGTAAGCTTAATCAAACTATTACATCTCTGTAGAATTTATTAATTATTGAATAGTTACTGCAGGCAAGAAATAAATCTATATGTTTTTTTTTTTTTGCTTTCGGTTACAGTAATGGTCCTGGCAACAGCAGTCTAGCAATGCATGTTTTAGAACATGTGCAATGTAATGCCCTACGCTTTGTCGAAGCCTGAAAAATAATACAAAATCTGTGGTGCCATTTACGGCGGAAAATTCCGAAAATCCAAAATGGTTAGGGACTGATCCCTCATAAGAATACAGAGGTGGAACTAAAGATGAGGTAGAGCGATCTCGCTGGCTGCGCACAACCAATCTCCGTGCCCCAACATTGAAATGCTTTTCTGCCAACACGTCTTGCGAAAACGGCATGGTTTGGAGGTTAGGTTAGAAAACTTATATGTAAATAAGTGCTTTGAGATGTATGTATACTCTCTCCAACTAATTTGCAATGCAGTTTGATTAAACTGAAATTGGTAAAGGTATTTTATTCATATAGTAGTGCTTGTAATTTAAAAATGAAGATATAAACAAACACGTTCATCACTGTTGACCATGTGACTTTGACAGTTTACGTATGATTGTGGTAGGTGAATGTTGGGCACATGCGCAGAATTCTATTAAGCTGTCTACGTCATCCTTAGTCTACCGAGAACCCAGGCCGCGCACAGCAGCAAAACGACGTCACTGGCCGGCAACCCGCCAATCAGCGCCTGGTAACTTACTCGCCAGCCGGTATCCCAGCCAATGGAGAACCTTCCGCAGCGTCTAGTAGCCTATCAGACAAATGACTCGTTCCCCAGAACTTCACGCAGCCAATCAGGGAATGGGTACGCCCACATCAAAGGAACCACCGCGCTATTTCGTATCTATCTAATTATCTATTTAGTTTAATAATAATGCCAGTATAAAAAAAACTATTCCATAATATTAAAAATAACGTACTCGGATAAAAAAAATAGTTTTTGTGTAATTAATTACTTAAGCGAAGGCAACAGGCTGCAATCCTCCGGCGTATGAAACAAAATTTTATTGAGGCACTGTCAACTCGGCACGTCATTGGCTGACAGCTAGCAAATTACGAACATTGTACAGTGCAGTAAACACCTCCGATGTAGCGTGGACCAATTGGACGAAGGTACACGTGGAATAACAAGCGACCAACAAAACTTGTGTTCCTGTAGCCGTGGGCATAGGCACCTCGCTTCTAACGTACTCTCGATGTCCGTAAATGTGCGCAGACAAATGCATACAAACTTACACTGAATGGACAAAAAAACTGGTACACCTGCCTAATATCGTGTAGGGCCCCCGCGAGCTCGCAGAAGTGTCGCAAGACGACGTGGCATGGACTCGACTAATGTCTGAAGGTATGCAGGAGGCAATTCACACCATGAATCCTGCAGAGCAGTCCACAAATCCATAGGAGTGCGAGGAGGTGGAGATCTCTTCTGAACAACACGTTGCAAGGCATCCCATACATGCTCAATAATGTTTATGTCTGGTGGTTTAGGTGGCCAATGGAAGTGTCTAAAGTCACAAGAGTGTTCCTGGAGCCACTCGGTAGCAACTCTCGACGTGTGGGGTGTCACATTTTCCTGATGGAATTGTCCAAGCCCGTCGCAATGAACAATGGACATGAATGGGTGCAGGTGATCGGACAGGATGCTTACGTAACTGTCACCACCTGTCAGAGTGGTATGTAGACGTATCAGGGGTCCCATTTCACGCCAACTGCACACGTCCCATGCCATGACACAGCCTCTACCAANTGTAGGGTCCATGGATTCATGAGGATGTCTCCATACCCGTACACGTCCATCCACCCGATACAATTTGAAACGAGACTCGTCAGACCATGCAACGTGTTTCCAGTTATCAACAGTCCAATGGCGGTGTTAGCGGGCCCAGGCGAGGCGTAAAGCTTTGTGTCGTGCAATCAACAACGGTACACGAGTGGGCCTTCGGCTCCGAAAGCCGATATCAATGATGGTCCGTTGAATAGTTCACACGCTGGCACCTGTTGATTCCCCAGCATTGAAAACTGCGCCAATTTGAGAAAGGGTTGCACGCCTGTCACGTTTAATGATTCTCGTCAGTCGTCGTTTGTCCCGTTCGTTCACGATCTTTTTCCGGCCGCAGCGATGTCGAAGATTTGATGTTTTACAGCATTCCCGATATTTACGGTACACTCGTGAAATGGTCGTACGCGAAAATACAAATTTTATCGCTACCTCGTAGATGCTATGTCCTATCTCTCGTGCACCGACTATAACACCACGTTCAAAATCACTTAAATCTTGATAACCTGCCATTGTAGCAGCAGTAACCGATCTAGCAGCTTTTCCAGACGCTTGTTGTCTTATAAAGGCGCTGCCGACAGCATCGCGTTACTCTGATTGGTTCCATACCTCTGTTATTTGCATACGCACGCCTATACCAGTTTTTTTTTTTTTTGGCTGTCTAATGTATTTTGTTGATTTTTTTTTTTAAATAATAATTTTTACGCTGGAGGCTTACTGTGCGATGCCGAATTTTGTTTGTAGGGAGGGATAACCGATTTTCTCGATAAAGTTCCTGTCTAGTTGTACTACAAAACATTCTGTCTCACATCCTCTTCCGCGGCTGGTTGTTTTTAACGGGCCTCACTAGTCGTCACATGGAATATTTCAATGCAAATCTTTTTTTCCAGGACAGAAATGAAAGCCGATATATTTTGTAGGCAATATATAAATTGGGTTATTGAAATCTAAATGTGGTCGTTGAAAAGCGTCAAAACCAGCTAACATCGCTGTAAACAGCCCTCGGTTTGCTATATTTATTCTTCTGTAAAACAGTGTTTCAAACCACAACGACAATGTTGTATCTTTCCTGAACAGGTTGCTGTAAACCTTATTTATAGTCAGCGCTTACAATTCTGAGAAAACAAAACACACGCGAAGCTTGCCTTTTCAATGCTTCCTTATGGCCGGATGTGACCTTGAGGTGTTTAAAAATGGTTTATAGTAAGGTTCCAATGAGGAAGTAATCTTCGCGCGGCTTTGAGGAAGGGAACGTAAGGGAGGGCTCTCTTGGACGCTTGCCGCTGGAGGGAGAGATACCACGTGACACCGCTGGTGCTATACAGACCAAACTGATAACATCGCTTTCTAGTTCCGCGCTGTTCAATACCGCGCTGCGCGGTACCACCAACGATAAAACTGTTTCTAGAGAGAAGCTTTTATATAAGAAGAGAAAAGAAAATTTGGTTTGGACACACACACGTCTGTATACGCTCAAGTCGCTACGATTTGATCATTTTCTTTACATAAAGCGATTAGCAAATTATTTTTGGCACAGGACTGAACAATATTGGGTCTTCTTTTGCTGTATATATACTGAATTATGTTGTTACTGAACGTGTGAAATAAGTGGCACGCTGACTGTATGTGCAATACAAATAAAGAAGAATTTTAAAAAAATGTTCGCAGTGAATTGTTAACTTTTCGGCAGATAATATGCACGCGCGGAGTAACTCTTGCCCAACCGCACTCGGCCGCTGTCACTATTGAACTGAACAACCTCACCCCTTTGCGCAGCGGCAATGGACTCTCCCGACTCGCCCGACGCGTTTTGGACTCCTGCACACTATTTTCTCATTTGAATTTCACTATACTAATCGTGAGTCTTAGTTGCTTGCCTGCGAATCACAGACGTCCAGTGCCGGTGTTAGTTATTCTAACTGACGCAATCAAACTCTATACTGCCTCCGGACGAAAACACTAACCTTCATCCAAAGGAAAACCGAAGGTTGCATGTAGGGTACTGTAGTTTAGCCTTGAGTGGGGGTTTTCCCGCGAAAATCAGGTGTCCCTATGTACAGGTGTTTATGAAAATCCGCATAGAGCGCATAACCCACTTGCTTACATACCCACTTCACTTATCTTTAATGATTATATTAACACACCGTAGAAAAAAACAAGTTAGGAAAGTGTGTATTTTTGTCTGTGCTATCAAGGTGCCTTATATTTCGCAAACTCTCAGATAAAGCAACAAAAGATAACAGACTGGCAAAACTCCAAAATACAGACTTTTTAATTTCACACTTTTTTTTCTTCAAAATACTTTTTGTATAACCGTCGATTTTCGGCAAGAAAGTGCTGATATTTTGAGAGTCCCGGTTATGGATCTACACATCAAGCTTTTCCCGCACGCGTGAAATACCGGAAACGCAAGCGATACGTAATGCAATTTCTGTATAAGTGGGTAACACCGAATTAATCATGCATTTCCAAGAAAGCAGACAGTACTAGCAAAGCGTAACTAACTTATTAATAAATATTTTAAAAACTTTGAACTGCACAAGATAATTATACTGCACGCTTCTCATACTTTAACGTATTTCGAACAATATTTTATTTTCTTCGTGTCATCTGCGCCTTATAACTTAGATGTAAAACCGTGGGTTTGAAGTAAGTAACATGGGATTAATAATAATAAGTATGATCACGTATTACAACATTGGCTAATTATCCGCTGTTTGGTTGTTGAAGTCCATATATCAAGGCTATCGGAAAGTGAAGGTGTTTATATGAAAAAAAAAAATTATATCTTCATAGGACAGATACCACTACGGATGAGTTCTCCACTGTGGCATAAACACTTCTTGTTGTTTATCACTTAGAGTTCATCATATTTGTCAGATAATAACTTGAAAATACGTTCAATAACACTTATTGACGATTAAATGGTTCTTTAAGTGTACGTAAGAAAGAAAAATCATTATTTTTCCTACCGAATGCTGTTCATTTTCTATAAGCTTTAAATAAAAAATCCCGCACATGATTTCCAGAATGCATAGATTTCGTGTCATTACTTACGACTGATAGCACAAATAAAATAAATAAATTTGCAAACAACAAAACTGAAACAAAAGAAATTAAAAGTCACCGCATCAATATAATTTTTCTAGATTTTATTAGGGAAGTTAATTTTCAAAATACGCACAGTCATGTATATAATGCATGCATGGGGATGTTTGTACTGCCCGCTCATAAGTAAACATTTTATACAAGAGAAAATCACGCACGAGAGTTTTTTGTTTGCTATGCGTGGTATAATTGATTGTTTAAGAACAGGGCAATATTCAACACAGATGGCCGTCAAGGTTCGAAGGCGCAGCGAGCACCAATCACAGCACACATGCTGGACAAGAGTCCTTCGTGATTGGCCACAGTCGTACAAACGAAGCGGCGCCAGTTTCGCGACAAGGCGGAACGTCGAGGGGAGTTGCTAACTGCTCTGTGTTTTCAAAGAGAACATTTCGGAAGTACCCCTATAACTAGAGCCAGTGACTTTTCGCGTAAAAATCGGAGCACACAGTAAACTTCAATATTATATACACACCTCAGCTGTTGTTATACCTCCATTGGCTGCTGGTGCCGTGTCCGTCTTTGACCAAGCCACTCAGGACTAAGTAACTCCGACACTGAACCTTCGTGATTCGTGCGCAAAAGGTTAATATAGGCCAGAACATTTTTTTAGTCAATCAAAGAAGTTGGACGACCCTATAGTGCTTTGGACAGTATCTTGTCTTGAAGTCTTTTCGCGAAATATCACTGCCACTACCTATAACTAACCATAGCTATTGACCTTACGCAGCAACACGCACATAACGAGTGAACTACGAACTCATATTTACGTCATAATATCGATTCTGCCAAATTTTGGCAGAAATAACATTATGGCGTAATTTTAAGTTATTAGTTCAGTTGCCATGCCTGTTCTAGTNCTCTAGGTATAGTCTATTTACGGTCTCATGAAACTTTTCAAATAAAACCTTTGAAAAATCACCCCATGCGTAACGCGTTTGGTTGTTTCCTAGATATTTCACGCACCGCAAGCGTTTTATTGTTGTGCTAAAGGGGACCGCCCGCCTGCGTCGTTTCCCTTCTTTCTTGGCTAAGAAGCGCGGGAGCTAAGCGGGTTACGGCAAGTTGCCACTCACTGACTGTCAGACAGTGGCCTTCTTATACAGTATGGACTATACAAGAGCACCATCGCCGCGGCTAACAAGAACTCTCTCTCTCTCTCTCAACTGGCGCCCAGCGCTCTCGCCGCGCTGCGTGTGCAAGTGGAACTTCACGCCGTCACTTCTACTGCTAGGAGATCAGTAGAAAAGTTACAGTCACAGTTTAGCTCGGGTTCCGGGTAGTTTGCACCGAGACACATGAACGTGAGACAGCCATATTGAAAAATTCGCCGATTCATTTCAGGACCAACTACAATTCAAAACACGTGTGTTAATAAAACTTCAGCCATTGGTCCACACGGTGTTTGACACCTCCTCGAGAACGCTGGCCCAATCGTCGCCTTCCGCTGTGACAGCAGACAACCAATGTGCAGTTGACGTCGGCATATTTGTACGTGAGACTGTAGAGTCTAGCCAGCAGGTCATCGAACTCGCGAATTTTTCGGGTCTCTAGCCATATTAGAGGTGTCGGAGGGCTCCGAAAAGATTCACGGCATGCGTGATTTCTAGGACAACATGTTTGCCGCGAAAAGATTCCTCGACCAGTTGTACTCCAAAACAACGTTAGTTCAGAGCCGATGCCGCAATTGGATGGTTTCAACCCGCACGCGTCTTCACTGTCTGCCAGGCAATCACGGGCGTTCAGCGTGAGGGTAGCTTCGTTCCGATTGGCCCGGTGGAGTAGAAAATGTCTTCCCACACAGACGCACAGCCAATAGCCAGAAGGAAATTTGTAGGCTTGCACGTAACAAGTTGAAATCTAATTTGAGCGGGAAACAGGTGGCCCAATTGATATCTTGAAAGCACCATTAGGTAATTATTAAGTTTAGGGGCTTTTCTGAAAAACACCAAAAAAATTCAAAATTATGGTATATTTATACTCTACTAATCACGTAGAACACGAATATACTAGGGGCGTAGCTTTAAAATAAGTACAACATATAAAAAAAATTGAACAAAATTGCGAAATGAGCAGTATAGCCAGTTTGTTTACGTTTCTGAACGAAACGTCCTAGATCAACAAAAAGTTGCATTAATGGGTTCTGCACAGCTTACATTGTTTATATTCAAGAGGGCGTAATGTTAAAATAAGTAGAACATATTAAAAAAACTTGCGAAATATGTTTGTTTACGTCTATTAACGTCAGAGGAATTATACCAGCTCGCTACCTAGGTGAGTCAATTTAGATTCTTTTAGTGTGTTTTACGGTTCCTTTAAATCCCTACAATCCTACATTCGTAGTTTAGGGTAAAACCCAAACATCCTAGGTTAGTGTAAAACCCTACTATCCTAGATTAGTGTAAAACCCTATAATCCTAGGTTAGTGTAACATCCAAAAATCCTAGGTTGGTTTTAAAATGTAAAATAGTGATTCACCCATCGTGGGGTTAGGTTCTGTTAAGTTAGGTGGGCACATATTACGAAATTAGTCGGATGTTAATGCCCCTAGTACATTCGTGTTCTGCATCATTAGTAGAGTGGAAATATACAATTTTCCATGAATTATTTTTATTTTTACAGAAAAGCCCTTAAACTTAATAACTACCCGCCATTTCCTTTCCGTCAGGGGCATGTCATAGGCACGGGCATGACATAGGCACATATTGGGTCTCGCGTGTTTCAAACCTGCTGCAACACAGCTGTTGAATCGCCAGGAAAGCACAGTTCGCGGTGCTCAGGCAGCAGGTTTTCTCAGGGTACCGCACCGGAAAGTGTCGCCCTGAGTTTACCTACTGTGAGTGGTTCCGCAGACGAACTGAATAGAACTTTTGAAAGTTGCTCAAGCTGCACCTTGGATACCGAACTGAAATTCAGGGAAGTTGAAGAGGTCAGTGTGGCACACTATCTCCCCGCCTCTGCGTCGGCCGGGTGGATCAACGGGTCACAGGGTTATTAGTCCACCGGATGAGGTCTGTGTGTGGCCATAATTCCCCTAGCAGGATTCCCTGGGGACGGCTAAGAGGGAGAGAAGGGATTCAAGCCAGTCTGAGGCCGTAGGCCTCAGGCTGCCCTGAGGCTTGACTAGTGGAGGGACATGAACTTGTTGTTCTTAGTAATGTGTTATTGTGTTATTTGTGGGGACTTGCTACTGTGAGCACACCTAAGTTTAGAGATTCTTGTGAGTGTTTGTTTGTACTGAACTACTAGTGTACAAAACAGAAGAGGAAGCTTGCGTGCGGGTCCCGCCGACGCGGGAGCACCATGGCTGCTTCTGGGAGCCCTGGTGGGCAGAAGCTGGGCCTTATGGAGATCCTGGGTATTGTGACCATGGAGAAATCTCCGCCATTAAAAGAAAGAAGAAAGAGTTTGACCAGCTTCCACAAAAGGGAATTCATCCCTTGCGAGGTTACGCTGGCTGCACTGGAAAAGCTAAGGGACCCCAGTTTCAACTGGGAAAGGTTCCCTCTGTCTGCTGGCAAGATATGGAAGAGTACGCACAGTCTTAAGTCCGCCATCGTGGACTCCTGGATTCAGGAGGTTTACGATGGTGAGCTTAGGAACGAATCGGAGGATGAAGGAGCTATTGGGGGAGCAATCGAAGAAGAAGTGAGATCCGAAGGATCAGATGTGGCATCCTCTTCCTCGGAAGAGGAAGATCAGGATCTGAAGGCAGCCACCAGAAGAGTCCAGGAGTTCACCCTGGTAGGGAGGAAGGGCAAGCCCCTGAAACCCTCCAGGCTTGTGTTCCCTGACTCACAGGAAACGGAAGAGGTACCCAGGTCCTCTATGAGGCCTTCAAGAAACAGTGAGGATCCTGTGCCCAGTACAAGCGCTCAAGTGGGAAAGGCGAAGAAGAAACTGCGGTTTCAGACGGAGCAACAGACTGGGGGAGACTCATTGGAGTCCGAGAGCATTTGCATCATGAAGGCCCATAATGATACAAGGGAATTGGTGGAAACCATCCAGAAATGGATATTGAGCAAAAGCTCAAAGATAAATTCAACCCAAGCGAACTGGCTAATACCGAAACTTAGCCAGATTCAGGCAAGCATAGATGGCGTTCTTATTCAGAATAGCCAGCTGCTGGGTAAGTTACAGCAAACATAAGTAATTGGTAGGAGGACAGAAACTTCAAGGCCGGCCAAGCCTGAAGTACCGGAGATTAGGAGCTATGCTCAGGCGGCTGGTGCGGACTTAAAGCCCAAACCAGCCAAAAAGATAGTTCTGGTCTATCCGGAAGGTGAAAAGTCGAGCTCGGAGACCAGAGAAATTCTCAAGAAGGGCTTCGATCCGAAAG
Source organism: Clitarchus hookeri (assembly GCA_002778355.1). NCBI lineage: Eukaryota > Metazoa > Arthropoda > Insecta > Phasmatodea > Phasmatidae > Clitarchus > Clitarchus hookeri. Next base: position 24,295 of record NQII01003249.1, on the reverse strand, counting down.
AGGAAGGGTTGCAAATTCGCAACATAAGAGGCATAAGGGGTGGCGGAGTACTTGTGGAGGCGGGTGACGATAAGACCCTCCAAAGTATCAACAATGCCGCAAAAATTCATTCACTGGGTTTAAAACTTGAGGCACCCAGAAGGAGTGGCCCCAAAATCATGATATATGATGTGCCGACGAGTGAGGATAATGAGAAATTGCCAGAAACAATTTTCCGGCAAAACTACAAAGACGGGAAGTGTGGTGGCCACACGCTCGATAGTTTCAAAAGGGCAGTTACTATCAGCCACAGAACTGGAAGGAGGGATGCGGACAGGGTGAACGTGGTTCTGCAGTGTGACCCTGCTGTAAGAAATGGCCTAATAGAAAAGGAAAGGGTGTATGTGGAGTACGACAGTTGCCGAGTAAGAGATTATATCTCGCTCTCGCGCTGTTACAAGTGCCAACAATGGGGCCATATAGCTGTAAAATGCAGGGATAAGGAGTCCACCTGTTCAATGTGCAGCAAGACTGTGCACGATTACGGCAACTGCCCAAAGAAAGATGACAGGGAACATAAGGATTCTTGTGCGAACTGCATGAAAAAGGGCCAAGCGCATGAACACAGGGTGGACTCCAGAGAATGTCCAGCATACCAGAGAGCCATGTCCGCAGAACTCTCTAGAATTGACTATGGAATGTGATGTGATTCGATGTGGACAGTTGAATATGCAACGGTCAGCAGCAGTGGCGGCAGAGCTTAATAGAATTGTGCGGGAGCAGAAGCCTGACATTGTTCTTTTCCAAGAACCATATGTGCCCTTTGAACGGGTTGTGGGTCTGCGGGGCGATGTGTGATTCTGTGCCCCGGGCTGGAGTACTGGGAACAAACAGAAATATGGACATCGTTATGATGACAAGTGTGTCGGACACCCACCACACCTGTGTGCAGGTAACCAAAGGCACCACAGAGTGTTGGCTTGTCTCCTCGTACTTCCAGTTCGGGGATGATACGCAGACACATTTGGACAGATGGGAGATTATTGGAAATACCCTGAGGGAGAAGCCCCTAATTGTCTGTGTTGACGTGAACGCCAAGTCAGAGATATGGCACTCTCCCATCACTGATGAGGCGGGAGAGCTTGTGAGTTAATTTCTTCTCACGAATGATATGGATGTGGCGAATAAAGAGGGTGAGCTCCCGACATTTGTCTCGCAGGCCCATGACACTGAATCATACTGGGATATTACTGTGATGAACAGAAAGGCGAACAACTGGATTAAGAACTGGACTGTGACCAATGATAGCTCGAGCGATCACAGGTTGACCACGTTCGAGATACACGGTGGTGGCGTCCGTGAACCTGAGCAATTCGAAAGAGATGTCAGGTTCATTCACAACATGGCTGACTGGCCGGCATTCGACAGGGCCCTACTGGGTAATCTGCGATATTATGACATCACGGGAACCCTGGATGACCGGGTTGAGCAATTGACCCGAATCATCCAGGAAACATGCGAGGAAAACTTGCGTAAAATCTCTAGTGGACTTCCGAACCTCTCATGGTGGGACCAAGAGTTGGAACAGAAGAGGAAGGATCTCAGAAGAGATAGGAGGTGTCTTCACAAACTGCGTGGTGAAGAAAGAAAAGTATTCGCAAGGTCCTATAAGGACAAGAAGCAGGCTTACTTTAGTGGGGTCAGGAAGAAAAAGGCTAAGTCTTGGGAGAGCTTTGTGATCAAAATGGGAAATGAAGACCCTTTCGGACTGGTGTATAAGCTAGCTGCAAGCAAGCTCAGGAAAACGACGCCGCCCCCTTGTATGAAGATAAATGGAGAACTTATCTTGGATAAGGAAAAGTCAATGGGGGCTCTGCTCCACGCACTGCTACCGGATGACTCTCTTCAGGATGAAGGGGAGGACCACACAGCTAAGAGACAGTCAATGAACACAGCGCCAGAAGTACAAGACGCACTTATTTTTGATATGGATGAGCTCACTGCCACAGTGTACAAAATGAAGAATGGCAAAGCTCCCGGTATTGATGGAGTTACTTCAGAGATACTTAAAAGGTGCTACGCAAGGATCAAGGAAATACTATTAGATATAGTAAATTACTGTCTCCAAACTGGAGTGTTCCCCTCCCCCTGGAAACTTGAATGCCTGAGAATACTGCACAAAGAGAATAAAAAGGATCTGGATGACCCTAAATCTTACAGGCCACTGACATTGCTTCCGGCCCTAGGAAAAATATACGAAAAATTAATAAACAGGAGGCTTACCATGGCGCTGGAAGCGGAGGGAATGCTTAACGAGCGCCAATATGGATTCCGAAGAGGCATGGGGACTGATTTTGCTCTGCATGATGTCATGAGCAAAATCAGGGAATCCAATAGCAAATACATCATGGCCATCTTTTTTAGATATCTCAGGCACATTCGATAATGCCTGGTGGCCGGAGGTGATGTTCAGGCTCAAAACAAAGAGATGCCCAGCGAACATCTACAGGGTCATTCTGGATTTCTTTCAGAACAGATGGAGTGTTTACTCCACCAAAAATCTACAGGTCAGGAAAAAGCTCACGAAGGGGTGCCCCCAGGGGTCGGTTCTTGGACCGATCTTATGGAACATCCTCTTCGATGGGTTTCTTGAATTGGGACTCCCCCCGGAGTGTACTGTCTTCGGCTATGCTGATGATGGCCTAATCCTAGTATCTGGGAATTCTAGGAAAGAACTGGAAATCAAGGCCAATGTGATAATGGAGAAGACGTGGGAATGGTCTAAAACCACGAAACTGAGCTTTTCTACGGAGAAAACCAAGATAATGCTGGTTAAGGGAAAGCTTCAGAGAAGCCCGACAGTGCGCTTTGGGGGACATTCTATACAATATGTGCAGGAATTCAGGTATCTAGGTGTAATCATGGATGATAAGATGAGCTTCCTGAAGCACATCGAGTATGTGTCGCGGAAGTCGGTGGTGGTATTTCAGAAACTGAGAAGACTTGGCAACGCCAGTTGGGGCCTCAACTTCAGAACTCTGAGGACAATTTACAAGGCGGTCTTTGAGGCCATAATCTCGTATGGGGCAGTGATGTGGTACCACCGTGCCGATCTTTCGTGGCATAAAAGGAAGCTGATCAGTGCACAAAGGGCTGCGCTGCTGAATGTGACAAGTGCGTATAAGACTGTCCCTAATGAGTCTCTCCCGGTGGTTTCTGGGGTACTGCCTGCGGACCTGCTGGTCAGGTACAGGGGCTTGGTGGCGGAGGGAGCGCGAGCTGGCAGGTTCATGAAAGAAGATAAAGAAGCCATACTTGATAACATCATAGATGAATGGCAAGATAGGTGGTGCAAGTCCGAAAGAGGCAGACAAACCTTTGAGCTCTTGCCCAATATACGGACAAGGTTAAGTTCTAAATGGATTCAAACGAACCACTATAGCATGCAGTTGCTAACCGGCCATGGGAACTTCAAGGCCAAGCTTCATGACCTGCAGCTTGTCGTTTCCCCGCTTTGCGAAGTCTGCGGTGTGGATGACACCGTACAGCATGTCATCACAGACTATCTGAAGACGGAAGACCTGATTGAAGATTTTAAGAATCAAGTCCAAGAGATGGGCATTCACTTGAAAGTCAAAACTGTAATGGAAAACAAACAGATACACAAGAGCTGGAATGTTTTCTCCACAAAGATTGGAAGGCGACTGGAAGACTTCGACAGATGGAATCGGCAGATTTCTGATGACCCATGATGGGGTACTCAGGTAAAGACTTTAACGAGCAAAAGTCGGAGTACTTTAAAATGGCGAGGAGGACAGGTTTTAAATGAGAAAACCAGTAGAATACTGTGTTACGGCAAGAAAAGGAAAGTGAATGGCCCGAAGAGACCAAGAGGAGAAAGTGCCGTGCACTGCTTTACTCATCAGAGTACAGATGCAGTGCGGGAGGATGGAGGGTGTGCTGGCCTTCGGGCCTTAAAACCTGCTCAGGCAGCAGACCTGACCTACTCAACGCGACGGACCCAGTACAGTGGAATCACGCGTCAGTTGCGATAACACGCGGCGTGCTGATGGCAACTGTAAACAAGGGCACGTGAGTTCGACAATGAAGCCTGATATCTAAGGCAAACTTCCCAGCCAACATGACAAAAAAATTTCCCCATTGATTATCGAAATTTTCCCATCACACTTAAAACAAGAACAAACTTGCAATTGCTCAAGAAACCCCAACGACAGTAAAAACACATTTCAGAGATAATAATGAGTATACTCTGCATCACAAAAAAAAATATTGCTTTATAAGTTATGTAATGCAGTTTTATTTTTTTTTTAGTTTATTGGCTTGTTTAACGTCCTTGCAACCGCCGTATTGTTTGCTCGACGACGTGTTGTTTACAATTAGTTCTACTACAATTGGGAAAAAAAAGCACGTGGCATGGTTTATTCCCCTCGTTATCCACTATACTAGACATACACTGACATGCCAAGAGTCACGGGATACGGGTCTAGTAACGTGTAGGCCCTCCTCTAGCCTGGAGAAGTGCAGCAACTCGGCTTGGCATCGATTCCTCAAGTGCACGAAACATCTGTTGGAGAGATGTTGACCCACGCCGTCTGGACGGCTACCCGCAGATCCCCGTCATTTGTATGCGCAGCATCTTGGGTGCGAATGTACCTCTCCCCCCACGCGCCATAAGCACTCGACGGGGCTCGCGTCGGGCGAACGAGGGGTTGTTGTCACGGCAGTCGTTCAAACTCTCCAGAATGCTCCTCGGACCGATTCTGGACAACTTGGACCCGATGGCAAGGTTCATTAATTATCCTGCTGGAATATCCCGTAGCTACGGAGGTACGCGAAGCCCACGAAGGGCCACAATGCAATGCCATAACTAGCACACACTCACACACACCCACGCGATGTCAGAGCACAACTGATACAGGTGTGGGCATGGTCGTAACGGTACGGTGGCACCTCTGCTTGTTATCTTCACACGCCTACTGCCGTCCCATGACTCCTGGCATGTCAGTGTATAACCATTGCACCTTCTCGTCACGACACGAACAATAAATGCTTGGAGTACCGAGTATTAGGCGAATTCTTTCGGCGGTAGGGTTGACCTCCAGCACTTATTGTTTTTTTTTAGAGACCTTAAAAATTTGAGAATTAATTTGGGTACGAGTCAGAATTGAAACAATCGAACTATTGTGTTATTTTCGCAATTTTTCCATGCGTTATTTGAACGTCCTGGAGAAATCAAAGCCAATATAAAAACGGCAGAAAATGCATTCGATGTCATTACTATGGGTATAGTCTATTCGCGGATCATTCACACTTTTTGAAACAAACCTCTGAAAAATCACCCCGTGTGTGACCTGTTTGGTAGTTTCCTAATATGTTATGTATCACAAGCGTTTCATACTTCTGTTAATATAAAATATCATAAAAGTAACGTACTTTTGTTTAAATTAAAACTTTATTCACATTTTATCTATAAATTTCAATATTTAATTTAAATTTGTATGAATTAAATGAGTGTGAAAATAGGTGTGTTGGTATAGTTCTTGTGCAAAAATGTAATTACACTGAAGCGCGCGAATGAGGTGCGTTGTGACTGTGGTGTAATTTTCTAGACTGGGTTACGCTCTGTTTGCACGAGGCGGAGGAATATCGTGAAAGTAGAACTTTCGCAGGGCTTCAGAAAAGTCGGAAGTAACTGTGGATGAACTATACCTGAGTTTCGCGGATTACTTCGGCAGCAGCTTTAGACTTCTCAGTCGTTTACATTGTCTGCGACGGCCGGGTGGCTGGAGAGGAAATTCGCCGACGACTGACTGACGCACTTACCGAACATGACGCGGGCGTCACGTGCAGGCGACCACGAGGCAACGTCTTCTCCTCTGCGACCGCAGTCTGGCCGCCGGCTCCTCGGAACAAACCGCAACAGCGGCGGCGGCGAGTTTTCGCGGAGGACGGCCGTTGAGTCAGCGTGGTGTCGGGGGATTCCCTGCATCCGCATGCTTCCTCGCACTGGACACCAGTCGGCCCTGATCTCCGCGCGCACGGGCGCACTTTGCAGTCCGCTCCCTGGTCACGCCCAACTCCTCTGAGGCCCTGCTCAAGTGCTGCTTCCACGATATCCCTCCTAAGTCAAGAATATTACACCACACGGACAGTGCACCGTATTCGCGCGCGCTTAATTTAATAGGGGCCGCAGTGGCTGAGCGGTTAGACTGCTCGCCTCCCACAAAGGCGAACCGGGTTCAATTCGCGGCAGGGTCCCTTTTTTATGTGAGAATAGTGCCGTGGACGATGCCGCTGTTTGGCGGGTTTTCTCGAGGATATCCGGTTTCCCCCGCCCTTAATTTAAGCGCTGCTCCATTCTCACATCATGTCACCCTCTCAAGACCTCGTTAACCCTTTCAGCCAAAAATTTCTCTATCTGGGACGTTGCGCATGAAGTGGCTTGAATGGTCTGCACAGTACACAGCAGAACATACCGTCCAATGAGAAAGCTTCCCTACGTTTGGGAGACGTCATTCGCTGCTGAGACTATGTTCCGTGGCCTCATAAACCACTGCTGCCAGCAACATAAAGCACATAGGGATTTCTGTTGGTTCCGATGCAAGACAAAGCATCGTCTGGATATCAGTACAGTTCCGAACGAAAGATTGGCTTTGTTGCAACGCCTAAAATTATACATTTATTTTGACTGAAAGGGTTAAGGGCCGCCCAAATCTTTCCACTCCATCCACTACTAGCGTTAAAGGCAGGCTAGAAGTGAATCAACTATATCCACAACTGCAAGAACACAATGTTCTATTTGTCGCTAATTCTCCTTTACCGCCGCCCTATTTGACAACAAGAGCATCAAACTTCCACTATTAGCAGGCTATCCGTGTTCCAATGAAACGTTTTTTCGAATGTAAAAGGATTCTACAGTCCACTGTGGTATACTCCGTTTTATATAAGCTCACAACATTTTTACAGTGATGATGATATATATATATATTATTTACTGATGTACTCGCAGGTCACAATGCAAATCCAAATGCACCATTCTACTGGTTAACCAAGGTTCTCAGATTCACATTTGTTCACGAATAGTTGACTGTTACTGTGACCTGCAAGCACTACATAAAATAGTACATGTCCACAGAACTGTCAAAATTTAGCGAGCTTACACGAAACAGGGTATAACTTCGATAGGTACACAAAGATTTGTTCTTTATTTGCGAACGTATTTTTTGATGCTGTCTTGCTTCTTAGAAAAATTATGATGAAAGTATCGAAACAAAGTGACTACATCCTGGCTACTTTTGTTTTCTAAGGACGGGATATTCACGCGAGTTGAGTCCGAACCGCATTCCAGCGTACTCCTCGAGGTGTCGAAGGGAACACGAAACGTTGCCCTGGTGTAACGCATTCAAGCCAACCATTCTTAGAGACCTGAAAAATTCGCGAGTTCAATGACCTGTGGGCTATACTCCATTGTCGTATGTAAACTCATGCAAATATCACTGTTCATTGGTTGCCTGTTGTATTAGCGGAAGACGGTGATTCGGTCTACATTTTATTGTGTGTTTGTCATTGGCTCAGAGTTGTCCAGGAGGTGTAAACTAACGGGTGGGCAAATAGAATAAGCTGATACAAACTTACGAGGTTTTGAATTCCAGCTTGTCCCGAAATGAAACAGCGAATTTTTCAGGTCTCTAACCGTTCTCGAGAGAACATTCAGCGTTTGGAATGGCGCCGTAGTTCGCCAGCCAGGTATGCAACCTCTATTGCCAGGAGGTCGTTCCAACACTTAGATCGTAATGACTCCTGTTAAGATAGTGTTTCGACAATTGTGGAGTCTAACATGGTGCTCCGACATAACACGAGATGATGATGTGTCTACATACGTTGCGACCACAACATATTGTATCTAAATCAGACCGACAAAATTCGGCTATGTTAACCCGCAGGTCACAATTATCTTTACATGCGTGTGTGCCACCACCCTGAGGATTCACTTTAGACCACAGGTCTCGTATGTGTCTTCACCTACTTTCTTTCGTGATTGACCTGCAGCTGACGTTTGCCGGAGGGGAATCCAGCGCAAGCAACACCATACTCGGGGTTCCCACGGCCCACTCTTGCCGCGATCGCAGCCGACTGTCTTCAGCACGTGTATCAACACTTGTCGAATCACGTCGCCGGCCTGACCACGTGGAGTCATGTGGCGGGAAATTTTCCCACCTGGGTTCTCCGTCCGGGCGATTGCGGCGCGGTTATCTCGCCTGGGTAAAACCTATCCCCCGCCAATAAACAACTGATAACGCGCGTGATGGGGGAGCGATTCTTCTGGGAAGCTCACGCGCGTGCTGACGTGCGGCACGGACGCGAGCGTGGGGCGTAACTCACGCTTAAAGTGCATTGACAGCAGTTATATACCCCAAGGGCACTTGCGCCCACAGCCACTTTTATCTTCTAGAGCTTCATACCCAACATTAAAAAGCATGTTACCCTTAACCTGCTGTCTCCTTAAGCATTTTTTAATGCATGATGAGTTTTGAACTTCTTTCCTGTCGAGAGGGTTTTTACGGTGTCTATGCCGGGTCCCCCCCTCTCCCTTCTATAACTATAGCTTTGCTATACGCCCCCTTAGGGATGTAGTCCATGGCCTCGACTGCGGCCATGGCTGCCAAATATCCCTCTTCGCTACGATGCACGCCTCCTTTGCACGAAATTCCATGTCCTTTAAGCGTATGAGGCTCCACCTTGAGACGCGTTAATCCCTCGTACCTACCCCGGGCCCAAATAACACATAGTTTTAAATTAGGTTAGGAAAAGAAAACTGCTTCGAGTGTGGGCACGTCCTTACTGACAGTCGATACGAGCTGGACGCGATTAGCCCGCGTTCACGGCAGCACGACTGTCAGTTCTGTTCGTCTCTGTGACCCCGTTCGCAACCTTCCTGTCGTTTCGCACGACACCCGACACAATTACTACACTGTGCAACAGTGTTTCCCGAAGTATGGGTCGCGACCCACTGGTGGGTCGCAGACTAAAATCTGGTGGACCCCGAAAAAATATAATTTCGCACGTAAACATATGCATGAGTTATAAATGTTGTGATTGAGAACCTACACACATGCAATGCAACTGTCAATCAGACGTAAAATACTACACAGAGTACGCAGTGAATGCGACCCGCGCGGCCGCCACTCGCGTCGACCAATCAGTGAGCCAGTTTCTCGCATACGGCATTAAAGTGGGTCCTGAACTTTGGCATTTATTTAATGGGTCGTGGTTCATAGAACTTTGGGAATCACTGCTGCACAACATTCACTAGTGGCCAGCTCTCTATCTATATAATGAAGAGTTGAAAGTGTCCCAGTCAGATGTTCTTTCTAGCGTAGAATAATATGCCATATCCATCTCGCCGCCCCCTCCCCTCAAACCCTTCTTTCCGTATTACAGCACAGACACTCTGTGTTTTACAGTTCTGCGGAATTACCTGTACAATAATCAAGTGTTATTTTCATATCCTTTTTACATCAAATATCAGTCAAAACTGTCTTCAAACGGCATCCTTTCATCTACGTACTTTAAAGTTTCTCAAGATTTTTTAAATATTCAAACAAGATCATAAAAAAATATTTTACATTATGGATTAATTTGTGGGTTAACTAACTAGATTTGTATGTTATATTCATTATTCCATGTGCATNAAATATTTTACATTATGGATTAATTTGTGGGTTAACTAACTAGATTTGTATGTTATATTCATTATTCCATGTGCATAAATTCTTCGCTTTTATAACTTAAAGAGCCTCCAGAAATAAATATTAATGAAGACAGAGAGAAAAGGTGTGTTGGTAAAACCTGTTGTGAAGAAATTCTTATTCAAAAGTTTATTACACTGAGTAAGCAGCAACGCGGCGCGTTGTCTCTTTGGCGTCACTTTCTAGACTCGGTTAATCTTTGTTTGCACGAGGCGGAGGGATATCCTGGAAGTAGAACTTGACCAGGGCTTCAGAAAAGTTGGAAGTAAACGTGAATCTCGCCAAGGAAATCGTTCCGTGTACGGTTGAATTAAAGCAGCGCCTACAACACGTCTACGACAAACCTCTCTGCAGTCTGCACTTGACAATTTATAAACCCTTCAAATAAAATTAGCAAAATCACTTTTGAAATTTGGTTTAATTTGTAAGAAATATGCTCCGCCGGTGTAATGCGTTAGTTTTAAGGGGTCTGTTTGCCGTCTGTTTTGGACGTTCGTGGCAAATACGCGAAGGAGCAATAAGTGAGACACGAACATGCATGCCTTACACGTAAAACGTTAAAGAGGCTTGCAATGTTTCCGTTTTTGAACTGTACTAAGCAANACACGAACATGCATGCCTTACACGTAAAACGTTAAAGAGGCTTGCAATGTTTCCGTTTTTGAACTGTACTAAGCAATTTGCTTAGATCTGTAACAGTGAGACTTTATTGCACGCACATATATAGCTACTCGTGTCCTTTTGTTCATTTATCCTCCTCCTTAAAGGAAATAGAGTGGGCGGGCACTAAAATAGCTTTATTTTACCAATGATTTTATGAATACAGTTAATGGAATAAAAACGAAAAAAAAAAAGTGGAGGCTTACGTGGTTGGTTTCTAATTTTCTGGCAAAAATTCGTATTATCATAGCATTCATTTTCTGAGATAATACGTATACGCACGAACAACGACTTTACATTAAATATTTGAGTACATGTGTAGTCATGTTACGGGAGAAGAACCCGACTTAAAAACATCTTACATACAACACAGTAATCCTTTATTAATGTGTTTAATCAATTTATCATTCTTGCTATTGAAAATACGCGGTACAGTTTTCAGGTAGTCTCAGAGCAGTCCAATTGACTTCAAGTGTTACATCTCATTCATTAGGACTATTCTTTTCTCTCTGAGATGCTGATAAGTCACAGCGATTTAAAAATGAAACTACGAACATTTTTACTATAGGTTGCTCACGGTAAACTGAGCACTTTTGAAAGCATTTGCGTAAATTTTACTTGCTTGCGGATTGAGTATCCTTCCGCCGTATGTAAAATTTGCATTTTCACGGGCCTGCTCACTTTATTCATGCGTCGGTCAAGGGAAACTTGAAAATATTAGAAAAGTAAATTTTTTTACAAATTTGCTCATTCTTACACTTAAATGTATTTGGGANTCGGGGAACCAGAAAGCAAAAATACGTAATTTCAGTATTCACAAAGTGTTAACATAACCCTTTTAATTCAACTTTAAGACATGGAACTACTTATCTGCCCACCGCTGCCAACTTAACTGGGCGCATGCCAGCCAGTGATACGCAGGTAAGGGCAGTGTCATTTTTCAAAGGCTGATTTTCGAAGTGAAGAGTTGGCCGTGAACAGCCTATATTGGTATTTTTATTTGAGACATAAAACAATGTTCGTTTCTTTTTAAAACTGACCAAGTTTTTTTAACTTTTTTTGCTTATCCCGGTGATTATCTATTCATTTATTGCATTTTTGCCGCCGCCATATTTTCTGCCACCTTGTCCGGTGGCACAGTTGGCAAGGGCCTTACGTCGGCGCTCATTCCACGACTAGCTGTAGTCCAAAACACTCCAGGTGAGATCCACTTTCGTGATTTGGGTATTTCCAACTGTAATCCGTCCGCGAATCACGGACGTTCGACGTCGGGTAGCAAAATAACTGTTATTGGCCCTGTCAGGCGGGGAGAAGTACCTTCTTACAAAAACACGCGGCCAATAACGCGCGTAGTTGAGTTGAGAGATTTGGGCAGCGCTTAACAACGAGGTCTTGAGAGCCAACGAGGGTGGAATGAGGTTAGAATGGAGCAGCGCCGGAATGCAAGGGCGGAGGAAACGGCAGAGCCCCGAGAAAACCCGCTGACCCGCAGCATCGTCCGGCACGATTCCCACTTGCGAAAATCCGGGGATTGAACCACCTTGGTGGGAGGCGAGCAGCCTAACCGCTCAGCAACCGTGGCCTCCCATGTGCACATGGGATACTGAAACTGTCTACAAGAAGCCGAGGTAATTAACGTATGAACAAAGTGAGAAGATAATACATTAAAAGTTGTACGCACGACAGAACTCGGCGAGTAGTTAATTATTTCGCGAGGAACAGGTGATACAATCTATAATTTATCTGACACGTTCTACAAGAAGCCGAGCTAATTAATGAGACATGTCAACGACGCGAGCAAATACTGCATTAAAGTTTTACGCACGACAAGCCACACAGAGTGGTTCGATGTGTGTCTCGAAGACTCCAGTATATGTTTATCACGGAATTTATCCCCTCCGCATATGACTGGAATGTATATTTAATTACTGTCTAGTTACGATTAGACAGATAACAGTCGTAGCTGTCAGAGATTCGTTCTAAGTGATTTGTCACGACGTTCCTTTACTTCCACTAAGGTTACTTCTATTACAGGTTGCGACTATCAATGTTAAAAATCTGGCAAGGGGAAAATTTTTGCCACTAGGTAAGCGCTAGTGTCGGAAAGGTACGCTAGATTTTCTCTATTTTCTGATAATTGCAACAATCATAAATCGAATATAAAATACCTTCGTAACTAAGGAAAAATATTTTTCTTTTACTATTCACGCTGCTCAAAATTTTAATCAAAAGTTACCTTATGGAACACCGCGCACCTAGCGGCGGTAATTTTCCCTATGTCAAACTCTCCCATGAGAAACCTTGTTTTGTTCCTAACCTGAATAGAACAAACCTCACTCCCACACATGGTTGGAGTTATTTTTAATAACATTAAAAGGTATTTCAGCCGACGTTCCGTGGCGCAGTGGGTTGGTGGGCCGTCGGTCTGGGGCGCGGGAGATTCCGTACTCGAATCCCAGGCAAGGCATGGGTGCTGTTAGTTTAAGGCGCCCATCTACCTAGAACTTTTTCCCACGTTTAGGCCGAGAAGCGCGGGAGCGATAAGGGCGACACTGCCACCCGCATCAAGTACGCCANATGTATCTGATGCGTGCATTTTGAGCTACAGCGCCTTGGAAAGGCCGTTTTTAGCGGTTTTGGAGTACTCTGAATTGATGTTTCTAACGTACGTGATATTTCGAAAGTACTTAACAGCTCTCGTCTGAAGTGTGTGTTCTTTTCGTAGATCAGCACGTTGGACGCACGCTTAATAGTTTAGTTGAAAAACGTGTATTTGGAACACTCTGCAACGCAGTTCAAGCGACAGGTAGACGGTTTAGTTTGTAAACTGTCTCCTGATAAGCCTTCAGGCTTAACACCAGGAGGGACTTTAATAAGCCCTTTCCAATCCAATCGACAGTTCAGATGATGGTTTTGCCCGCGATAAGGGAGCCAGTTTGCAAGCCGGCCAAGGCTAAGTAACACTCCTCGCTGGGAGTGTAGCACGTTGTACGGAAACTGTACATAAACTGGATTAATAAGTCGTGGGCATTTTAGCGCACGACTTAGGCCGCGGTCGCACCGGATACACAACTACTACACTTCTAACATGTTCAGCGTTGCTCGCGGTTCCACTCGCTGCGAACTCGCTCCGACCGCAGTCACTTGTTGTTCAGAGTGGAACAGGTTGTGTAAGCACATCGGAACGGTTTTTCCTCCAGGTTGCGCTTTCATTTACTGCCAATAAGTATAAACTGTTCACTGTAAATTGAGCACTTTTGAAAGCCCTGCAGGTGATCTTGCACGCACATGGTGTATGTATTCTTCCGCCACATGTCAAGTTAACGTTGCCGTGCGCCTGATCACTTTATTCATACGTCGGCCAACTGAAACTGTGATATTGTTAGAGAAATTAATATTTTATAAATTTGCTTGTTTATACACTTAAATGTATTAAAAAAAAAAGCAAAATAAATAATTTCTGTATTCACGCATGTCTAACATTTTTAATACTACGTTAAGACGTGGAACTATTTCCCCTGCCTTTTTTTACCAACTTTAGTGAGCGCATGCCAGTCAGTGATGCTTGTTAAAATACGTGCAGTTAGGGGCAGCGATATTTTCCAAAGTTTGATTTCAAAAGTGGTACAATAACCGTGGACAGCATATAAATATCAAGTATGGCTGAATTTGGCGGGAATTTCTGCATTCGTTGAAATAAATAGTAAGCCAGGTAAAGAAAAAAAAACAGTATTCACAATACTGTAACAACTACGCAAAATAAGGTAAGCTGTGTTAAAATTAATAAAACACTCAACTATCAATAATTGGTGGAGACCTGAAAAATTCGCGAGTTCAATGACCTGTCGTATGTAAAATCATGCAAATATCACTGTTCATTGTTGAATTAGCGGAAGACGGTGATTCGGTTTACATTTTATTGAGTGTTTGTTATTGGCTCAGAGTTGTCCTGGAGGTGTAAACTAACGGGTGGGCCAATAAAATAAGCAATACAAACGTACGAGGTTATGAGTTCTAGCTTGTCCCGAAATTAATAAGCAATTTTTTCAGGTCTCTAATTATAAGTAATCATGGGAGCATGTTTTTTCGAGGTTAGGATTTCCATTTGTTTGCATTCAGTGATAGAGGCGTATTCTCGGAAACTAGTTCCGTTCGTAAACATGTTAAAAAATGTCCTTCGAACTAATCTACAATAAACAAGCTTAGAGTACTCGTGTAGCGACTCTTTGTTGTCTCGTCGACACATGCAATCGAATGCAGATCTATTTGCGGCCTTCTGCTCGGGCGCCAGCTAATGATTGAACCACGTATGCTTGAGTATACACACGGCTAACACTGCTTTANTTTACGGGAAAGTGTTGGTAAAAATTTATCCAGAGAGGTGTAGCGTAAACTCTCCGTAAAATTGCGGACACGAAGATTTTCAAAAAACGGACCGGAACTTCCACATATCCCGTTTCTCCCGCCCTTTCATTCCGGTGGTGCTCCACACTCACCTCGCATCACTCTCATCGGCTCTCAAGACATCGCTGTTGAGAGCCGTTCAGATCTCTTCCTTCTCTCAAAAAAAACTTTCCGTGAATTCACGGAAACTCTCCGTTGATTTCTTAGCAATTTTTTTCTTTATTTACATTAAAAAATATAACGAGACAAAAAAAATTATTAAATTTTCCCTATGTGTGTGTTATACTGCTTATAAGAAATATATTTAAAAAGTTAAAATATATTGTACTTGAGCAAGATTTGAACCCGAGTCAAAAATTGTGCGATTTCACGACTCTTGCCTCTCACCTACAACTCTCACACAACTTTCTATAACTCAGATATTTTAATTCATATATGCAACTCTTTCAGTTTTTCTATTCAAGTTTGTGTATTTTGTGTTACTTAATGTTACAGACACCTGATGATACTTTTTAATGTTTGAAAGAATATGGCTTAGTGGAGCGGATAACCTAACTGCCGCAGGAACGATAACTTTATGGTTACAGTGGCGAAGACAGCTTCGGGCAGAATCGGCATTGTTCGTCCCCGAAACTCGAAGCTATAGGAAATACGCAGACTTTCCTTATTTTGTATTTACGGACTTTAGTCAATTTTTTTTTTCATTACGGATTGCGATTCCGTATATTTAATGTACATTTCCTGAACATTTCCGTAAATATGTAACAGCGCATGGAACTTTTCTGGGCTCCACCAATAGGGGCAGAGACATTTCTGACGTGCACCTTAGAAGTAGTAAAGTTTTCCTGCGATAAACCACCGTCCTTAATAATGTCAATATTCTAGTTTTGCGGTTTGTACGGAACGTCACAAGACAGGTATAGTGTCCAATTGCAGAAAGTTCCCCGAGTCAGGAGTATTTTACTTATTACAGTCCTCGTCCTACGCAAGGCATTATTAAAACCGTCACAGAATCATCTTCCGCACGAACGTGGCGCAGCAGCTTGGACCGCTCGCCTCCCACCAAGGCGAACCGGGTTCGGTTCCCGGCGGTGTCGCTCCCGCATTCTCGCACGTGGACCCAGTTTCTCCCGCCCATGCATTCCGGCGCCGCTCCGTACTCATTTCGCTTCACCCTCGTCGGCTCTCAAGATCCAATGTTAAAGGCTCTGCTCCACCCCTTCCAAAGAAATTCTTCGTTTTGGCGTCATAATTTCGGATTCATATTTCTGTGCATAATTTGTATTGTGTGTTATCTGCTTCTTGTAAAAAGTCGTGACCGTAATTATATTTCATTAATGAATTCTCGATTTTTTTTACAACGAGCAGATAACACACAAATAGAATTACGCACAAAAATATTAAATATCTCGTAAGATGTAAATTTTTTACAGTCGTGCATTGTCGGCAATTACTACGAATCCGAAGTTACGATGCGAAAACGGAGAATGTCTGCGTAAGAGGTGGAGCAGAGCCTTAAGGATCCCGTCTACCTGGCACTTGATATTAAATATCTTGTAAAATATACATTTTTTATAGTCGTGCATTGTCGGTAATTACTATTAATCCGAAGTTACGACGCGAAAACGGAGAATGTCTGCGGAAGGGGTGGAGCAGAGCCTTAAGGATCCCGTCTACCTGGCGTCTGAACTGCGTTGCGGAGTGTTTGAAGTACTCGCTCGTTCTGTCAAGATACTATTAAACGTTCTTCCAACGTGCTGATCTACGAAAAGAACACACACTTCCTACGAGGGCTGTTGAGTGCTTTCAAGACGTCACGTGCATTATAAACACTATCTAAGAGTACTCCAAAACGGCTAAAAATGGCTGTTTCAAAGCGCTCTATCTGAAAATATACGCGTCAGATCCATAAAAAACAGCTCAAGGGCCCTGCATTGAACTATTGAACCTCCGTACTAACTTTACACCAGTAAAATAGTAGGGTCACAGTTGGAAATCCCATAGGTAGGGGCAGTAATATTTCGCGAAAAAATTTCGAGACAAGATACAGTACAAAGCACTGTAGGGCCAGCCGTCCAGCTTCTTTAATAGGCTTAAAAATGTTCTGGCCCGTGTTAACCGTTTGCGCACGAATCACGATGGTTCAGTGCCGGAGTTACTTAGTCATGAGTGGCTTGGTCAAAGACGGACACGGCGCCAGCAGCCAATGGAGGTATAACAACAGCTGAGGTGTGTATAAGGTATTGAAGTCTACTGTGTGCTCCGATTTTTACGCGAAAAGTCACCGGCCCTACCCACAGGTACAAGCAGTGCTACGAGAACACTGCACCTCAGTTCAGAGCCCTGCGCTTAGTGGCGACAGAGCACTTGATGCGCGAGGCAGTGTCGCCCTTATCGCTCCTGCGCCTCTAGGGCCTTAAACGCGGTGGAGAAGCTCCGTGCAGGCGGGAGCAAGGATTTCAGAAGCTCTCAGTTCTAGGTGTAAAGCCTGTGTTGGCGAACAAGTAGTTTGAACGTGATGTACAGTGAACCTCACCTGAAGCAGCCCGCTCCTCGTCGGGTCTCCGTGCCCTCCACTGACTGCCGCGGAGACGCCAGCTCGCAAGACTCCAACCAGCTCCTGTGCAAGAGTGGCGATCCCTGCCTCCCGAACGCGAGGCCCATTCAACCAATGAGACGGGACGGCGAGGACGCAACGAGCGAGGAAAGCATTGGCGCGTCGAGCTTTTCCTCGTGCGGTTTTCCGTTTTCCTCGGGCCGGGCGATGGTAGTCGCAGCTTCTCACCAAGACGAGGGGAAACGGGGTGAAAACAGGATGGGGGAAACAAAGTAAAAACTGTTCACGATAAAGTAAGCATTTTTGAAACCAACCATTGCAAAATCCCACTGCCCCTATCTGCACATATTTTATCGGGATTACTGACTGGCATGCATCCTGTTAAGCTGGTAACGACAGGCAGAGAGAGAGAGAGAGAGAGAGAGAGAGAGAGAGAGTAGTTTCCTGTTTTAACGTTGAATTAAAACCGTCAGATAAGTATTTGTAAATACTGAAACTATTTATTTTGATTTCTGTTTTTTTTTTGCTGGGTATAAGTGCAAATGTAAGCGATTTTGTAAAACATTTTACTTTTCTAATAATTTCACAGTATCACTGGGCCGACGCATGAATAAAGTTGTGAGGCTCATGGCAATGTTAATTTTACTTGGAGTGGAAGAATACACAATGTGCTTACAAGTAGATCTTAAGCAGAGCTTTCAAAAGTGCTCAGTTTACCATGAACAGTACATACACAACCTGACGGTCAAGTTTTTCACAGCTCGTATTCTATTTTCCGCGAGTGGATGAACACCTTCGACAACATGAGGCGGTAACAGCGAGCGGACCGTGGAGTTAACACAAACCTCGCAATATTGATTCACTGATTCTTTATAACTAGGGGTAGTGCAAATATCGCGAAAATATTTCAAGACAAGTCGTATTTCAAAACATTGTAGGGTCGTTCGCCTCTCTTGATTGGCTGAATTGCTTTTCGACGCGTGTTAACTGCCTGCACACGAATCGCGCAGGAGACTTGCCGATGTTGCCGAATTCTGAGTGGCCCGGTCAGATATGAAAACTCCTCCTCAAGCAGACAGCAACCAATGGCAACAGACAAAACTGCTTTTGAGTTCTTATAGTATTGAAGTATACCTTGTACTCGTGTATTTTTTCTCGCGAAAAACCATTAGCTCTATTTATAAATGTTTCAGACACATACAACATATTTCTAAAACACGGGGACAAACTTCGGCAGTGTAAATATAAGACTAAAATGTTGGTACCACTTTTCTCGCCAAGTGATTACTAAGGGAGCGGTAGCTATGTGCCCCTGAAAATCCTCATTTAAACTGCCTTACTCTGTATTGTGGTTCGCCTACCTGGCATGCGACACACGATCCGTTTTGAATGTTCAACGTGAATTTATCTTCTCACAAACGGTTCACCCCAGAGTATTCAGACAGGACAGTCGGCAGCGCTGAACGTGAAACGGACGCGTAGTTCGCACACGTGTGTCGGGGTCATCGAACCTCAGCGCGTCCCGGCTCGATGGTCGGGTCAGTTCGCCTTAGTTCACGCACCGCCCGCTAGAGCTCTCCCTTATCACGCACCTTCGCCGCTCTGCCGGCCCGGCTGAGCAGCAGCGTGCACTGTGCATGGGCATGCGCTGTCAAGAACATACTCGCACACTCCCTAGCCACCTATGCATAGTAATAAAAGTAACCCCGAAGGTACCCAATAGCCTAACTAAAGGCACCCTCTCAAAAACTCCCTTAAACACTGGGACTAAGAGTCTCCCAGTATAAACAAGGTAAGAAAATTAATAAAATTAGAAATAAGTGGTCAGAAGCGCTTCCCGCAGAAATGACCTCTCCTACCCATTCCTGAACAGTTCTATACAGGCACAAACAAAAACACAAAAAAAATATCGTCTTTATTTGACGCAGTTAAGGCATATTTGCCTTCCCTTACACTGAACCATTTCTATAATTTACACTTTACTTATTGCAGTTTAGAAGAAAATAATAATGGTGCTTGCAAATTAACAAACACTGTATAAAATTAATATACCTTACTATAGACATCGACAGAAAAGATAATTAAAACTGTAGGCTATAATAACACGCAATTTAAGTACTGAAATAATATATAAATTTAATAGGTGATTATTAAGTTTAAACAAGTTCAGCAAACACTGATGAACTGGCAGGTATTAGGCCAAAATATTGACTATATACATGCAAGAATATACGTTTGTACAAACGCATAAATGCGCAACAGGCCCACATTCGCACACACGTAACAACAGGTCTCTGTTAATTAAATGATAAAATCAACAACAACAAAATCGCAATTACTTAGGCCCTTATAATTCAAATGCCTTAAGGCAACCTCTGGCAATTATGATAACGATTACACACATACACCAAGCTGGAAAGGCGTTTCGACTTCTACATACATTAGAGTATCAAACAATTAATGATTAATTTAAAAAAAATCAAACAGTTAATAGTTAAAACTAAAATCAGACACACAACCATTCATTCAACCATACACTATATTTTTACGGTGCGCTAATATGGATAAAAGTATGATACGTGTCTAAGAGACAACTCCCAAGTATTTGTATTGATTGAGATTTATCAGCTAAAACAGATTCTGAAAACAGCCGTTTCAATTATTTGCACGCCCAAAAACAAAATTGTTGAAGTTTAAACGAGAACTTGAAAACTTGTCTTCCGGCGAGATACGTTTCTTGAATGCTTGTTTTGTAACGAANGGGGGGGGGGGGGTCCTTAAGATTGTTTGTGGGTCATCTTAATAACGACTCTTTCGCCATGCAGCTAAATCAAATAAACACACGAAAAAAACACGGTATTTACTCACCTCGTTCCCTTCCCTCTTTGCCGAGCATTTTTGTAAGATATGGCCGTTATCTCCGAAACACAAGGTTCATGGCCGCTTATCGGAATGTCGACATATACGATGAACGACCTTTTGTATCGTGCCAAGAGGTGATGTTGCTTGCCGCACTCAGCTATTCCGGCCGCTTACTGTACCCAAGTACCGAACAAACAATAAAATAAAATAAAATTGTGTTTCAGCTTACACGCTTATCTCAGCGTATAAATGTCCTGGGAATAGTAATATTTTTCACGGGAAAGGTAAAAAAAAAATTATCTACAGCCCCAATTTTTACTTTTATCCTATTAAATACATTCAAAGAGAAAAACACAGCGAAAGCGTCTAAAAATAGCAAAAATTATATTTTATGAGACATTCCTGTGCAGTTTCGTTAAGAGGAAGGAGAATTGTACAACGTTGCATTTGTAGTCTATTTTAAGGCTTTCATCGCGTTTGGTAATATATAATGGTGTAGCAGATCTAATTTGCGTGGAATTCAGATAACGGGGAACGTATATAGAAGTGGTTGGACTATAGCAATGCTTCCTTATCCAGACGTAAACTTGAAGCGTTTGAAATATGGATTCCTCTTAAAGGCGATATTTCCAAGCGAATAAAACTACATCTCATCTGTAAGAACGTTACGAATTGATGTTCAACCGTGCAGCGTAGGAACACGAGAATCTAAGAGGTGACGTTCGTTTTTAGCCTACTTTCCGAAGGAAAGAAAGGCTTATGAGATCACTTTTGTGTGTCTGTGTATGCGTGTGTATGTTTATGTGGTTGCGCGCGTGCGTGTTTCACTCCCCCCCCCCCCTTAGCCGTTTTGCACTTCAATTTTTGAACGCGTTGACCAAATTTCACCAAACTCAGTACACTTATATTACTAAGGAAGGACACCTGACTTTCATAGTTTGCAACCACTTCGAAGACTTACTTTCAAAATGGCGACCATTAAAAATTTATGACAATATGTCATATCTCGGAAACCATTCAACCTATTTTATCCAAAGTTAGTACGTTGACAGCGCAAGTTGTAAGCATTAAATTCAAATGTGATTGTTTTAGGTCCACCATTTTGTAAGATAACGCCACATGAAAAAATTAAGATTTTTCCTTATTTCTCGAAAACTACTCAACCTATTTTCGCCAAATTTGGAACGTAGGTAATACTATGATTGGCCAGATAAATGTAAGTAATCGAAGTTAATTAGGCACAAATTTTCAAAATGGTGGCCATATATATATTTTAGGTTTATTTGGTATTGCTACCATACCGTTTGACTAATTTCTACCTAATTTTGAATGCAGACAGTATCTATTATAAGCATAAAATATGCAAAAAAAAACCATCTTTGTCAGTCATTTTGTAAGAAAGCGCTATATAAATTAATCAGGATTTTGTGTAATTTCTGGGGAAACAATTTCCAGATTCCTAACAAATTTTTTCAATAAAGTAGTACTGCCACAGTTGAAATGTACAAATATATTTCAAGTATGCCAGGCACTTTTTTTCAAAATGGTAGCCATCTAGCAATTTTAGCATAGTATGTTATATCTTTGAAAACATCTAATCAATTCCAACTTAACTTTGTATGCTGTGAGCATATAAAACAAACATCAAATGTGTCTTCACGGAGCCTCTTTTGACCTCCATTTTGTAAGATAGTGCCACACGAATAAATTAAGTTTTTATGTAATATATCGGGAAACAAAGGACCGCATCCTGCCAAATATGGCAAACAAGTAGTACTGCGGTAGGTAATGTCAACTGATATGTTTTAAGCATGTCTAACGAATATTTTCAAAATGGCGGCCATAAAACTATTTTAGTTTCGTATGTTATATCGTTGAAACCATGTAATTAATTCCAAAGAAACTTTGTATTATGGCTGTATATATTACAGTAATAAAATGTGTATACAAAAACTCTTATGTCCGCCATTTTGTAAAGCAGTATCGCTTGACAAAATAAAATTACGTGATCTCCGAAAAAAACTTATTTTCCCCAAATTTGGCTAACATTTAGCGCTATGGCAGGCTATGTAAACTAATAAATTTTGAGATGGTCAGATAAATATTTTCAAAATGGTGCCCATATAAACATTTTAGTTCCAAATTTTTAATCTACGAAACCGAAAAATAAATGTCAACTTTACTTGGTATGCTGACAGTATTAGTTATATCCATCAAAATTTCCAATGCTAAGTTTCATTTCTCCACCATTTTGTAGGATAGCCCCACATGAAATAATATCGTTTTTATGCCGTATCTCGGGAAACAATTAATATATTTCTTTCAAACTTGGCAAAGGAGTTGTACTGTAGTAGGCAAAGTTAATTTATATGTTTTAAGTACGTAAGTCTTTTATTTTTCGAATGGCGTGCAGTCGATTGCAAACTAGCTTAATTTTATGAGTTTTTCTGAATTCGAATCCCGGGTAAGTCAGTCGTGTATTTTAATTGTCTTTGTACTGTTTCACATGTTTCTGGTTTCATCTCTAATAATATTGCAGTCAATGAGACGTCAACGACCTCCTACCATCTAAGCTTTCAAGAACTTCACTAAACTTTATGTGCACCCATGTAGAGGAAAGCAGGTTCATTATATATCCGTAACTTTTTTTTTGTAGTATGTCTGTAGCAAAATTCACTTCAGCTCATCACGTAGACTGCGAGACTCAGTACGGCAGGCTCTACCCTGAGATTCACTGATCCGTAGAGCTTGCTACCGTACTCGTAGACTAGAGATGAGGTAGACCAAACTCGCTGGCTGCGCACAACCAATCTCCGCGTCCCAACGATGAACCGCTTTTCTGCCAACTCGTCTAGCGATAACGGCATGGTTTGTATTTTAGGTGAGAAAATTGATTTGTAAACAAATGCTTTGAGATGTATGTATACTTACTCTAACCAATTTGTAATGCAGTTTGATTGAATTTAAATTGGTAAAAGTGTTTTATTCATACATTAGTGCTTGTCATTAAAAAAAAATAAGATACAAACACAATCATCACTGTTGACCACGTGACTTTGACGGTTCTGTATGATTGGGGTAGGTCAATGTTGGATACATCCGCAGAAGACGAATAAGCGGTCTACCTCATATTTAGTCTATGACCGTATTAAGTCATGAATGGTAAATATTATCACCGAGAAAAAAAGTATGGTTGTGTGGTGAGGAGACATTTTCTTATATGACTCGACCAATCAGAACTAAGCTACTCCGACAGTGAACGTCCGTGATTCGCAGACACCTTAAACACGTGCCAGTTAACGTAGACTAGCTCTGGCTACAGACTAAATATGAGGTATACCGATTATTCCTGTTTCTGCGCATGTAACCAACATTGACCTACCCAAAAGCAACATATCTGTCGGAGTCGCATGGCCAGCAATGATGAAAGTGTTTGTTTATATCTTCATTTTTTAAATGACAACCACTATTACATTGATAAAATACTTTCACCAATTTGAATTTAATAAAACTGCATTACAAACTGGTTACAGGAAGTATGCATACATCTCAAAGAACATGTTTGCTAAACAGTATACTAACCGCAAATCCAATCCACCCCTGTTTTTTGCTAGTCCTGTTGGCAGACAAGCAGTTTAACGTTGGGACACGGAGACTGGCTGTGCGCAGCCAGAGGGATCGCTCTACCTCATCTCTAGTCTATGGCTCGGGCAAAGCTAGTATGACGATTTCTCTGTCCTCAAAGACCAAACTCGTGTGCATATGCTTCCAATGCACCACTGGTTTCCATGTTGATCTTACATCAACACTGAATTAAATCAGTTAGAATTTTCTTAAACAAAAAATTCTATTTTGTTAAGTTACAGAAGCGAACTCGGCGAACTGCGCATCACGTTACACAAGACAAACCATGTTTAACTGGGACACAGTCAACTCGCCAATCCAGTGGTAGACAGCCAGCCAGCCAGCCAATGACGTAGCCTCTCAGCCAGGCAAGCCTGTCTGTGGTGTGTATAGTCCATTCACGTTTGCTTCCAACTTTTCTGAAGCCCTACTAAAGTTA
>NQII01003248.1:264354-278954 GCA_002778355.1 Clitarchus hookeri | reverse complement strand
TTTATTTATAGTTCAACGGACCCTAAAGAATTTAAGTTCCTGATTTCAATCCCCTACATTAACAGCTGTTTATGGAAATTGTAGGCATCACTAAAAGTTTTAGAAACAGACCTTAAGTAGTATTTAGTGTGCTTTCAAGTAACCCCTTAATTTTCAAGAAGTGTTGGTTAAACAAGCATAAATTAGCTACTAAGAGACAGAGCCATAAAACTGAAACACTGTGGGGGAAAAAATGTAATAATACAGAATATTGCTGTCCATTTCTACAAACATGGAACAGAAAAAACTAACAACCTGGAATCTAACATCCTGTGCACTGGATCATGAAAATGTTATACATAAGGGGAGGATGCAACTGTACTTGTAAACATTAAGAATTGACCAACCAACCTTTCTGCTTCAGAAGATTTCCCAGTTTTATGTGAAGTTGAGCGCTCTGTCTCCGAGCCCGTCGTCGTGCTTCCATCCCTCTTCTTGCGGCGTTCTATAGAAATCTTGACGTCTGTTTTCAGTCTTATGTATTTTTCCTTCAGCGAGCGGTACTTGTCTTCCAAAAGCCGCTTCTCACAACGCAATTTTTCAAACAACCTAGGACAATACATTACATGACTTAATAATTACTTTACAGGCTAACTAACAATATTCTTATAAAAAATTACCTGCCATTTCCAGGTAGCATGTTACTTTTCTCTGATGTACAATTAACTTTCATTTTTAAAAAAAAATCTCTTTAAAATGACGAACAAATACATTTTATGAGCAACAAATATATATATAAATTGAAAAGTACAACACACATTGGCAGAAAAGTGGAATATTAGCTTTCTTGGGGCCAGAAAATGAGTCATGAATAAAAAACAGGAAGGAGAAAAAAAAAAAAAAGGTAATTATTAAGTTTAGGGGCTTTTCTAGAAAAAAATATATATATATATTTCTATTCTACTAATCACGTAGAACACAAATATACTAGGGGCATAGCTTTAAAATAAGTACAACATATTTCAAAAAATTGAACAAAATTGCGAGATGACTGTTCAACCAGTTTGATTACGTTTCTGAACGAAACGTCCTAGACCAGTGGTTCCCAACCTTTTATGAGGTGTCGCCCCTTAGTGGAAGACAACTCACCCCTGTCGCCCCCCTTCTCTTAATACGGTATACCCTTATTTAAATGTAAGAAACAAGTTGTTGTAAAAATAATAGACTGAATTATTCTGTTAAATGTGTATTTTTATTACTATATACAACAAATAATTAACCAATGAAGATATATACAGAATTCTTCCTCTTATCAGTCTCGTCTCATGAGTTTGAGTTCAATTTAAATTTTGGGTATCTTGTAAACCTGTTGAAGAAACAAATTTTTTAGAATTATTTCAAATTAAATGAAGAGTGTAATAATTTGGTGGTTATGTGGGTATTTTAAGGCTGTACCGTATTTTGGATAAAGATAAAAAAAAAATTTGTTCCCTCAAAAAACTGCTTTTACGATTTTAATGAAATTTAAGTATTGTCCTTTTGAACCCAAAATAAATTTCACCCGGACATATTTGTAAATAGTACAGTTCAAAGTATTTTTTCTTTTAGCTACTCACGTTGCTAACCCGTGTACAACAACCATGGAAAGATTACTTTAACAAAGACATCTTCTTAGCTGTGTACAAATACCTGAACTTAAATTGTAGATTGCAGAATGAGAGTAAAAAAGTTGCGTCATAGAATTTTACAAAATGTTTATAATTTCAATTTAATTATTTACCTTTTTAATGGCTCCCTTGTGCTTGGTGGACTGCAGTCAAAGCCTGAATATCCGGCTGTATGTTGGTCAGGTGAAGGCGCAAGTCTCCTTTGGTACAAACATCCAATTTGTTCCTTTGTTTTGTAAGGAGCTGGATGACAGAGCTGAATCCCTTTTCCACTAAATATGTAGATGGAAATGAAATTAGAAGGGATTCAACTATTTCCCACAGTTTTGGATAAGAGTCCATGAGTTTTACCCAGGCTAACTCGTAACCATGCTGCTTAAAAATCATCTTTGCCTCACAGTCATATTTCAGGTCCAAAAACTCTGTCTGCAAAATATGTTCAAGGGTGTCCACCGCGTCAAACGAAAAAGGATCAAAAACCCAATCTGGAATTTTAAGATTGGCAATGTCTTCAAATCTTGATTCCATGTCACATTTTAGCTTGTCAAGGTGGTCCGTGAAAGTGAAGATTTGGTCATCTTGAAGATTGAGGGATTCTGAGCATTTTTGTAGGGATGGAAACTGACACAGTTCACCACGATCTATATTGCCTTTTAAAATGGCAAACTTGGCAATGAAGGAACTGATAATGCCTTTTGCTTTGATAAGATTCATCTTATTTCCTTGCAGCTTCCTGTTGACCTCATTGAGTTTTTCGAAAATATCAGTCAGATATGCAATCTCAAATTTGCGAAGTCTCAACGCTTGACTCAATTCAGGGTCACAAGAATCGAGAAACTCATTCACTGTATCGAACAATTCAAAAAATCGCCGCAAACAGTTTCCTTTTGAAAGCCACCTCACGGCCGTGTGAAGGAGCAACCGCTCAAATTCCTCATCATTTTCATGGCACAGTTGTCGGAAGAGACGGTCATTCAGGGCACTGGCTTTTATCTTATTTACCCCATTAATCACTAGTTGAAGAGTATCATGCAGTATACCACTTAACTTTTTTGCTGCTAAGTGTTGGCGATGGATGAAGCAGTGTATGGTGATAACGCCTGGAACTTCTTTCTTCAGGTGTGCCAGAAACCCAGCATGGCGACCAGACATGGCGGGAGCTCCGTCTGTAGCGCAGGCGCTTACGTTTGATAGTGGAATTTCCTTTTCCTCAAAATACTCTTTTACTACATTATAAATGGATGACCCCTTCGTATCAGTGATTAAACTTCTTGCAAACAACATTTCCTCGGTAATTTCTTTTTGCTCATTTATGAATCTCACATAGGCCAACAAAATTGCTTTGTTATCAATTACAGTAGATTCATCAATCTGTAATGCAAATCTACATTTTCTTAACATGTTTGTAAGTTTTGATTCGACGTCTGCAGCCATTTCATCAATTCGCCTGGAAACAGTATTGTTGCTTAAAGGCACTGATTGGCTTATTTTGTTACTAGAGCCCTCGCCTAACATAATTTCAACAATTTTTTTTGCAGCAGGTAAAACAAGAGTTTCGCCAATCGTGTGTGGTTTGCCACATTTAGCGATCAATAATGCTACCTCGTAAGAAGCAAGAAGACCTTTGTCAAGATTGGTTACTCGTTTTTTAAATAGTTCACTTACATTGGTACGTTTTTCTGCTTTAGCTTTGAGCTCTTGAAAATAACTGACGTCTTTATTCATTTTGTCACTGTGCACTCTTGATAAATGTTCTTTCATCCGCGAAGGCTTCATGGCTTCATTGCTACTAAATGTTTTATCACACAAAAGACAATGTGGAAACTGCACATTTTTTGGTGACACACTAAAACCGTATTTCAAATACTCAGCTGAGTACTGACGACACTTTTTCTTCGAATCCATCATGCGCGGTATTCCGTACTTCAAAACTAACGAACGAATACTAAACAGATAAGCACAATGTAATCGCAATGTCACTGGCGTAGCCTACTAGAAGACATATGACACACTGGGGTGAGTGTTGTGATTAACACGAAGACTAGATGTGCACGCACTAACGACAACACGGCCGCAACACTACTAACTTGTGATGGTAATGATAGTGGAGGGGCAGGGGGTAGCGCTGTGACCTTGCCAGCTAAAAATAGCTGGTGACTCAACTACTTCGCGCCAATTCCCTTACCGGCGCATGACCAACGATTCCCTGAGGAATAACGCAACTCTATCTTGCACACCTGCTTAGTATAATACAGATTATATTTTTTCCCATAATTTCCNTTGTGAGTATGCAAGAAACATTGAAATCAAAGTACGTTAGCATCACGTCATTAATAATTGGCATAATAAGATACAAGTCTTTTCGAAATCCATTTGTAAGTGATAAATTAACAATTACATTAAAAATTTAGAACTATTTCCTCTCTTTGTGCTGGCAACCTAACGGCATAACTGTATCCGCGCTCGCCGCTGTTTGTAATGTTATATGCATGTGGCTAACGGCTAGGGTGATTTTTCAAAGGTTCTTTTCAAAAGTATCGAAGATACCGTGAATGGATTATAGCAACAATTTGTTGTCCTAAAAAAACAAACTTTTAACATTATTAATAAATAACAACATCTTAATCCTAATTATTTAGGTGCCAATATGGTGTTGTAAATTATTTTAATAAGATTTTTTTAAATACAGATTTCAATTCTGGTCATTATGTAGGGAAACCTCATCAGGAAGACGTAACTTTAACTATATTAATACCTTTGCTGTCTTATCGCCTTCAATTGCCTCAAACATAGTTTTCTGCCNAACATAGTTTTCTGCTGCTTTCCTTTCTTGACAGCTTCAATCTGACTGTAACTCCGCACGTGTTTCTTGGCGCTGTTGGAAGTTTACCACACTACTGTTTTATTGCAAAAACGGCATATCATGATGTCTCCTGATGTAACCATTACTTCTTGAGAAAACTGCTTTACTCTTTTGTCAATATTTATTTTTGGTGACATTTTAAAACACATCAGATAAAACTCTGCAACTCGCAACTGTCCAAACCCGACTAAGTCACCCACGAGTTGCAACACGCTAGTACATCTATTCACACTCTCGGTAGGCAAGTGTTACCACCACCGCACGTTGGCATGCACACTTAATGATTTGTTGATATCTGTAAATTCGTTGAAATTCTCAATTGCATGTCAAAATTCCTGGATACAAAATCATTATAAGAAATTTGTGAGTCAAAAACACCAAATAACAACTCTAAAATGCATTATAAGTCGTTCCCCACTATTTAAAACAGTACAAAATTTTTTAGTGAATTTGCGAGTTGCGAATTCCTCGGGTCTCTATCTATGGCTGATGGTCACGTGACTAGCTAAGAATGGTCAATACAATCTTTCCCTTCACGCAAAACTCTCTTGAAAATACAATATGCTCCATTTCCTGATTTCGTACAAGATCTGCTTTGCAAGTGATATTCTCAAATGTAATTTAGAATGAGAGTATCCATCCTGTACAAGTTTTGCATGTGTCTTGCATTGTGTAAAAAAACTGCTTTAATAAACAGACTTGGCAGCATTACCTAGAGTTGTCGACCTGCTCCTGCTGCACGTTGTCAAGAAATTCGTTGGTCGTCCTGCATTTGGCTCTCTCTGCCTCAAGGTCCCGGCCCAGCTTCGCTCGGAGGTCGTCCAGTCTATCTGCGTGCTCTCTCCGCAACACTTCCTCCTGCACAGAAAACAATGCTACACTTCATTTCCCTGCACTCACTCAGGTGCAAGTTTAGAGGGGACACAAGAGAAACATGCCATTCCATTAACTCTTTCAGGCATGACACCTCACCAGCTGGGTGTAGGCCTCAAAGTCCTTCTCTCCCTAGGGCCATAGAGATGGTGCCCTATAGACGGGGCTTACTGGTGCTCTGGACGTGGTTGGCAGAAAGGATTTGGCTCAAAAGGAAACAATTTAACGCTGAGCTATGGGCGGTGCCAGCTTACAGAAAGGCTTGGTGTTCAAATGGGCTGATATACATGTGGCAGGAGCAGGCGGGGCTGGACGGAACTGTAACTTCCTGATGGAGGGCGTCTGGATAAGTGGTCAAGTCACTACGGGCATGGCCAAGGCAGAGTCGGTGGCAAGGATGAGATGGCTTGGGGTACTGCAAAACAACCCAGCAGGTAAACCCGGACCTAACTTGATGGCTCCTATTCGGCGTCCAACCAATTAAATTTCCAATTTCAGAGAGAGAAAGAGAGAGAGTGAGAGTGTGTGAGAGAGAGAGAGAGAGAGAGAGAGAGAGACAGAGAGACAGAGAGAGACAGAGAGAGACAGAGAGAGACAGAGAGAGACAGAGAGAGACAGAGAGAGACAGAGAGANTTTTGTTTCAAAAGTCTATAATGCCACCAGAAAGAGTTGAAATTAATAAAAATTAACATTATTTTATTTTAAATACTTTTTCCACATTTATACATATTTGCATGCTTGCGAAATGTTTAAATAAAAAATATAGCACCTACTAATTCACTTACGTTTTACACTTGACAAAGGGCAATAACAAAAATGTATGTATTTGATCTTTTATTTCAATATCCAACAATATATGTACGCACTATAGATTTCTATGTTCTTTTTCCAGTTCCCATCCAGTTGCCTGTGGGAAATAGCAAAAACCTATTTATTCATTGATTTTAATTGTGACTTATAGAATTTTTTCTGCGATTTCCCTTTTTTTTTTTATTAATGGGAATTTTGACAGTTCCTAAGCGCCATGATGTACAAAATGCCTGGTGGTACATTAAACTACATATTTCCATAACATTACAGTATAGGTATAGCAATAAGAGTTGCTGACAAATCACACTACTTGTGGGCCTGACACTAAAGTTGAAACCAAACTTGCTTCAATATGGATTTACTTTTTTGAAACCAAGAACTTTACATACCCTAGAAAGGGAAAATTTCTCTAATTTTAAATTACCCCAAAATAAAACATGGTCAATACCATTTCAGGTATGTTCAAATCATGCTACATTCTATTCACGTTATCGTCACACTTTATAAATAAAACCCCCTGTAACATGTTTGGTTGTTTCCTAAATACATCATGATGCGTTTTATATGTCCATTCACGTTAATAACCTTAATTATTGGTTAAAAGAAACTTTCTCTCATATTTCGTCCATTAATTATAATATTTATTTCGTAGTCAATATGAATTCAAAACAGT
Source organism: Clitarchus hookeri (assembly GCA_002778355.1). Lineage (NCBI taxonomy): Eukaryota > Metazoa > Arthropoda > Insecta > Phasmatodea > Phasmatidae > Clitarchus > Clitarchus hookeri. The sequence goes on along the minus strand of NQII01003248.1, from coordinate 272,088 downwards.
GAGAGAAGGTAGTGGCTATTAAGAAAAACATAAGATTTTATGTACAAAATTATTAAGTTGAATATTTTAAATTGTTTACAGAGAAATGGTTTTCAGTGCGTTATTATGTTTCCAGGAACACAATGATAGAAACACATTTCTCCACTGTTGTAAATAAAATTATTTGTTTTCAATTGTAATTGTATGTCCAGCACATAAACCTGGTGCATTTGTTTCTCCATGGCATTTCCTTCCAGACTTGTTTGTGTTTTGTTTACATGTGGGGAAGGATACTTATCGAATAACTACAAAACAGAACTCAAGCATGGCTTCAGAAATTTGGGAGTAACCAGAAATAGACTATACAGAGCATTGAATGAAGAGACAAGAGCGGCACCTCCTTGCGCAGCTGGTCGCGGAGCATCTCGAGGGAGACGAGGTGCTCTTCCCGCAGCTCGAGCAACGCTGCCTCGTGCTCGGCCCTTGACCCCTCCAACTCCTCCTCGTGGCTGCTCCGGAGCTGCTCACAGGCCTGCCTGTGCTCAGCCTCCAGCTGCTGTCGTGCTGCCACCAGCTCCTGGAACAACACCACTACTCGTACAGGACACTACCTATCTCTACACAGTGATAGAGGCTGTAAACAGTTAATTCTGCACTTTTTAAATCAAACTGACATTTGAAATATGTCACTGAGGCAGTGACATATCATACTTTAATGGGCACACTGAGAGGCGTGTGCCCAGTAAGGTTGGTAACGATGCAGAGAAAGTAGTCCCATGTCTTAACATTGAATTAAGGGTGTTAGCTAAATATTTGTGAATGCAATGAAACCTCGTTAATAAAAAGTTGTTTTATTTCCCATGGAGTAAAATAAGAAATTTAATGCTATAGCCCATTCATGGTTTCTTCTAATGTTTTGAAACAAACATTTGAAAAATCACCATAGGATTAACATGTCAACCTGTTTTTTTAAAATAACTTTTATACCACAAATATATAACACTGTGATTAATTTTAAAGAATTATATTTTTGAACAAATGAAACTTTAACTTAGTATCGTCTATAACTTGTAATATTTATTTTGTATTCAATACCAATTAAAAACAGTGAGAGCAGCGATATACTGGAAATGGCTAGTACGAAATATATCACAGTTAAAATATTGTTTTAACCTAGTTTTTGGGTATGTTATTTGTAAATTAAACATTGCCTATTGAAATATTTCAGTTTTTAGGTAGCACTGATGGAAATACATTTCATTGTTGCAGTTAAAAATATCAGCACAAATTACGATGCGTAGACCTTAGTGACATGGTGTTTCATTTTGTACGAAGAAGAAGCGTGAATAGGCGGAGCGGAGCATGTCGCGGGCATGCGCACGCACGCACGCACGCACGCACGCACACACACACACACACACTCTCTCTCTCTCTCTCTCTCTCCCTCCCCCCTGAAAATTTTGCACCATTAGTAGTAACAGGAAAATTATAAATATTTTCAATTTTACAATATTTTCAATTTTACTATATTTTATACTTATTACAACAAAATAATGATTTTTGAATTTGTAATTTAAAACTAAAAATGAAATTTTAATTTTTGAATACTTACTACAATATATTTAGATGTGATGGTGGGACGGTTACAAATCCTAAGTTAACAGAAGTGGTGACTGGCGACATGACATGTTGCTTTACTTGTTAAACTAAGTGCTAATTTTTTTCCCTCCAAAAAACACTTAAAATTACATCAAGTTTGTACACGTGATTTTTAAACCCACGTGGTCAAGTTACAATGTTATGATAAACCTGTGTTTCCACGGCAGGAATAAATATACTGTAACATGTATCGTGACTGCTGTGTGTGAAAGGGTATTATTGCCTTTACGTTAAGCTGGGCCAGTGTGTCTGTGATTGTAAATATTGGACGTGTGAAATTTATACGTTTAAACGGTGAACTATTTTTATGACTAAATTAATTATTTGAAAGTCACGTCCGTTCATTTATCACAACTTTTGTAACTTTGCTTTTTAAGTGTTTGAAACACAATAAATTGTGAAACATGCTTAAGTGTCTGTGATTTGAATGTTTGCCACAATCCCAAAAAAATACCAAGCCCAGCCCAAAATTTTTAAATAAATAATTAAACCTAGCAAAAACTAAGTAGCTACGCAAATAAATATGAGTGAACTAAGAGTTACGGTAGGCCTATTTGTGTGCATGTTCAACACTATCTTTTAAGTTTGTCATTGCTATGTACAAAAAATAAGTGACGCGAGTTGCATGCTTGAATTTACTGTCTTTTCGTTAGACTGGTTACTTATCCGTTTTAATATTTATTCCAACTGTGGCCATCCTTTTAACGAAATAATCCAATGCATATGAATAGAAACAGGTTAAATACTACAGTTCTTTTCCCCGCAGTTGTAACAGGATTAAACACAGTCGCGGCAAAATATTATAGTGTATTACGTATAATGAGCTATATCGTGTATAACAAATATGTTAACCATATAAAATAATAACCGTAAGAACTATCGTCAATACAGACATTGTTAAAAAGTCATAAAGCTGGGCCTAAATAAGGTTGCAGGCCTAAATTGTAAACATTCATACGAAATGGTTTTTGAAGTATGACAGATTTCTTTGAACAGATGAAAACAGTAAACAAAGCATTTGACAGTAAAAATGTAAACATCACAAGATAGTGTTTATGTTTACATGTAGCAGGAGGATACAACCAAAAGTACAATTTTTGCAGGGCTTCAGAAAATTGTGAATTAACCGCGAATGGCAGATAGTGTGTATACTTAATAAAAATGTTAATTTGTATTACAATATAATGTTAAGTCCACCAGTAAAAAGTATTCTTCGTGGTAGTAAAAATGTCTCATTTTCCAGCATGCTGAATGTGACTCAGTAAGATTTGAATCCGTAGCCCTGAATGTCAGACCTCTCTTAAATTGAATAGTGAATTGCCTGGTGTACGGCATTACTGCACTTTATTTTGAATATCTGGAATGATGTCCTTTAGTTACTTAAAAGTGAGTGAGTGAAGAAATTTGGGCGGCTCTTCACAACTAAGTCTTGAGAGCCAAAGAGAGTGATTGAGGTGAATTTGGAGCAGCGTCAGAATGAAACGGCAGAGAAAAAGGGAGATCCCCGAGAAAACCAGCCGACCAGCAGCATCATTCGGCAGGACTCCATATGCAAATATCCTGGAGTGACCCAGTTGGGAATTAAACATGGTTCCACGCCTTGGTGGGAGGCGAGCAGCCTAACCGCTCAGCCACCGCGGCCCGTACTTGAAGTAATTCTTTCTTAAGGTTTTATTAGCATAATATGAATTCAGATTTTATTTTATTAAAACATTATTATATTATTGACAACTTAAGTACATAATTACAAAATATTCTTCTGTGATAATAAATCACTATGCAGCTGTCTGCCACCACAACGTAAATAAAAATNATACATAATTACAAAATATTCTTCTGTGATAATAAATCACTATGCAGCTGTCTGCCACCACAACGTAAATAAAAATACAAAAACTTAATTTTTGTGTTATTTAGTTTTAAAAATTGATTTATAGATATGAAATTAAATTGCGTGTATTTTATTTTCAAACTGTGATAGCAGACATATCCGTAGAATTCATTCGAATTTTGAAGGAACGCTCTTCAACAAGGCGGAAGTTACATTTAATACTGAGTTACGAGGAAATATGGCGGCCACATGATTCTGCCATCGTGACCTGTAGACAATAGGGCATCAGCCACCTGGCGTGATCAGCGCTGGAGCAACGGAGATTGCGAGAATATATATACATATGTTTTGAGTGTGTCACTCCCGTCATTTGATCATCAGTCTTCAAGGAGGTGACATTGAGGAGGTTCAGTAGCGCAGGTGGAGCTCATGGGAGCTCGATAGTAAAAGGATTTTTGGCAGTGGCCCCATGGAAGATAAAATAAGAACCACTGAACCAATTTCTGTCAAACAAACTTGATTGTCATTTATGCATTATACTCAAACTGTACATGACCATACTGTGACCATGAGTGAACATCCTTAGGTCAGCGTCCAACATGGTATGGAATATGGTTCAACCTCTCTTCAGGATGACACCCATATTGAGGATTATTTATAAACATATCTTCATGAATCCTGCATTGTTTGTCTAGTGCAAGACTTTGGTACATAATGGAAGTGTGTACTTTCATGCAATATTATGCTCATATCAGCTATAGACAAAAGAGTCATTTTTAGTAAATTTTAGAGGTTAATGAGATATAAATGGCTTGTCTGTGCGACATTCATACTACCTCAATTTGTAGTGACATCTCTGGTAACGTAGTAATTGCAAATTGAAGTGACTCATACAGGTTGGTGCTGACAAGGTGATACGAGGCCGAATTTTAATTTGAAATTTAAAATCATGAAACAATTCAGCGTGATTGACATGGTTTAAGCAGCGGAATTTCAGGACTACTTCAAATGATTTATTGCTGGGCTGGTAATAGCAGTTGTGTTGTAAATTACGTCAGGGTATACAGTACTCAATAAGGGTTACAAATTGCAGGCAACTTGTTTATGAAAATTACAAATTTAGACATACATTCTACCTGTAGTCATCTTGCTTATTTGACTATAGCTAGTTTAGCAAAATATAAATTTTTCAATTAGACAAAGGTTAATGACAAAATTAAATTACGAATTGGAGAATTAATACAGGTTGTCCAAATTACTTCTAGAGAACACACATAGTGTGGTAACTGTTTAGTTCCTCCGCTAATATTCATTTGATTGCTTCAATTGCAAATAATTTCACCTGCTGCCTAATACATTTGTATCTGGACTGGCTCGAGTTGTATCCTCTCACAAAACACTCCGCTTCGAAGTTAGGCCTTGCAGAATTTTCCCCTGTCATGTGCAAAAAATTATTCTATGCCCAAACATCTCAGTAGACTGTATTTTGGTAACACCCATGACAAAAATACCATGGTGGCAACTTACCCTTAGTTGACAAACAATACCATGGTGGCAACTTACCCTTAGGATACCCGAAAGTCATTCAAAATTGTCAAAGACATACCAAAATGTTCAACAACAATAATAATTATGTACAAGGAGAATAAAATATCCTACAATTACTCTCATATCAGAAGGCTTATCAGCTATAACATTTTGCTATGTAAAATAAATTAAACTGCAAACATCTCTATGCAACTAACATACAAGTTTTAAAATGACAATACAGTAATATAATTTAATTACAATAGCTTAAATATTCATTAATATTTCTCTCAAAAAATAAGGTGGATGATAAACTTGAAATATATAAATTTGCTGAGGCTTAATTTAAAGTCTCTTTCCTGTCCAAAGAAAATAACTTACAACAATTAGAATTACAAATGAATAAAGCATAATTACTTTCCATCTCAATGAAATAACGTAGAGGTGGCGTGGCGTGTGATGCATACCGTCCTTATCGCTCCCATGGATCTTGGCCTCGGACAATCAAAATACGTTTTGGTATGAATCAACCTTAACCACAGATGGACTGGCTGTGTTTTGTGTGCTCCATTTTATTGAAAGAGTTTTCCGTTACACAAAAAAGGATTTTGTGAGTGTGCACACCAGCCAGCGCTTACCTTGCTGCTGGCAACCACCGCAGTACATCAGTGTGCATGAATGACGCAGGTTCTGCGAGACCTGCATATCACATGTGTCATTTAGGAGGCCTTATTTATGAGAAAAATTGCAAGTACCATGTGGGTAAATGGTGAAAATACTAATAATCTTAAACTTCTGCAATGTTCACACAGTTTTCAAAGGAAAATAAGACATCCCCCGCAAGAAATAACACATTTATAAATTTTTTTTTTAAGTTGGATAATTTGGAATAATGCAATTCAAAGTCAAAAATTTTAACCCCGAGCATTTTAAATGATTGAGTTCTTACTGTATATGCTTCAACTAATTATTATTTTCCAACATATGTCATTAAATAAGTGCAAACCCCACTCTCAAATAAAGTGACATGTCTTTTAAACAGCATGTCAAAGCTGCCTCAAATAAGACTGATAACTCTTCCAACCTCTAACGTCTTTATAAAGACGTCCTAAACAAAAAAGATGCTTTAAAACTCGTGGCACAGCGATGCTTGGCTAATAACCACCCAAGAATGAATATGAAATGATGAGAACCCCTGCAATTTTCCTCACCAATCTTCAGCAAACCCACTCACTAATCCTCAGCAATACACAATTCCTCGATTGACCCTTCCATCAATCCTTTGCTTCGCCGCCTGTCCCTTCCCTTAATGAGAATTCTGTTCCCTTAGTCGAGCATGTTTTAGTGCATTTCAGCCAAACTTTGCAGTGTAAAAGGTTTAAGCTCATGGTCCATGTGTTTGAGATCCAATCTCCTGAAGCGGTTCCTCCTCCACCTTCTCCTCTACCACCTTCTTCTCCTCCTTGTCAACCTTCTTCTTATCTTACATATGATATAAAACAAGAAGAAAATAACTTACAGAATGATACGGGCTCATACAAATTGCATGCCTTGGGCACTGGTTCAAAATCACAATGCTTTTAGATGAGATTATTTCAGAAAATAATTATAATCCCATTGATTGAAGTATCTCTCATTGGGTAAGACAGTGATTCATGTTCTGGTAGCAACTGTATAAAAATGACTCTGGATACACAAGTTTATTTTTGAAGTTTCATTTTGAGGTTTCATTTTTGAGATATGCTTGACTATTGGTAAGTTGACCTGGTCGTTTGGTATGGATGGCCCTTTGGTATGGTCGGCACTGGGTGAAATGTTTTGCCAAGATTTGTGAAGTTTTGCGAAGAATATGCAGTTTTTGTGCAAAGAGGTTAGCTACGAGATTCTTATTAGAGACTTTTTTCGAGATAGTCAGTCATCATCTGTTTGTAAAGGTGAGTGGTATGGTCGGTTGGTCTTGTTGGTTGGCCTAGCCAGTCTTGGTTGGAGACAGTCTTGGGTGGAGCCGGTCTTGGGTGGAGCCGGTCTTGGGTGGAGCCGGTCTTGGTTAGACTTGGGCGTGGGTGGAGTGAGTCTTGGGTGGAGAGAGTCTTAGGTGAATTCAATTTTAGGTGGAACCGGTTTGTGGGTGGAGCTGATTGTGGGTGGAGTCGGTCGTGTACGGACTCTGTCGTTGACGGAATGGACTCGGTTGTGGACAAACTCTGCTTTGAGTGGAGTTAGTCTTGGGTAGAGTCAATTTTGGGTGGAGTCAATCTTGGGTAGGAGATGGATGCCGGCATGCACACGCAATGTGACATGTCACTTGTATTGACATATTTACTAAATACGACTTCGCCTCATCTTCACGTGACATCACGTAACCCTGAGTGAGGTTTGAACCCAGGATGACTTGCTTCCAGACCCCACCAGCAGGCCCCTAGGTAAGGGGCACCCAAGGATGCGGCAGTCAAGGCCGTCTACACCAGTATATCAGATGTCATGTATCTGTTAATCACACCTCCGTGCAATAGGAGCCAGCCAAGTAGCCTAGCGCTGCCCCATAGCTCGCGGGAGGAAAACTACACTTCCAGCCACCCCTGAGTGAATGCGGCCTCTGCCACTAAGGGAGGAGATTCAGCCCAAAGATACCAGGCCGCGGCCGAAGGGAGCAGAAGGACCCACAGACGGCCGTCCATATAGGAGAACGCACAGCTCCGAAATGCTCGTTGATACTCAGCAGCTCGCTCCCCCACCTC
>NQII01003248.1:118916-258973 GCA_002778355.1 Clitarchus hookeri | reverse complement strand
CCTGCCAGCTGCACCACCACCACCGACAAAGGACCGGGCCTTAGTTCCAGCCAACAGCAGCAGTAGCCGAGCTAGGAACTACCCCAGGCAACAGCCCCTGCAGGTAAACGAGTGTCTGTGCCTACATCAACATGGCGGAGAACTGCTAAACCCACACCTGACTTTGTACCGTGCCGCAGGGCTACGCACCCCAGCCTGTAGAGCGGCTGGGGACTAATCAGCAGCCAATAAGCAAAACCTCACCACAGTTGGTTAGCCCGTGCTTCTGACCAGCACAATTGAACCTTGTCTGACAGTGACATCGCCGTCAGTTCAATGGACGTCGCGCGTCAAATGTTTTTATAAACGTCCTCGCACTCCTTTCCATATGTGACAAGGAAAATGCTTAATTTAATAATGCCACTGCCATGTTTTTAAAAGTTAGCAGAGAAACTGTCTACAGTTCACAAGTGTTTCCAAGTGACATATTCCCTTATTTTACGTGTCATTATAGGTGGAAAATACGTAATGTCGCTGTCGTGTGTTAACCAAAATCAAATAAAAATGCACACTTTCCTAATGCGTCGTATTTTCCAGTGGCAATACAACTTACTTCATCACCTAACTTTATTAATGCCAAATTGTATGAACAAAGAAAAAAATATATATAATGAATAGTAAGAGGTAATGTCTTAGTGTTTGATTTATTGTTTACATGTAGTAATGTTTATCCTGCTACTGTGTTATTTGTTAGTAGGCCTACTAACCATCACAGCCTCTTTTTTTACACGGAAATATGGTTCTGAGCTAGTCTGTGTTTATCACATTTTATTCACAACACATTTANTACAGCCTCTTTTTTTACACGGAAATATGGTTCTGAGCTAGTCTGTGTTTATCACATTTTATTCACAACACATTTATAAACTAAAATAATTTTACTTTTAATACACTGAGCTTTCATTTTTCTGTGATAATATTATCAAAAACGCCATTTGCTACAGATGCTACGTTTTATTTGAAATTGCGGGAGCATTTATTTTTAACATTAAATATTTTTTGCATCTGTTAGATAAATGCAACGTTTTGAAGAGAATATATCTAAGTGTTAAAATATTATTTTATTAACGTCAAACATCTCACTTGCTTACGGGAAATATAAGTACAGGTTGTATCTCTGCTGTTTTAGACATATGCGCAGCGATGGGATCTGCTTTTTCATTAATTTTAAATTACTCCATTGTCTTTTCTGCATAACTGAGGTACCATTTTGCCCAGAATACACCACCCTATTAAATTAATTTATAATTAATCTATGTAAACATATAACATTTTTTATTTCCTCGACTGTATTACAGCTGCTTTTGTTAAGCATAAGGGCTGCATTGCAGTCTTTTACATTAATTTTAAATTGCTCAGAAATCTTTACTGCATAACTCGGGTATCAGTTTACTCAAAATACATTTCCCTAATACATATATTTCCATTTCATCAATAAAACATATAATTTTTCCATCAGAGACGTGTAAACATGATTTCACGTACCCAATTAGCAAAAATATGATGTTTGGATGCAATTTCCACATTTAGGGGATCAAAACTCTGCTGTTTTAGATTCATATGGACAACTCGGTCATACAGACAAATTTTGGGGGACCTTGTGTGTCTGAAAAATCGAGGTTTGACTGTATTTCCCACTATGATGACGCCACATTTTTAGGCACAGTAACAATTCCCACGCATGTTACAAATATCTTATTATAATGTTCAGGCCAGCAAGTTACTAAATTCAACTGTAAAAATAAATACACCAATTACATCTTGTGGTGTGTATCTTGGCATTATTTCGAGGGGAAGCAAATGCTGAAATGTTGTGTCATAATTGAAAGTTTACTATTAACACTACAGTACTGGTGCTGTGGTTCTGTAACACCCATTCTCCATGAAAAGTTATTGTCTAGAACTTTCCCCACTCGGGCATGTTAAGCTGATTTCCTGCTGGCTCTTGTCCTGGGTTTAGGCAGATTGTTCTTACGAAGCATGCATTCAGCACTTCATCTCAACAAGCAGATACTACTTATTTCCTCTGTAGCCAGTATGTGTGAAGCTTCTCTTCCCCCTGCCCCTCCTCATAACCTGGTGACCAATAATTGATGCATAACACTGCACCTTCAAGGGTGTATACATTTGATTTCATGTTGTCCACCTCAGGAATGACCACAGTCCCAATATTGGAGATCAACAATACAATTTAGAAACATCCCCTTCATTCGTTTTCAACCATTGGGTATTTGTGGATCGTAAACGGTACAATTTACTTTGACTCACCATTGAGTAGCTTTTATTCAATTCTTGGTGGCATGTTTGCAGTCATATTACACATTGCAGAATCTGAATTTCCTGTGTTACTTGAGTGAGCCATGCAAGCTCTCCTAACTAAGCAATCACACTATGCTATAGTTTCCTGAGACTTTCTCAGTTTTCAGAGTGACTTGACCAGTTGTCCTTTAATGCTAGTTCACTAGGCTGATACACTGTAAGCTCCCCTCCTTAATTAATTAGCATACCAACATAAAACCAAGTTAAGATTAACATTATTGTCTTCATTGCTTTCATAAAATTCACAGCGTCATTTACATTTCAAATGCCAATTCTCAAAGGCANTATTCTTCAGGTAGGTTAAATAAAACATTTAATGAATTTTACCTGCATTGGTTGAATGAAGTTGCAAGCAAAATGCAAGTATTCAAAATGGAACCGAATATTGGAACCAATATTTAAATTGTAGAATCGGTACCGGAAACAATATTTTTTGTTATTCGACCCATCCCTAGACTAAAAACAGTCAGTCCCACTTCTTCCCTTTCCCTGAGACTCTGACCGTCGGAAATGTTAATCTTTCTTGTAAAGTGTTATCTCACATAAGAGTGGTGCTTCCTACAAAAACAGTAAATTATTTTTGGAGAAAGAAAAAGTGGAATTCTAGCATCTTTTTCATTGACGCATTTCCTAAATGCCCTGCACTGCTAATAAAATCAATTTGTTGCATGGGAAAACTTTCATTTCAATGTTCACAAAGGCAAGACTTATCAATTATATATACCAACAAATTGAATAACTCAGAACTACCCACATTTTATGCTTGTCCCATCTGCATAAAATTATCTGCAGTTCATACATAGGTAGAAGTGCAGATTCTGCCAACAACATTGGCAAATTTGGCAGAAGCAGATTCAAATTGGCACAGATCTAATATTTAATAAATAATTAATACAAATAAAAACAGAGAAAATAGGTGTGCTAGTAATGTCCGATAAGAAATAGTTCTCACGCAAAAGATTGTTAAATTAAGTGTACACAAATGCAGTGTGTTGTCGCTTTGGTGTAATTCTCTAGACCTAGCCAAGCTTAATTTGCACGAGGTGGAGGAGTGGCCTGAAAGTAGAACTGCAGCAGGTCTTCCGAAAAGTTGAAAGTAACCATGAATGGACTATAGGCAATATGTCGTCTACTGTACTCACTTCTTGGTGGGCTGCTGAGAGCTCCGCTCTCTTTGTCTCCAGGTCAGCGGCCAGCGCTGCCCTCACTTCCTCTAACTGCGCTTCCTGCACTGCTTCCAACTCATGTTGCAGTGCCGCCAACTTCTCTCTGCTCTGCTCCTCCAGCTGCTTCGACATGACCTCCAGCTGTTAACANGCTAACACCAAGCCAACTGCCATCTCCGATAACACAACTCTACACCTAACACATTTCAGGTGGTCACCTACTTGGCACTTGGATTGCACTGAAGCATTTTTAAAAATACAAACTACAAAATGTGTCTAAGAAAAGAACTTCCACAAACAACCCCAGACAAAGACAGAATGTCACTTTCAACACATCATGGAAGCTTTAAATGTTATTTTGAAGCCCTCTAACATTGTTAAATATGGCTTTTCTGACTGCTGTATCTTAAAACTCTTCAATTTTTTTAGAGGAATGTCAAAAAATTTCTATACGTCCAGCAATATAGTAGATGATCTGACATATACATAAATAAATTACAACTTCTAACCTTAATAAAGTCATGTTGAGTATAATGAGAACTGTAAAATGTGTGTGATTAAAGTTTAACTAAACACAGTAATGGCTCCTGGGTTTCAGCTCAGGTAGGGCTGCACAGTGATACTGAATATTTGAAAGGGGGAGGGAGAGTGAGCTAATGAACTACATAACAATTTTTAATTATAAGTGTAAAAACAAGCTGTACAATATTCTAGGGTTATGCGAAAGTGGCTTATTATTTCATGAAAGAAAAAAGAAAAATATTTTGTTGGATTTCATGAAAATGAAACTAAAATAAAAAATTGTTTTATAAAGACTGAGCTTTAAAGAATGTTTAATGAAAATCTGAAGACTTAATTAAGTTTTTCATTATATATTGTCAACTAAATACAATTAAAATGGTGAAATTAAAATCTTACCCAGTGTCATTAATGGCCCCATACAGTACAACAATATGCTCCTAAATATTTCCTTTAAGTACATGTAAAACATATAATAGACAGGAATGGATTGCCTAAGGAAGGAACAAATTATATAATAAAATTCTTGAACTTAACAAAATAGCTTATGCCAACATTTCAAGTCAAGTTTTAAGTAATTATTTTAGTAACATTAGAGTAATAAACATACCAAATTAACAAACAAACAAAATTTTTCATTGTTATTCCCCTAAAAAACATTTGACAAGTTCTGAATACTCAAAGAACTTGAAATTTCCATTTCACTTAGATTTTCATTAACTACTTAGATTTCTTACCAAAAATGGAAATAAAAGATCTAATTTTTTTAAATCGCTTCAGTATTTTAAAAGTTTTTTTTGTCCAAAAACTTTAATTAACAAAAAAAAAATTTTAATATGGTAATGTCCTTTTTCATTCCCTATTTTATGCTCCACCAAGAAAATATTCCCACCATTTTAATTTGTGGTTTTTAAACCACAAATTTGCAGCACTACAAATAAGCAAATTAAGTAAATATGTTAAATATATTACAGTAAGGGTGCAGGAATGTATCAAACCTACTGAAGGGTTCTTAGTATGTCAGGTCAGTAACACTTGAGATGTCAGCTTTAACTGAGTTTGAGCTACGATGCAACAACATTTGGCTTGTGCCAGCCTTGTACACAGTGTGGAATGGGTAGGCCGTTAACAAGGTATGTAATCGTCGGTTTAAGCGAGAGCCCTCTGGGCGGCTAAAGTGGTGGCCAGTACTGGTTTACCTGGCGTAGGGCATACTCGGGGTTGACTAACGTTTGGCAGCTGGTGTCGGCATTCGGAGCCCCGTCCTAAGGCTGTGGGCGGTGTGCTGGTAGTCGAGCTCGGTCTCTGCGGTTCTTGGGTTGACTGGGTCCTGGCTGCAGCTGCAGGTGTTGATGGTCTGCGGGCAGCATCGGCGTAGACGGATGACGATGGGGAGAGGTCTCTGCAGTCTACGAATGGCCTGTGCTTGTTTCCAAGTTGTGTCACTACAACCGGCACAGTTTATGCGGTGGATGGAATGGGTTAACTGACTTGGGGTGGCTTCAGCGCTTCGTCGTAAGTCGCTTGGATGTGACAAGGTCACTCCTCGTCAGGCTTAGCATTCAAACCGGCGAATTACACGCAGTGGATGGAGTGGGTTAGCTGACTTAGGTGGCCTACTCGCTTCCTTGCGGAGTGTTCCTAATAGAGGACTTTACCCTACGTTTGCACCAAGAGCCTATGCTCACTTCTTGGCCCACAATATAGGTGGTTGGCAAATATGTGGTGTTTTCCGATATACGTACTGCCCGGTTAAAGGAAGTCCGCAGTCCTAATCTATTGACGGAAATATGCTTTAAGTCGCAGTCACCTGCCTCTCCCTTGAGGGATGGTGCTTACCAGGCAGAAGAAAGGTTACAAATCACCCTAGAATTAGAATGCTGTGGTTAAACTCTAATGGGTTTATTTAAATAGAATAAGCACATTAAAAACTCGTACTAACTCCTTCAATTACAAGGTTATTAAGCAACCGGCGGAAGTTACGTTAAAACAAGTGAAGGGGACCTGTTGACAAAGAACTAGAGTAAACGAATTAGGTAGCCGTGATGACGGCTCGGACCCTAACTGTCGATTGTGTTGTCCTGAGGGGATTTGGAGATAACACTCCCAAGTGGAGTGTGTGTAGGGGGGTTGAAAACTTCTTCAGGGTTAGCTGGTAGCTGGTCTGGGGGGTTACTTCATGTGTCCGGCGCTTCGGTTATCTTCGGCCATCACCCTTTGGGTTCAGGTCAAACTGCGACTCTGCTGACATCTCTTGGCGTGGTGACGGCAAGGTGGTTTGGCAGATATGCGGGCAGCATCCGCCGCTCGCTTAGAGGCAAACTTTTACAAGTGGTGGAGGTGATAATGTGCCTTTCACTACGTTAGCGCTGGCCTTGGAGGCAGCCAGTCGGGGTTCGGATCCCTTGGGGCATGTAACGCCCACGTGGTGATACAAAGTCAAAAAGAATAGTATATAGGAAGCGTCATGCGTCACCCTTGACTGAGCAACATGTGTTATTATTTGCCTCTGCCATAAAAATCACACATTTTTAAAAGAAAATATTACATCATCACTTTAAAAGGCAAATATCTGCCAAATAAAACAACAGTCTTTGTGTGAATTATTTCCAAGAGCAGCATTAACTGCTATGGTGCCGACATACGCGTAAACATCTGGCTTGGAGGAATAAAATTCAACTGTCCTTGGTGATGTTCCGCATGCACAAGCATGACCACTTTTGCTCCCGTTACATAGCTGTCAAAGTGGGACATGGTTGCCTGGCAACCAGTGTGGCATCCTTGCACCCTCCATCACGCGGCCAACCAGGTGTAGGGAGGAAGTGCCTGTGGAGGCGTGGTTGCTGTGTCTCCTTTGGCTGCAATTCATCTCCTTCCATCTTTCATCCATGCATGTTGCACTACTCTAAATTACCTTGGCCGCAGTTTTTAACCAATTTTCAAAAAGTTCTTTTTTTAGTTTTTCATATTGTGTTGTACAACAATATTACGTAACAACTTATATTACTTTATCGTTAGTAAATACATTTTGTTATTGATTTCTTTTATTTTTTAGAAATTTTAATAGTTCCCAAAAATAACCTTGTAAAACCGCTACTCACATAAAATCCATACTTGTAAAATCTAGGCTCTAACTGTAATTCAAGAATTTATTACGTTGAAACATGTAAACTTAAAGATACTGTAATTTATAAATGAATAAGCTAAAAGAGAACAGCTTGGCTGTGCAATGTTAATAACCTTCTGGGTGTTGGCAGCTTCCAGCGCAGCCAGCTCTCTGTCTAGCACCTCTCGCTTGCTAGCGAGCTCGCGCTCCATCACTGCCAGCTGCTCCTCCAGCTCCACTCGCTCGCGGTCCAGCACCTCTCGCTTGGCAGCCAGCTTGCTCTGCGTCTCTGCCACCCGCTCCTCCAACGCGGCCCGTTCCTGCTCCAGCTGCTGCTCGTACTGGGTGCGCATTTGCTCCAGCCGCTCTTGGTGGGCAGCCTCCAGCTCAGCCCTCAGTCCCTCGTATGCCGCCTGCATGTGCTCTCTGTGGGCAGGACAACACACTTGCCCAGTTACTAACTATAACTATCATCATCATCATCATCATCATGTACAGCTTCCAGAGTCGAGTGACGAGGTTTGGGCAGTTCTTAACGAGATCTTGAGAGCCATTGAGGATGAAACAAGATGGATTTGAAGCGGTGCCTGAATGCAAGGGTGGGGGGAATGGGAGATTCCTGAGAAAACCCACTCCAACAGCAGCATTATCCAGCATGATTCCCACACATGCAAAATTCCTGAAGTGATCCTACCGGGAATCAAACCCAGTTCACCTTAGTGGGAGGTGAGCATTCCAGCAGCTACACCAAACACTGCCCCTACAGCTTCCAGAAACTGGCAGCTCTCCTTGGAACATACACCCCTCCATATACTTCTACCTATACGCTACTTATTATTTTCCACTTTAACCCCTTTTACTCCCTTTCCTATACACTTTTCCTTACTCACTTGAACCACCTCTTTCTGGGTCATCCTCAACAATTTTTATTTCAAGCGGAAGAGACAAATTAGACTATATAAATGTGGACGCAAGAGTGAGAAAGTAAAAAGGGATACACTTTAACAAAGGGGTAACATCCACCTGGTGATAGTCTTCAGGCTTCTTATCCGAGACCCAAGTGCTCAACCATTTTAAATGTGAGACATGAAATAAAACCCTACAATGGTACAAGTCACAAAATACAATGGCAGGAAAAAAAGTCTTGAGAAAACACACCAAGCCAACTGCAATATCTACCATGGTTTTCACCTGTAAAAATCTAAAATCAAATCCAGTGGGAATAGAACCCAGAACCACACTATGACGGAAGACCCTGAGGTCAGGAGGCAATATAACCGTGACACCAGTAATTTCTGTTTATGTTAAAACAACACACCACTCCCTTTGCTGCAGATTATCAGTATCAATCCATCAACAAAGTACATTATGCAGTATGCATTCTTCCTACACCATGAAAGTGTCAATCTTTTCAGAATTAGTAAATACCATCTTCCAGCACGTCCTACATCTAGGTAGTATGAACTAACACGCAGTACCGACAAGGAGGTCCCAATGCAATCCGTGTAAAAGAAACAGAACCTAAACAAACATACGGACATAGTAGCCTAGTAACTAGGAAGTTAAATGGAGCAGACAACTTTAAGTATTTAAAATTGTCATATTACTATAGCACATAAACTATTTGCACTAGAATCCTGGAAAAAAAACCCACTGACATTCTAATTTCCTCCAGTTTTATTTTCTTGATGTGAATAGGAGGCATTGTTCCATTTGGAAAAATGTAACTTTGTTCAAGGAATACACATTCTAATTAAAATCTGTGTCTTGGGCTGCAATTATGATCCTTTGTCTAAACTTCAGTTCTGTGACACCAGCTCATCAATAGCACCTTTCATTTCCAAAATATTTTCAGGGCAAGTTTTGGGTGATTCATTCCATATAATTCAAACATACTCAATTGACAACATGGTTCCAATAATGTAATATGGGGGGGTGATTTAAAGTTTTCACAAAATTTCCTTGTGTCCTAGTGTAATGTCTGATTTTCCTCTGAGAATTTTTGACGTTTATGAAGTTAATGCACTTCACAAAGCAGACACACGAAACAGTTGCAATACAAGTCCTCGCATCACGAGAACTATAGAAAGGCAGAAGGGCCCTTTCCGTCCTGGCACCGTAATGACCTCCCACACCAGCAGAAGAGATTTTGTAGAGAAAGGTCTGATCTAACGAGAGGAAAAAGTAGAGATGATCATGGATGCTTACTAGTGTAGGTTACATTCATCACTCCCGAAGTTCATTCTTTGATGGTAAGTTGTCTTCCATGAGGTGGCAGCAGGCACTCACAGCTAATAACATCAGTGCTCCTCCCCCAACGCCTCACATCCATTGTACCACAAACATACCCAAATAAGGGCATTGTGCTGCGCTACTGTGTCTTCAGATCACAGTGACCTAACATGGGCATCGCGTGGTACAAAGAATCCCTTCAGACATTGGTGCAAACATGTCGCAACCACTTTCCTATGCAAGCCGAACTACGCCGTAAATACAACTAACTCTGTTTCCAGGATGTACTAGAAAATAAAGAACACCATCAAACGTCTTAAAAGCCCTCATCACTGATTCCCAACGCAAATTCAAACTATGACTTTAGGAAAAAAACCAACTCATGGCAAATACACATACTTACTTTGCCAAAACATCAGAAATACTGAAAAACAACTACGTTTCCCTTGTAAAAAGCAAAGAGATAATTAAATGTTCCCTGAAAATCAGTATTAACTGCACCATTACAATATGACCCCCCCTTGTGATCATCAATTTAAAAACATAAAGTGATACATAAGTTTTACCGAGCACGAAGCCCATTTCCAGTTGATTATAGCAGGATTTATTGAAATATAAATTTATTTCAATAGATACAAGTCTTCTGAATAAACAGATATCCTTAAGGTCGTATACAACACCCCTTTGTCGCCAAATTATGCATAAGGCTGGTTTAAACTGGAGGTACCATTGTTAAAACATTGTTGGTAACGATGTGGCTAGCCATTTTCAACCACTTGGACAGTAACATGTTAGTAACAAATTGCTCTCAACATTATTTAAAACATAGTGATTAACATGTAGAAATGCAATAAAATGTTGGTAACATTTGGTTAGTACAAATTTGTTATTAACGTGTCAAAACACATATTGCTGTTAACATATAATGTTCATTTTCCTAACTTGTTAATGACATTGTTATCAACGTGTTGGTAATAAATATTTTGTGATCAGTCTGGAGGCAGTCTACATCAAAGAATGTTGATAGCATGTTTGCGACTGACATGTTAACTTTCAAACCAATTGTTAGTAGCATGTTAATGACGTTTACAGCAGGACTCGTGCGTGTTGCCAGCATTGGTGTGTCACAGTATTGGGTCGATAACATTTTGCTATTGACATGTTATCAACATCTTATGGACATGTTATTGACAAAATGCAGTAACAATTTGTTGCCCTAATGTGGCAAATGTTTGATAAAATCTTTGTTAATAGCTTTTTGCAATCAACACATTATGTTATCAACATTCGGTGTAAATCAACTTTAATTACCAACCCCAAGACCACATAACTCATGTCACGCACAAGTGGAATCCTACAATAAAATCAGATGTAGTTCTGAATTATTAATTATAAGATGCCATAAAAACAAAAATTACACTTTTTTTTAAAAGGAAATAATATTAACAACTTCAAAATGCAGACATCCGCAAAACATGGCAACATCCTACTTGGTGGGGTAAGCTTCGGCTGCCCTTGTATAATCCTTGACATGGCCTAGCACCTTTCCTTCCATTACAAAGCTGGCTAGGTGAGAGATGGTTGCCTACCAACCAGCATGGTATCCTCACATCATCCCTCTCAAGATGGATTTGGTGGGAGTGTATGGAGTCTGTGGAAGGGTGGTCACTGTATCCCCGTAAGCTGCAGCTCGTCATGACCGCTCCAGGATGTCCCCTCCCCTTCCTTTGTCTATCAGTGCATGATGCATTACAATGATGTTCAATCAATCTAAACTACGGCAACCACAGTTTNGAGTCTGTGGAAGGGTGGTCACTGTATCCCCTTAAGCTGCAGCTCGTCATGACCGCTCCAGGATGTCCCCTTCCTTTGTCTATCAGTGCATGATGCATTACAATGATGTTCAATCAATCTAAACTACGGCAACCACAGTTTATGGCCAATTTGTACCATGTATGTATTGTTTAGAATTTCATATTGTGAAGTACCAATTAATGATGATGACATTACAATACATACATTTTATCATTAATAGACAAAAATATTATTATCAATTTTAATTACTGCATCTTAATTTTCCTACATTGTTCTATTTTTCCCCATAAATTTTAAGATTTTTTTGTTGGTTGCTGAGAATGATTTCGTAAGATCACTAATTTTGTGAAATTCATAATTGTAAAATTGAGGGGGCAGTTTGTATCTTGTTTCTAGTTCCGCNTTTTAATTTTCCTACATTGTTCTATTTTTTCCCATAAATTTTAAGATTTTTTTGTTGGTTGCTGAGAAAGACATCGTAAGATCACTAATTTTGTGAAATTCATAACTGTAAAATTGAGGGGGCAGTTTGTATCTTGTTTCTAGTTCCGCAACAGACTTCTATGATAACATTCCAGCACAGTTTGGTGTGTGATAAATCTTCAGGTCAAAAAAAAATCAAGATTTAATAACCACGACTCTCATAAAAATTGTGTTTACAGACCATGCACAAAATTATTTTCTATTTTCTGAGCAGGACTACTAAGTATTAACTACTTGAAAGAGTTTTATTTTACCAACATGTAATTATGTAGAGAACTAAGGATGTTCCGTAGCAGACTTAAGGGGTCTGCCCACCTGCTATTTTCCATGTTTCAAGCAGAGAAACGAGGACGCGAATAGGTCTACACTGTTACGTGCATTGAGTAAATCATTGCCACTAAATGCAAGGTTCTAAACTGGTGTGCAATGCTCTTGTCGTGCTGCATCTGCCTATGGGACCTTATCATTTTATCAGGGAAAAGTCTGTAGCAAGTTTCAATGCAGAGCACTTAAATATTTTTGTATATATTTGACGTATATATTTTGAGATACAATGCTTTGAAAAAGTTGTTTTTAGCTATGATGGAGTGCTGTAAAACGGTGTTTCTAATGTGTGTCATGTCTTGAAAACACTAAATAGCTCTCATCTGAAGTATGTGTTTTTTAAAAATATATCAACATATTGAATGCATGTTTAAGGGTTTCAAGGGAAAATTTGTATGTCACACTCTGCAATGTAGTTCAAGTGGAGCCGTTAAGCGCTAGTGTGTGAAGACTACTCGCCGAATGCTGGTCTCCTGGGCCTTCTGCTGGGTCTGGATGTTGCTCTGGAAGAGAGCCAGCCGCTCCTCCAACTGGACCAGTAGCTCTTGCTTGTCCTCTTGTTCCCTCACGCTCAGCTCGTTCTTCATCGTCTCTCTGCATCTCTCCTGCACAACCCAAACAGCCACATGCAAACCATGCATCAAACATTATGTACACCGAGTTTTGTCTTCTGCACATCCTCAACAGTGGCTCAAGATTTGCCAGCAGAACTGTCAAAATCACATGGCAATCAGTGCTGCGTTTACTTTTAATTTTTTTTAAATAAACTGTACTTTTCATAAAAATTATTTTGGTTTAGTTAAATACACAGCTGGACATGCAAATCGCTACACCTTCTTTTCTTATATAAAACGTTATTAAACCATCACAAGCTGATGAGTAGCAATTAGACTTTCACGCATAGAGGGAATGTTCTTTAGCATCTGCAAAGCATGTGTGTTGCATGGGACAGAGCTTCGTCACGCAGTCACACAGGCAGTTATACGACAAGGCATTCCATCATACAGGTGACTGATAGTACCCTGAGGCACATACATACCTCCATGCTTCCTTCAACTGCACACGTAGATCTGTCAGTGTTTGATAGGTGGTTGACGGTGGTGCAAGCGTTGCTCAATCATATCCCGTACATGTTCAATAGGGGACAAATCTCTGGAGACCTGACAGGCCAACGAATGGTATCCACATCTTGCGGAGCCTGTTGGGTGAAGCGAGCTGTATGGGAATGAGCATTATTTTTCTGCATAACATCGGGTATGCTGTGCAAAAATGGTAGAAAACAAGGCTGCAGAATCGCACTGACACACAGCTGTGCTGTCACCGTGCCTTCAACAACCGTGAGATGTGACCAAGGTCATAACCGATGCTACCCAATACGATAACACCTGGTGTTTGGAACGTACGGCATTCACGAATCAATGGAGGATGATTGTTGCATTGCCCACTGTGGTACCAAACCCTGCTGCAACTATAATTTGCACTAAGATTGAAGCAGAATTCATTGGAGAATACAACGCATCATCATTCCTCTGTCCAATGTTGATGTTCCTGGCACCATTGATGGCATGCTACTTGACGCATGGGAGTCAAAGACAAACAGCAGAGTGGACACAGTGCCTGCAGACCAGTAACATTCAAACAGCAACGAATGGTTCTGAGAGACCAGCAAATACAGTGCTGGCCTCACAGACTGCAGGATCTCTCTAGGTGTTGTTGCCCTCATTCTGCTACTGCACATCGGTGCACTATCTGTAGTGCATCTGGCAAGACCAGTACCTACTCTACGTGATGGGGCCTGTACGTATCCACGCCTGAACACATTGTGTCAGAGTGGGGACTGCAAGACTAAGGTGAATGGTTATACGACAAGCTGGCCATCCGGCTTCATGCAGTCCAACCTTACGATCCCGTTCAAGTGGGTTTGGGTGGTGATACTCTTCATGAGCACAAAGCTGTGGCATACTGATCTGCCTCTCAAAAAGCAGACTTCTGCCTCCTTGCCAGCCTGTTGCATGGGATTTCAAGCACCAAGTACTGGCCACAAGCACTCCCTATATCAAGTGTTGCAGCGACATTACTGCGACTTCACTTTACCCANCAAGTACTGGCCACAAGCACTCCCTATATCAAGTGTTGCAGCGACATTACTGCGACTTCACTTTACCCATTTGCATTACACAATTAGTACTGTAGGTGTTCTTGATTTTATTAAAAATGGGTAACACATTAAGATGTAGCATTTTTCATGTCCAGCAATGTACACTGTTACATCAAAACTCTGTCAAACGAAGTGTAAATACTTACAAATGCTATGTTTACATAAACAGTTGTGCAGAGTTCCAGCTAAATGTTTTTGACATATGAATAGGTAAAATAGTAATTCTGTGGCTGTGATTCTGAAAATTGTTAACTGCACAGCTGGCATGTGCACTCTACCCTACCATCCCCACTATGATGTACACTACAACTAACAAGTCCAACCAGCTAAGCAATGGCGGCAGAAGGTCGTCTCGCGAGGGAGGGAGGGGAGAACAACTTTATTAGTTGCCTTAGAACTTACCTTTGTTTTCCACAAAGTGCATCATAACACAGAGGATGCATCAGTATTAATGGCACGAAGTAACGTTTTTCATTGTTTGACTTATTTTCATGAAACAAATGGGTGAATAACAATAAATAATATTCCNTGGCACGAAGTAACGTTTTTCATTGTTTGACTTATTTTCATGAAACAAATGGGTGAATAACAATAAATAATATTCCCTGTGATTTTTGTCTTGTGAGAAAGCATAATTGTCACGTTGAACCAAACTGTTTCACTCCAATATTTTTGTTTTTCCTTCTCACAAGTATTTTGCGATAATCCAATTAGTTTAGCAAAATTAGCTTAAAAACTCTTACAAGCACGAGACTATATATTTTGTGGTACAGTATTTTGTCACCCAAATAACATACTATAAGTCCTGGAAAAAAATTAGGTATGGTTACTACCATCTTGGAAAATGGGGGCTGAAAACTGGTTTCTCACACTTTTCTCAGACACTATCAATTCTATTAAAAAAGTCTGAAACAAAATGTTAAACACACTAGTCTGTACATTTTTTTTTTGTTTTTAGACTTTTTTGATACAAGTAACTATTGCATCAGAAAAATATGTCAACACGAAATTTACCCCTTTTAACCTGTAGCATCTCGTATATAGGTGCTCCTACATTAAATAAAGATGAGTAAAATGAAAGAGCGCAGTATTTTCTTTTAGTAAGAAACATTATTTTTTACATTTTGAATATAATTCACAAAATAAACATATGTTGACCCAAAATGTACCTTCACAGTGAAGTAATGAATTAGGTGAAGATGTAAATCACAGAGTAATGCACATGGATTTAATTGCAGAGGAAGCTCAATACCACTCTAAATGTTGTGCTAGTTTCAGGCATGTAAAAAAAGCACGAAAGAGGTGGAAGGCCTGTCAATGACAAATATATCACCGTATTACAGTTATGGTTTCATTATGTTAGGAATCAAGACAAATACCACTACACATTACTTAAACTCAATGCATTAATTTATTTCTTGGGCAAAGAGTAATGTGACATTTTTGACAAAATTTTAAAACTTGTTTAAAAGAACACATTGAAGGTTGAATAATAGTCACTGAAGCATTTGGAAGTAGACAGTTTATCACTTTCACAAACACTGCATACAACATAATACATGATCAATGATATTCGCAAAGGAGACAACACATGGAAAATGAAAGACTGTAGATTGTTGAAATGGCTGCAGAAATAATGCGGCAGGATATTTGAGGTTAACCANTGGCACGAAGTAACGTTTTTCATTGTTTGACTTATTTTCATGAAACAAATGGGTGAATAACAATAAATAATATTCCTTGTGATTTTTGTCTTGTGAGAAAGCATAATTGTCATGTTGAACCAAACTGTTTCACTCCAATATTTTTCTTCTTCCTTCTCACAAGTATTTTGCTATAATCCAATTAGTTTAGCAAAATTAGCTTAAAAACTCTTACAAGCACGAGACTATATATTTTGTAGTACAGTATTTTGTCACCCAAATAACATACTATAAGTCCTGGAAAAAAATTAGGTATGGTTACTACCATCTTGGAAAATGGGGGCTGAAAACTGGTTTCTCACACTTTTCTCAGACACTATCAATTCTATTAAAAAAGTCTGAAACAAAATGTTAAACACACTAGTCTGTACATTTTTTTTTTGTTTTTAGACTTTTTTGATACAAGTAACCATTGCATCAGAAAAATATGTCAACACGAAATTTACCCCTTTTAACCTGTAGCATCTTGTATATAGGTGCTCCTACATTAAATAAAGATGAGTAAAATGAAAGAGCGCAGTATTTTCTTTTAGTAAGAAACATTATTTTTTACATTTTGAATATAATTCACTAAATAAACATATGTTGACACAAAATATACCTTCACAGTGAAGTAATGAATTATGTGAAGTAATGAATTAGGTGAAGATGTAAATCACAGAGTAATGCACATGGATTTAATTGCAGAGGAAGCTCAATACCACTCTAAATGTTGTGCTAGTTTCAGGCATGTAAAAAAAGCACGAAAGAGGTGGAAGGCCTGTCAATGACAAATATAACACCGTATTACAGTTATTGTTTCATTATGTTAGGAATCAAGACAAATACCACTACACATTACTTAAACTCAATGCATTAATTTATTTCTTGGGTAAAGAGTAATGTGACATTTTTGACAAAATTTTAAAACTTGTTTAAAAGAACACTTTGAAGGTCGAATAATAGTCACTGAAGCATTTGGAAGTAGACAGTTTATCACTTTCACAAAAACTGCATACAACATAATACATGATCAATGATATTCGCAAAGGAGACAGCACATGGAAAATGAAAGACTGTAGATTGTTGAAATGGCTGCAGAAATAATGCGGCAGGATATTTGAGGTTAACCANGCACATGGAAAATGAAAGACTGTAGATTGTTGAAATGGCTGCAGAAATAATGCGGCAGGATATTTGAGGTTAACCATATGATTTGTTAACTTATCCATCACTAGACTAAATGGCAAATGGGGGATCGAATCTTATACTGCTGTCATTAAAAGTTTTGATGGCCATGGTGATTCAAGGTAGTACAAAGAAAGGGGGGAGATAAATTCAGAGCAATCACCACCATTAGCCACTCTATAATATCAGCTTGCAAGCCAAGATCATTTGTGTCACCTGTGTAGTTTAGACATTTTGGTACACTTACTTTCTAAGTATGGCCTCAGGCATTTGATTAATCTACTGCATTTGATACCTGTTAGTGCTTTCTATAGACAATATTGTATTTAAATGCAGCAAATGACAATGCACAACCAGAATATCTGGAGATGCATTCATACAGTTTGTTTTTGATAATGTGGATGTAAACACTATAACAATGAATGAACATGGCGCAATCCACATACTTGGCGGTATCAAGTGCACTGCCAGCTAACGTAGTGTGGACTTACCCTCCTCTCGTTTGTGGCAGTAAGAAACAAATTAACCTCAATATGAACTCAATATCTCTAGTGCACTATAGAAAACCACCCAGGCCCAGTCTCCAGAACTTAAAAATACAATAAATTGATAACAGATACAATCATCTAATTTCCAAAGAGTCAGTCGGTGGAGCGTTTGAACTCGCTTGCTTACCTCCAACTAGTGATGCAACAGCTCAGCATTGCTCTCTCTTCTATCAAAAAAAATACAAAACAGAAAGGGAATGTGATGGAATATTCTGACTGGGGGTGAATATAAAAACCGGATGCACCTTAACTTCCGAGGTCGTGACCAAAAATCCTGCTCAACCTGAGTTTTTAACGTTCACTTTATGCATGTGCAAGTCTAACTTCAGCGTCTTTATAACAAATACCCTGGCCTTTCCCTGACTTGTCCCGGTATACTCCCTAACTAACATGCATGGAAAAAAATATTGAAATATTGTAGTATTATTTCTTTAGATGCCATGATTACACATACCGCAATTAAATAATCTCAAAAACTTTTAAATGTTCTTACAAATGTGGAGCAAACCAAAATAATGCAGAGTACGATTCATGAGATGGCATGCAGCATAAGTGCTACAATCAATTATTTAGTCTCTTATTTAACACATTCCTAACCAAATTCCCATGATTTTCCCTGTTTTGCCTGACGCTAGCCACCCAGACACATGAGTGCAAGAAATCTAGATTGTAATGTTCTGCCAACATGTACAACATTGACCGGGTCTTTCATGCGTACATTCTGAAGAAGCTATTTATTGAACCTCAATTTGATAACAAATGGTAAACTAATAGTAGAGTATCTGCAGTAATATTAGTAACATTTACAATGTAACATATGTCAGCCTACAACGGTAAACTTTAATCNATAGTAGAGTATCTGCAGTAATATTAGTAACATTTACAATGTAACATATGTCAGCCTACAACGGTAAACTTTAATCAAAATAACTTTTCCCAGAATTTAAATAAAAAAGACACAAAACAGCAACTTCATTAGGAAGGTACATTTTGAGTCAATATACTTTATTATGTGAATTATGTTCAAAATGTTAACAACTAATACTGTTTCTTACNATAGTAGAGTATCTGCAGTAATATTAGTAACATTTACAATGTAACATATGTCAGCCTACAACGGTAAACTTTAATCGAAATTACTTTTCCCAGAATTTAAATAAAAAAGACACAAAACAGCACTTCATTAGCAAGGTACATTTTGAGTCAATATACTTTATTATGTGAATTATGTTCAAAATGTTAACAACTAATACTGTTTCTTACTAAAAATACCAAGGTATTTAGTCCCCTTTGTTTCATGTTAAGAGTACTCATATATGAGATGCAACAAGTTACAGAAGGGTAAATTTGGTGTCCACATATTTTTAAAAACATAAAATTTAAAATACTGGCATAATGGTCATATTAGTGATGGCCCAATAGCCAATATCAGGTATCGGATATCGGTATTATCGGTACATTTACCATTATAGGAGATTGGCACTAAAATATTGGCACATCGGTAATGACCATTCTAACCTCAAGTATTTTCTCTCCTCTGCTGCACACTTAATTTTCTCAACTCTTAACATCAGGCTGCAGCAATACGACTAAAAAGAACATCATTAATTAAAAATATCCATATGCAATAATAATAATAAAAAAAAAAATATTTTTTTTTTTTTAATTCCCTACGATAAAAATAAATTAGAATGTACATGCCCATCATTATTTTTCACTTCACGGATTACATTTTTCTTTTTGGTAAAGCAGTCTTATGTTTGACGTACGTTTCTCAAAGTAAACAAAATGATTGTGGCTTGTTAGCTTAGTTTTCATTCCTGTCCTTTTACATATTTTTTGTAGACTAGCAACCTTCTTGCAACCGTAACTTAGTTTTGTAATACGTAGTAGTGAGCTATAATTTTGCATAATGTTAGACTATTTTTTTTGCTGCTTTGATGTACCGGGCATAAAGTAAATCTCACTTAACAGTAAGTCCATTTAGCTTATTGCACACAAAACCTTTCCAGTCAGCAGTTTCTCTCATACACTTTAGTGACAAATGTCTGCTTACAGTATGATAAATGAAAATATCGGTTTACAGGTNCATGCTTGTAACAGTTTTTTAAGGTAATTGTAGAATTTTGGTCTAAAGTGACTGGACTACTTTCCAACTTCAAAAAGGCATTACTGTTCTTCTCAGTTATTCAAACACAAAATATTCAAACAATTCTACTATACAGCAGAAACTACAACTAATCTTGAAAATTCAAGGCTGTTTTAAATCCGAACTGTCAAAATATTACAAAAACTGCCGTTCCAGCTGACGCTGCAGTCGCCGTATTCCAGGCAACAGCAGTGAACGAATTCTGTTTAGAGTTGCCATCTTCTTTGAGAGAGAGTCTCTCTAAGTCAATATGCAAAAATCACCAGAAAATCACCCGATTTTAACCTTAGTCCACTCCAAATATTAAATATATTTGTTTCTGCAGCTTGAAATATTATTTATTTGCCACTACAGTTGTTTACCAGTTTACATAAATACCTCTCTCACAAATTTGGAAGAAGAAAAAAAAAAAAAACCTTATTTGAAATACATAAATAACAGTATTCACTAGACACACACACACAGTACTCTCAAGTTGTATAAATACTTCAAGTAATGCTCAAGTGTAAAGTCTGCTTACAACAGGTCAAATTGAATTGTTATACCAGCAAGAAATAGCCCACGTGACTACATATTAATAAATAATCACATTCAATAAAACATTGTGTTACGCATCTCAAAATATTGCCATTTTTTCTCCACGTGTACAAAATATATTTTGGGTAAATAAACAATCCTGATAACACAGAAGTGTAATAATTTAATAATGGAAAAAAAAATAAAAAAAATAATAAAAAAAAAAAAAATTTCTGCTTTTCCTTAAAATCACCAGATCTGCAACCCAGATTTTTACAGAAATAACAAACTTCACCAATATGAAATTTGGTCACTAGACCATCTTCTGAAATCACCAGAGCTGGTGAAAAAATTACCAAGTTGGCACCTTTAAGTTTGTTATTGCAGACGAGATGTTTCAATTACGGCCGCTGTTACTGTCGGCAGCTGAGATTACTGACGCGTGTTCCTTTATTTACCGATGCTGCAGATGAGTGACTGACGAGAGGCGTGTTGTCGTCTGTGTTGGAGGCTACACTTCCTGCCGAGACCACTGGTGTGCAGGACAGGCGGTCTCTGCTGTAGCAGACGACCAAAAATGGCGGTGGTTAACGATAATTCTAACCAAGGAACTGTAACACTGATGTATTCTGCCAAGGATGCGAAGAGAGTAAGGATGGGGTAGTATTAAATTATTTTAGTGTCAATTAGGTACTCATACTATAATTATTTTACAAATTTATCTCCTCATCATCTAAAAACACGTTCATTACTAATGACATAACAAGAAAGTCGCCAGGAGTAGTGGACGCCATTTATTTATACTACTGGAACTGCTGACAAGGGTTCCCCCACCAAGACCACTGGCGGCTGTTGGTGGTCCTAAATGGTTTCCTGCCGACCTATATCCTCAGCGTAGTCGATACAAAACCGAACGTAAACCAAATATGAAGCATGATAAAGCCAAATACTTACAACATTGTAAACAAGAATCACGATTAAGAATACAGTAAATAATGAAGAGGACTTAGTATCGTTGCTGTTTGTTGAATTGGCACAGATTAAACTGCCAAACAAAACTTCTCATTTGATCAAAAAAAAAATCAGGCATATAATCCACAAATATTTATGTAAAAAAACAGTTAATAAATATAAGAGATAAAGCCATAATTGTAAACAGGAGAAAAATCAGTGGCAAATGCGATGCAACACTAAAGAAACAAAGGTTATGCAGTCACAACCACATCAAGCAATGAGTACAGCAGATGGCAATCTTCAATGTAAGCTTAAACAAATTCTGAAATAATTTGTTTGAGCTAGCTCATTCCCAGAAACGATTGAAGCATTCTATACACTTTAATCCTAGAGCTAAGGGTGACAATATTTTAAGACTTTGTTTCATATAGTAAAATACTAATGTAAATACTGATGAATGACCATAAAATAAAATGCTGTCACAACCCAGTGTTTCCACCACAGTTATAAAAAGAAAATAATTTAATTTATTAATGAACGTCACACAACAAAAGTAGAAACCACTTTTTATCAAATTTTTTTTAACCTTTATGATTTCTGTCAAGTCGACATCAAACAAAGCTTATTTTTATGAGCTGATATCTATTATTGTTTCCTTCTATTATGCCATGCCTGTTGCACCAGTATAAAATCCACCATCATATCATATATAAAAAATAATAAATTCTTACTAACTTGATAAAGCATATGTTAAATACCTTCTACTACAGATATTTCAATCTTCATCTTAGGAAAGATTTCAGCACTGATAATACCATAACAATTTAGAAAGGACAAAACTGAACTGCAGATTATTCTAAACAGTGCATCATCTCATTGAAATTCTTTGTGAAATTGTTTTACTTTTAAAAATGCAAATTTGTCAGTGTACTATAAACTAATNCATCATCTCATTGAAATTCTTTGTGAAATTGTTTTACTTTTAAAAATGCAAATTTGTCAGTGTACTATAAACTAATAAATAAATATATTAAAATCATCAATTTGCTCCACTTATTTAAGCAATTCTTACATTATTCCATGCTACATATTTCCAACTCGAGCCATTTAGTATCAGTTCTAGCAGAATGACTGCTGTCATCGGTGAGTTTGTTGGCGAATGAAAGTGCATTGTCAAGCAAGTTCCCTAAATTACTTTTATTTCCAGTCTTAACATATTAGCTGTAATTTCCAAAGTGTGATAAGAACTACAATTACAATCTCATAAATGTTAACCCAAATTCGCTGTTTGTAGTAAATTAAAAAAGGGTTAAATATTATATTTTTTGAAAGGTTTTATATTTTTACTTTTATTACGTACAAATTTTTTAGACAGATGTCAATCTATAAATATCTTAAAATTTGTTTAGCATTACAGTACAATGGCAAGTGGATTAGCTGACTATGTTAGTAAAAAAATACAGCCGCCATTTAACGCACCAGCTGATAGTGAATACATGCATAAACGAAAATTAAACATTGGTGCTATTTTTGTTGAACTGTCAAAATCTTGCCAAGTTACTCGAGACAGAGAGTAACTTAGGATATATTATCTTCCACAAATNTTTTTGTTGAACTGTCAAAATCTTGCCAAGTTACTCGAGACAGAGAGTAACTTAGGATATATTATCTTCCACAAATTTTGGTAATATCTGCTTATTTTTGTTATGTTGCATATTTTAGTATATTGATACGTGTAGAGCATCTTGCATGTTTTCGTTTTCCTGTGACATCTTTGTGCCACTTTGGCATTTTTGAAGACAACACAAACATGTATGAAAACCGTGCGGTACATGGAACACAAACCCTCCTAGCTCAGTCCACAGTCAACAGGGCAGACCTCTACGAAACACAGGACAAACAGACCGCAATGCAAGGTAATTTACTAGGTATTGACGGTAACAAATGTGAACAGTGACACACCTTTGGCAGAGGGGAGGGTGGAAATAATGGGGTAGGGGAATATCACGTGCTCACGACCGTGCAATTGTATTGCTCTCCTGCGGATAACAGTTGAACTATTTGGTACTGCCTTTTACGTGGTTCTGTAAATGATCCACAGATGTGTTAGCATTGGAAATCCTTCCTGCAAATGGCAGGCATATAAGCCTTACGAGTTTACAAAGCACTTTCTTTTTTCTGCCACAGATGAGAGCATGACTATGTGGCGTGAGACATGACGGACACAAAGACAGTCTTTAATCTCGCACTAAAGAAAAGGTTTTTTTTTACCCCAATTTTGTTGTACTGCCAGACATATTGCTCTTAAAATTAATCTTTTGAAGTGCTGATTTACTTAAATCATTGATATATGCCAAAAATACTTCCAAGTTAAAAAAAATGTTTTACGATTTGGCACACAAATAGATGGGCATACATAGACAGAGATTTAAACCACTATAGATATAGCTATAACTAAACAACATCTTTAAGCAAACACTAAAAATTAAAACCCACATGCAATATCCAACAGCTTGACAGATGTGACAGCTCATGTTTCACTTGTAAACACAGAAACAGAGCTACCGTGATTACCTGAGTATGGGTTTCACATTTTATGCATATTTTTGTGTCCAAACAATGGGGTGCAACCCTGTGCAGATTTTNATCACGATTAAGAATACAGTAAATAATGAAGAGGACTTAGTATCGTTGCTGTTTGTTGAATTGGCACAGATTAAACCGCCAAACAAAACTTCTCATTTGATAAAAAAAAAATCATGCATATAATCCACAAATATTTATGTAAAAAAACAGTTAATAAATATAAGAGATAAAGCCATAATTGTAAACAGGAGAAAAATCAGTGGCAAATGCGATGCAACACTAAAGAAACAAAGGTTATGCAGTCACAACCACATCAAGCAATGAGTACAGCAGATGGCAATCTTCAATGTAAGCTTAAACAAATTCAGAAATAATTTGTTTGAGCTAGCTCATTCCCAGAAACGATTGAAGCATTCTATACACTTTAATCCTAGAGCTAAGGGTGACAATATTTTAAGACTTTGTTTCATATAGTAAAATACTAATGTAAATACTGATGAATGACCATAAAATAAAATGCTGTCACAACCCAGTGTTTCCACCACAGTTATAAAAAGAAAATAATTTAATTTATTAATGAACGTCACACAACAAAAGTAGAAACCACTTTTTATCAAATTTTTTTTAACCTTTATGATTTCTGTCAAGTCGACATCAAACAAAGCTTATTTTTATGAGCTGATATCTATTATTGTTTCCTTCTATTATGCCATGCCTGTTGCACCAGTATAAAATCCACCATCATATCATATATAAAAAATAATAAATTCTTACTAACTTGATAAAGCATATGTTAAATACCTTCTACTACAGATATTTCAATCTTCATCTTAGGAGAGATTTCAGCACTGATAATACCATAAAAATTCAGAAAGAACAAAGCTGAACAGCAGATTATTCTAAACAGTGAATCATCTCATTGAAATTCTTTGTGAAATTGTTTTACTTTTAAAAATGCAAATTTGTCAGTGTACTATAAACTAATAAATAAATATATTAAAATCATCAATTTGCTCCACTTATTTAAGCAATTCTTACATTATTCCATGCTACATATTTCCAACTCGAGCCATTTAGTATCAGTTCTAGCAGAATGACTGCTGTCATCGGTGAGTTTGTTGGCGAATGAAAGTGCATTGTCAAGCAAGTTCCCTAAATTACTTTTATTTCCAGTCTTAACATATTAGCTGTAATTTCCAAAGTGTGATAAGAACTACAATTACAATCTCATAAATGTTAACCCAAATTCGCTGTTTGTAGTAAATTAAAAAAGGGTTAAATATTATATTTTTTGAAAGGTTTTATATTTTTACTTTTATTACGTACAAATTTTTTAGACAGATGTCAATCTATAAATATCTTAAAATTTGTTTAGCATTACAGTACAATGGCAAGTGGATTAGCTGACTATGTTAGTAAAAAAATACAGCCGCCATTTAACGCACCAGCTGATAGTGAATACATGCATAAACGAAAATTAAACATTGGTGCTATTTTTGTTGAACTGTCAAAATCTTGCCAAGTTACTCGAGACAGAGAGTAACTTAGGATATATTATCTTCCACAAATGTTGGTAATATCTGCTTATTTTTGTTATGTTGCATATTTTAGTATATTGATACGTGTAGAGCATTTTGTATGTTTTCGTTTTCCTGTGACACCTTTGTGCCACTTTGGCATTTTTGAAGACAACACAAACATGTATGAAAACCGTGCGGTACATGGAACACAAACCCTCCTAGCTCAGTCCACAGTCAACAGGGCAGACCTCTACGAAACACAGGACAAACAGACCGCAATGCAAGGTAATTTACTAGGTATTGACGGTAACAAATGTGAACAGTGACACACCTTTGGCAGAGGGGAGGGTGGAAATAATGGGGTAGGGGAATATCACGTGCTCACGGCCGTGCGATTGTATTGCTCTCCTGCGGATAACAGTTGAACTATTTGGTACTGCCTTTTACGTGGTTCTGTAAATGATCCACAGATGTGTTAGCATTGGAAATCCTTCCTGCAAATGGCAGGCATATAAGCCTTACGAGTTTACAAAGCACTTTCTTTTTTCTGCCACAGATGAGAGCATGACTATGTGGCGTGAGACGTGACGGACATAAAGAAAGTCTTTAATCTCGCACTAAAGAAAAGGTTTTTTTTTACCCCAATTTTGTTGTACTGCCAGACATATTGCTCTTAAAATTAATCTTTTGAAGTGCTGATTTACTTAAATCATTGATATATGCCAAAAATACTTCCAAGTTAAAAAAAATGTTTTACAATTTGGCACACAAATAGATGGGCAAACAGAGATTTTTAAAGCACTATAGATATTGCTATAACTAAACAACATCTTTAAGCAAACACTAAAAATTAAAACCCACATGCAATATCCAACAGCTTGACAGATGTGACAGCTCATGTTTCACTTGTAAACACAGAAACAGAGCTACAGTGTTTACCTGAGTATGGGTTTCACATTTTATGCATATTTTTGTGTCCAAACAATGGGGTGCAACCCTGTGCAGATTTTTCACTTTTGGCCTAAAAAAGAAATAATTTTACCATGGGATACAATGTGTATATAAATAACTAGCTGGACTGTACAGCTATGCCCGGGTATAACAGAAAAACCTGTGATATCTTCTACGATATTCATTTAAATGATATGGTGTAAAGGACAAATTTGATCTTAACTAAATGCTTAAGGTAACTAACATATTTAATTGAATAAGGATTGATACTATGTCGGTCAAAACGGCTTCGCAAGTGAACCATTATTTTTTTATCAAACTTTGAAAGACAAAAATGGTTACTGTGGGTCATCCTTAAAAGATAAACATATGCTATCCCAAGNGGCTTCGCAAGTGAACCATTATTTTTTTTATCAAACTTTGAAAGACAAAAATGGTTACTGTGGGTCATCCTTAAAAGATAAACATATGCTATCCCAANTTTTTTTTATCAAACTTTGAAAGACAAAAATGGTTACTGTGGGTCATCCTTAAAAGATAAACATATGCTATCCCAAGCTTTACTGTAGACCTTTTTGAGAGCTACAATTCTGTAGTACATTACTTTGATGTATCTCCTATGGTTTAGTCAGCGCAAGGCATGTAAGCGCCCAAAAAGCGGTTTTTTACGACAAACGTCAACATTTCTCTGCTATCCTTACATTAAATATAAATGTATTATACACCAAAATCTTCCTCAAGAAATTCTCTAAATGATATTGAAAACTGCATCAAAATTCATCAAGAAGTACTGAGCAAATACGCAGACAGATGCGGATAAGCGACTTTGTTCTATACTATTTAGAGATTATATTTTGTTTGTTTTTCATAAATAAAACATACGTATGACAATAACCTTTATTTGCATATGTCAAAAAGCCTCAACACAGCGTGTGAATTGTGTAGTGTCCATTTCATGTAGTGTGGGGTAAATTTTGACATTTATAGAAAAGTAGCATGGCCACAAAGTATCCCCACCACANTGTCCATTTCATGTAGTGTGGGGTAAATTTTGACATTTATAGAAAAGTAGCATGGCCACAAAGTATCCCCACCACACCACAGCTGTTTTGTGACTGAAGAAAAAGACAACAAATGTTTGAGTCCAATGCACACTTGCATTTTACTCTTTCCTCGTGTTTCCTGTCATAGCAGGCACTTAAAGNAAACAAATGTTTGAGTCCAATGCACACTTGCATTTTACTCTTTCCTCGTGTTTCCTGTCATAGCAGGCACTTAAAGACTGACGTTAGCTAACTTCCGTCTGGTGACCAATGTAGGATATTATAGCTAGGTTGGCATTCTAACCTGTTTAATTTTTGTAATTGACAAGTTAAGTTTGTTGGGGTTCTGTTAATTTTATTTCAAGTGAAAAAGTAAACAGGGGGGTGTACGGCTATAGTTTTAACGTCTTTCGTGAGGCGGCTTTGTTTTCAGGTGCTTAAGAGTGTGTGGCATTTTGATTTGCATATTGTTTTGATGGAGCAGTGGAAAATTTTACTCTTATGGAAATAGCATTCAAATTATTATAACTTCGAATACTTCAATGTAAAAACAAAACTCAATACATACTTTGCTGTTCATATTCGTAGAGATGCACTTTCACCGAACTCAAAAGTTAAATGTACACTCGTTGAATTTACGATATAGGCAAATAAACAAATATTATTTACACACTACAAAAATGTTGAAAGTGCGACTTTTTCAGGCCACGTGCATTTCAATAGTAACAGTTTACAAATACATTATTTACAAAACACAGAACTGTTTGTAAAAATTGCAACCTCTTGAACACGTGTTTTCTATGGAAGTTCTTGCAAGTTTACTTCACTAAAATAACTTTTGTTAGGCAGTAGTTTTAGTTATTTACTAACACTAACAGTTAGTTAGCATTAAATAAACACTGCACACATTTCCTGAAACCAAGAAACTTAAACTTAGAAATGTAAACAATTATATTCGTGGCGCTTCATTGCGGATGGCGGTCAAGGAAAATGGCAGAACGAACAGTTTTCCGAAGTGATGAACACATGCCGATTAATATTACATTTCACTCAAGAAAACGTACAATGGTACCTACAACCAACTATGCTTAAAGAAAGCAAATAAACAAAATATTTAACTACTGACAAAATATTCCGACATCATCTACAAGGTACTCGTATAAATACGACGAGAAGAGAAGCACGTGCATAACGGCATTCACCTTCACCGGGCTGGAAACTGGAAACATGGCTAGGCTAGCAACATTTAATGTTCGTCCGTGTCGACATGCTCCGTCATAACTGCTAAACATGTTCTTTAAAGTCAATTCACTAAAAGCTAAAAGAAAAAAATTAATATTGCTTTAAAACATAATTCAAACAATAAATTTTGTAAGTATAATAAAAATTTTAAATTACAATATTTAGTTCTGAGTGCTATTTTCTCCCAAAGACATTATCAAAATCACCAACTTAACAACACGTATCCCACAGCAATCCATCAGCTGATACAATACTTATTAAACAAGAGCGTTTACTGTTTACATTGTGTGTAGGTGGTCACATTGCCTGTCAGATTTCA
This sequence comes from Clitarchus hookeri, assembly GCA_002778355.1. Lineage (NCBI taxonomy): Eukaryota > Metazoa > Arthropoda > Insecta > Phasmatodea > Phasmatidae > Clitarchus > Clitarchus hookeri. Next base: position 230,114 of record NQII01003248.1, on the reverse strand, counting down.
CCCCATTTACATGAAATGGACATTAACACGTGTGCCGTGCGTAGCCGCAAGCATCCGGCTGTTGCATTGCAGGGCTGGCAATGGTGCATGTGTGCGTCATCACACACACGGCTGCTGCTGGCTGGGCATCATCCGGCCAGAGAGAGAGAGAGAGGGAAGGGTACGATGTGAGTGATTGCATCCAGCAATTCATTGCCCTCATTGCGTTTCCCTCTCCTTCTCTTTTCTGCTCCATACACCGCTAAGTGGCTTTGTGGAGAAACTACAAGTGTGAATAGGATAAAGACAGTGGAGGCGATTATGAAGGGGGGAGAGGAAGGGAGGGATGCCTAGTACGAATGGAAAGGGGAGGGGGAGCCAAGCGAGAGGGTGAAAAAGAGGAAGGGCAGGATGCCAAGCAAGAGAGAGGAAGGGAGGGAGCCAGCAAGCTAGGCTGGGCGGCCGGTGATGGTACAAAGCAGAACTGACAGGCAAGGAATGTGCAGTGATGCACAAAGCAGTACTCGTTACTCACCATCGTTAAGCCGACAAGACACATAGGAAATTTCACTTTTATTGTTTTATCAAACAGTAATACTCAATTATTTGTAGTACAAAAAAAGTTTACTGATTGCAAAAGTATGGTGCAACACATATGCGTGGGTGACCCTTATGGTGGAAAAAGTACATTTTTTTGCTGGAAAACATACCTGCGACCCATACACGTGGGCGACACTTTTGCGGGTAAACACGGCATCTCACATTCGTACTTATGAACGTAAATAAGTTATTTAAATACAGTACAGCGCAGCACTATTAATTAATTTATAAAAACATGCACACATTGCATACTGTGGACTGTCCGGCTTAAACACAGAAAGCATTAAAAACACTAGGGAAATTAAATTAAATGACAAACAGACCTTTCTTCTTCTTGAAAAAGTCCTTTATTGAAGTCTGCTTCATCTTGGCACCTGTTTTCGCAAAGTCTTTAAAATATCAAGTTCAGGTAAAAAAAATAACAGCAGGAGGATAAAGGAGACAGGAAAGGCCAGACTGCGGGAGTTCTTTGCCTGTTGTTCAACTCAGCCGCTGCCTCATGCACTAAGGGGGGGCTGCTTGCGATGCTTAGTTTCCTACACAGCAAAAATATAATCAATTCATCGTTTATACATTATCTTTATTTTACATGCACTTTGAGGTAATTTTACTTTGAATTACAGATTGTGCAGAATTTAAAACTAACCAATCTCCAAAGCATGTAAAACCCCATTCTTATGTTCAGGGGTTAACAACAACTTCAATTTACATAGAATTTCCAAATAACCAATCTCGAATTACGAGGTTTTACTGTAGTGCAGACTTGAGAAGAGAACCACAACAATTTGTAGCCATAATAAATGCAACATACACAATGCTCACAAAAAAACAAAAAACACGCAAACCATGGTACTTCAAAACAACATAATACTGAAAAAAACATATTTACAATTTACAATATACACTATTTTCTCTGTTGGGTGATATTCACAGTCTCTTCCCAACCTGTTCGGCATCCGCTGGTATTTCTTGCGTGTATGGGAGTTGACCTACATACAGTTTGTTTCCACGGCACGCCGCTGGAGTCTGTCATTGTGGTTGGCGTGCTTGCTTCAGGAATGGGCTTTATTCTTATAGCAATATGTATGGTCACACTGTTCTAGTCGGCACGTTACTTTTACAAATGCACTGTTTCTTATAACACTAGGTCATTATGACATCCTTTCGTGTCTGTGAACCCTAGATTAATATTACTTGATCACTTCCGAGTTCTGTTTTTCTTACGTGGCATTCACTTATCCCCCCTTTATTAATTTTGTGGTCACTTAGTGGCATCTCTCCGCCATCCCAAAGCTGCATGTTTAGGGTAAGGCCATGTGAGTTTATGGGTTGACCTTCACTTAGTCTATCTGTACCCGTCGCCTTGGTTTTGAAAGTTTGTGAAGCAGGCGCGTAGGGGTAACTCTCGCCTCTGGGGCTTGGCACTGTTATCTGGCGTGGCAGCTTCATCCTGGCCGAGCGGAGGTAGTAGTTCGGTACCCATCTGGGCTCATTTGCTTTGGCTGCTGCGTTAGGTGGAGACAAGAGATGGACATTGCCCTGGGCCTCGTCTGCGGGGTCGGGCACCTCTGCCCTGTTGAGATAAGCCAGTTTGGCACCGCCGTCTGGCACTGCGTCACTGCTGGGCTCATCTGCTTCTTTGGTGGAACACGAGCATATCGGCGTCAGAAGGGGCTCGCGGTCTAGGGGAGATTGCCACGAGAGCCGAGACCAGCTGACTTGGGAACTCCTCCATGGTGATCTATGTGGCTGGTATGTTGAAGGTGTGGAGGGTATAGTCCGAATGGACATTGCTCCCCTAGGTGACCTGTAGATTTCTGCGTTGGTGCCTTCCATAGGTGTCTGCGCGTCAGTGGTGACTGGCGATGACGACCCTCCATCCACGTCTTGGGGGCGATTGTCGCCGGCTGTGGGTGTACCTTTCGGAGCTGGTTCTTTCCTTCATGGGTGGCTGGGTCCTGGTAGAGGTTCTCTCTCATGCTTCTTTGCTCGGGGTTTCCTTCTACGGTTTCGTGACCCATTTGGGCTCCTGGTGTTTTCCTACCTGTAGTTTTTGGAGGCAGAAAGGTCCTTCTTTCCTCCTAGCTGGGACAGGGAAAGGTGTGGTGTGGACTTGTTTATGGCCCCAGTTAATTGTTGTCGAGTCTTGACACTGCAGCTGGATGTGGCTCTGCCCACAGTTAATTATCCCATGCTGCTGCTTCAGCCAGGATTAACCAAGTATTATCTCTTTGCTGATGTGTGGGGCCACTAAAAACTCAGCCTGGTGGGTTTGGTTGCCTATACTAAAGTGGAGTTTGACCACCCTTTCCATCTTTAGTATGCGGTCTGGTTGGGCCATGCGTACTTTCTTCCCTGCGTGTCTAATGTTTGCTTGCTGGTTGTCGGCGAGTGGGCTGCTCCGTATAAAATTGCCCGTGGCTGCTGTATCCAGCATCGCAGTGGCAGTTCGCCACTACAGCTTCACTGGGATACAAGAGGCGTTCGGATAACTGGAGGGCAACATGAGGGTCGCGGAACTGCTCCTGGATGCAGTGCTGCCTCTGTTAGGGCTTCTATTTCGGGTTTTGTCTAAGGCCGCTTGGATCTTAATGTTTCTTTCAGTCTATCTGGCTCGTTCCACAAGCTCTTCGATTGTCTGCGGGCAGGTAACTTGAAGGAAGTTCCTTAGGTTAGGAAGTAACATCCTAGCTATGGTGCGGAAACATCCTACCTCGCTACCTTCGGGCAAAAGTCGTCAGTACATTTGAGCTTTATGCCTTATAAATATTTCAGCCTCGTCTTCCGTTGTTTGGTATGTGCTGTGGAATTCGGAGGTCAACTGGGCGAGCACCTTTTCTCCTGAAAAATGGGTTGCGAGTCTGCTGCATAGTTGTTACCGTTCCGTAGTGAACTCACCATAGCGACTCCACCTTTCAAGGGCTTTTCCCGACAGCTGCTTGCAGGTGCGGGTTATCCGTTGCTTCNCGTTTCTTGGCTGGAATGCCACTGACTTTAAATTCTCTTTTGCATTCTTCGGTGAACACGACGGGGTCTTCTTGTAAGCAGCCGGCAAACTCTGACAACTGTCGCTCATTGGCGTGTCTTGGGTTGCTAGGTCTGTATTCCTGTGTTCGCAGTGGTAAACTAGCTCCGGTAGCGTAATTCTCTCGTTGAGCCAGCCTAGACAGGCGTGATGGAAGGTCTAGGCGCATGTTACGCAATGCACCGTATTAATACCCCACCTTTAACAGTTATACTAGTCGAATCTGGTGGGTTGTTGCAGGCTTCGCAGTGGTATTCAAGGCCAACTGTATTTCACAGCGCGTCGTTCCACCCCAGGCAGCGATAGTGATAACGTGCCTGGCAATAAGAACACTGGATGGTGTATTGGCCTAGGCAGGTGCATGCTGCGTGTCGGCACCTTTCTCTATTATTTCTCTGGGCTTATCGGCCATGGCGGCGGCCTCTACTGGGTTTGTGTTCTCCCCTCCTTTGGACACCGAGGGGGGGGATTAAGTTGAGTGCCATAGAGTGCCTGGTCCTGCTAATCGAATGCAGTTAGACTAGCAATGGCCCCACGTTGGGTGCCACTAAAAACATTTTATCCCTTTCCCTTTTGACGGGTGACGGCCTAGGGAGAGGGAAGTCATGTCAAAGTGTGGGGAAGTTTTTTACTCTGCGCCAGGTCAGTTGCGGAGGTTGGAGAAGGACTCTATTGGAGAGTGATGTGATGCCTCAGGGCGTTGGACACACGAGGTCAGGCTAGCTTACCACTGGTGTCGCTCCCTTGCGGCAGACGCTGGTCCTGGCTGGTAGACTTCGGCTCTGGCTGGAGCGGACGGCTGCGCAGGCTGGCTCGGCTGGTGCTGGTGCCTCACTGTTGTCCTCCGGATCGAACGGGACCATTCCCAAGAGGAGTGTGTACCCTTGGCGGAGTACATCGACTGCGGGGTGAGCAGCTCCAGGAACCCTAACTGGGGTGCCAAATAGGTTGGCAGGGAGGGTAGTGGAGTAAGGCTGTCTCCCTTGGGGACTTGCCGCTGAGGATCATTACTTAGGGAGTGGCGAGATGCCAAGGATAGCAGCTGTCTTCCAGGCATTCCTCCTGCTCCCTCGCCTGTGAGCTGAACGAATGTCATGGACAGGAAAGGTGCTAATGTTCACCTGTAGAGTGTGGCAGGTGACAAACCCCTAGCTAACTATACTCTAGAAGTATCTGGGTCAAGCAACATCAGGCCTGGCACCCCCTCCGTCGAGTTTATACGCTCTGGAGGGAATGGGTTAGCTGACTTAGTTAGCCCAGATGCTTCATCGTGTGTCTTTCTAGTGGTTGGGGCTATTCCGTACTTGCGCACCAGGTACCTTTATGTACCAGGTCCACAGTATGGGTGGCCGTCTAATATGTTCTTCTGTGTGACGTACGTGTGCAGTCCTGGTTTGGGGTGCCCGCAGTCGTACTCTACGTTGGAAACTTGTTGCCAATTCACGGTCCCCTGCCGCTCCCTTCGAGGTGACACTTACCAGGTTGGGGAAAAGGCACACGTTCACTACAGAGCAAGGAAAGACAGAAGTCAGCTAGGCTACGTGTTTTATTCCCGTGAGAATACAAACACGGTGACCTGTACTACCTCCTACCCCTATGCACACTAGGTGCTCAATGCACTTTATACAAGAGCAATATAGGTGAAGCTGACAATTAAGTAGTTGTGAAAACAACTGGACCCTAATTGTGGCTTGTAGACCTGAAGGGACCCGGGTCACCAGGTGTGGTGTGAGTGTCGGGTGTGGTGACCTCGACAGCAAGTGTCAAGGGCTAGAGACGACTCTTCAGCTGCTGTAGTAGGGAAGGCGTCGTCGGCTGAAGAACTGGTAGAAGAGTGGAAGGTCTTGGAGAGTCATGGGGAGGATTGTGGCTTGTGCTGAGGTGAGCTACGTGGACAACTGGTGTTTCTGCCGGGTGCACTGCGTTATATTCCTCTTGGCTGGAGGGTTCCAGTGTGCTTAGTTCACTCTCGGTAATCTTCGGCCGCCTTGCCTTCAGGTTTGGGCCGGGCGGTGCTGCTGCTGCCACCTCTTGGCGGGGTTTGAGTGTGGTTGCAGGCAATATCCGCCGTTTGCTTAAGGGCCAACACTTGCATGCCCGCGGCTGCTTCTCAGCGGGTTTACAAGTGGCGGGGGCGATGACATGACTTCTTATCATTACATGTGTGCTGGCTTTAGAGGCGGCCAATCAGAATTTGATTCCCTTGGGGGCACGTGGCACGCACATGTTGATGCTGAGTCAATAATAATAATAATAATGAGTTGGAAGCGTCACGCCTCAGTGAAAAGGTGAAAAATGTGTTTTAGAGGGCTTATCAACACATTAACACAATGAGATATTGTTGTTCTCTTTACGACTTCCAATATAAATGCATAAAAATTTATTTCAGGATTTTTTTAAATTCCAACCTCTGAGAAAGTGAAAAGGGGGTAAAATGTGTTTTCGAAGACACCTCAATAGCACCGTATTCTGATAAGGTATTGTTATGCTCTTTTCTTTCAAAGGACGGCTATATAAATACCGAAAATTTAAATTTGACACATTAGAGAGCGAAAAGGAATAAAATATGTTTCAGATAATAGCTCGGCAACAATCTATTGTTATGCGCTTTGCTCTGAAAGTTTGGTAATATAATTACCTAAAAACTTATTTTAGAATTTTTCTACATAGACATTTTTAAAAAGATGAAAAAGGCTTGAATGTGTTTTCGATGCTATATGTATTACATGCCTGTAACCTTCAAACTAACATGCTGTTTAAAAGCATATCAAACGAAAAAAAGTATGAATATATATTAAACCTGTTGCTACAGAGGAAGAAAATTTAATTTCTCTTACTGTCACAGAAAACAGTTGTCGGAATTGACCAGGATCAATAATGAAATATTTTATTTTCATAGTCTGTGCAGTTAGAGAAATACATTGAGCTGTTCTTTTTCTCAAAGGTTCCATATACGTGTTTAAATTTCATTTTATACCATGATTAATAATGTTATAAAAAATTTTGATGAAGAAAAAATTGGGATATAGTATCCTTTTCAGCTGCACAGTAACCATCTTTGTGTTGCAACACATAAATTGATTTATTGTAAACAGAACTGTCTAAAATATAAACTCGCAAATCATTCAGATATAAGTGGTTCACAATAAAGTGAGCACTCTTAAAAGTAACCTATGAAATAAACCAATGCCCGTAACTGCATATATTTTAATGTAAGCAATGACTGCAATTCTCACATTGCCAGCAAACTTCGAGAAGTAGTTTCATGTTTTAACTTCTTCCAAGTTGTAAAGTTAAATATTTTTGGCACCTGCAATTTAGTTTTCCTTTGTTGTATGCAAGTAAGAATAAAATTTGGCATGACTGTAATAAATTTGTTTTTAACTCTCTCACATCATCACCTAACTGACGCAACGTTCGAGTCAGCTAACTCATTGGTTTTTTTTTTCCGGTTCATGCTTGTGTGTCAACAAAAAAAAAAAAAAAACATTTCACGACTGTGAATTTCAGTGCCAGTTTTTAACTCCTCAAATAAAGTATTCATTAACGTAATAAATAAAACATTTTTATATACCTATGCTCTGAGTGAAGCTGCATTATTTGCTATTGCTTTCTGCTGTATCTCTATGTAGTTTCTTTTCCCAGAAATTCTTGGAAATTCATATAAAATGCCAACCTGGAAAATGTTAAACCCCATGCAATTTACGTCAGCATAAATCAATTTTGAAGCTCGAATAAACTTGAAGAAACTTAGGCGAGGGGTTTTTCGTTATATTTACGATCTGTGTTGAAATACTCAAAGCTTAAATAAAGTGGAAATTCTATCCATTGAATTTCAGGGGACTGATATAAAAATTCTATAGATGCGGACATTCTGTAGAAGTGAACTAGACATATTAGATAACCAAAAAAAATCCAACCTCATTAAAATTTATGTTGAACACATTGACAGGCCTATGTTAGATATTTGTCAAGTTTAACTAAAATAAAACAATACAAATGGAAATATTAAAGAAAACATTCATAATATATTAGAACCTTGTTATAAAATTCTCAAGGGAACCAAGAAGTGTTGACCTTGTATATAAAAAAAAAACAAATAAATAATCCAGTCAGTTTTTTCAGGTATTCACACTCAAACTTAATAAAACCGTATTTAAACACCTGTTTTGAAAAACCACGTGCACAGAAATAGCTGCCAACAAATTGATATCTCAAAAATATGGCAACGCTGTTTCTTGTGGTTGCTCTGCTGGTCGTTACCAACATGGCTGCCACCGTAAAAATTGTTATTGCTTGCTGAATATCTAATAAAACGTCTGTAGTACATATTTTGTACACACATATACTTTATTTCCACATTTTTTAGTTTTTTTTTTTTTTTTGTATTTCGTGTTCTTTAATGCATTATGTATAGTCTAAGAAGTCTATTGTTATTATTTACAATTTTTGTTACGAAGTACGAGTTAAGTGCAACATTGTGACGAAATCAACAACAGGTTATTTCGGAAGTGGTAAATTACAGGACTAAACGCAGGGCAGCGAGACGTAAGCAAAAACAATGTGTTAAAAATTTATTTTACTTATGTTATCTATCAGTATTACTTGTGCATGTGTATATAATGTACTGCAGCGACTTCCTATGCCCTGGAGAGTACAGGTAAACTTATACCTTTTTTTTAATACTTCGTTATTTAATGATCAGACCATGTCATTTTTGGCGATGCTACAGAAATTTTTGTTTGATCGAGGCGGTAAAAATTAAATTTTGAGTATGGCAAAAACAGACTTTTCCATGATTATTTACNCAGCGACTTCCTATGCCCTGGAGAGTACAGGTAAACTTATACCTTTTTTTTAATACTTCGTTATTTAATGATCAGAGCATGTCATTTTTGGCGATGCTACAAAAATTTTTGTTTGATCGAGGCGGTAAAAATTAAATTTTGAGTATGGCAAAAACAGACTTTTCCATGATTATTTACNAAAATTTTTGTTTGATCGAGGCGGTAAAAATTAAATTTTGAGTATGGCAAAAACAGACTTTTCCATGATTATTTACATAGAAATTTTGACGGGACCACAAACAATTTTCTGTGGACACGAACTTTCGATCCATCCGTGCTCGATGAATTGAGTTTCCACTGTAAATGTGTGTGTGCTATTTAGCATTTACACAATTTCCAGCATACAAATTAATTCCTCTGCATGTATATCAGATGTTTTGAAACAATAATGCCATGAAAATGTTTCAAACTCTACGTGAAACATTCCCTGAGTGTTAGGAATACGTTAAAACAGTATTATAACGTCTGTCCAAACTGTTTAATTTGTATGAGCAGATATATCAAACAGTAAGTACTGGCTTACATGATTAAACTTCAAGTAATTTGAGGCCAAATTAGATTCTGCATTAAATGTATGGATGCAGTTTCATTAAATACATTGTCATCAGCTAGATTTTAGGTTTATAGTATTCTGCTGAAGTTACGTTCGTATCAGTGCAGGCATTTCAATTTTGTAGGTGAAAAGTAATTTTTTATCGTAAGAAAAGCAGTAGACCTTAGCAAATGTTAAGTGTTATGTGCTTGTGCAGATTAACAAATTTTCATGAAACTGGTATTGAGTGACAAATATTAATGTGAAAGTAGGCTGTAAAAATTTGGAAAAATTCTGTTCAGCCAACAAAATTCATGACATCATGACAATTGTTTTCGTGGCAAAGCTCGCCATTTGCTTTGCATAGTTTCATATTAAAATATTGATTTGCAAGCTATCTATGCATTGTAATTCAACTTGTAAATGTTGTTAAACATAAGTCTTAGGTCATTTATCTCTTGTTTAAGGCACGTTGTCTTCTGTTTGAAAGAGTAAATACACAGATAACCTAAAAGTGTGTCTTTCTTATGAGTACGATGCGTAGGTATAATGGGCAAAGGTTTCAGCGTTTTTTTTTAAGTGAACGTTTAAAAGGTCTTGGCATTGTATTATTACCCACAAAAAAAAATGTTTAACTCTTTTGCTGTTCCATTGATAACCTAAACCAAAAATATTTTCTTATGACCTCAAAAGTATAGACTACAGTTAAAGGCATTAATTTATATCTAAACAGAAAAACAACTGTGAAAACATCAGACAATATTCACAAACCAATATTGAATTAAATCAGCATNATTTATATCTAAACAGAAAAACAACTGTGAAAACATCAGACAATATTCACAAACCAATATTGAATTAAATCAGCATGTATGTGTTTATAGTTCTAATTACAATATTTATTACTTTCCATTGTTTATTTAATGAGTATGCATTGNAATCAGCATGTATGTGTTTATAGTTCTAATTACAATATTTATTACTTTCCATTGTTTATTTAATGAGTATGCATTGTATATATTAGCCAGCTGATGTAAACTCTGGCTGACAGTCACATGGCGGTGTTTGATAGGCACATGGAAAGATACGCAACTGATAGGCTGAAAGTAGAAAATTAGCATGGCTTTAAAAACTTATCACTTTATCGTGAACTGCCTTTAACTGTCAAAACAACGTGTTATAACAATGGTGAGACCATTTGTTCATATTTTTTGTTCCAACAAACGTGAGCATTCATTCACTAGGTAACTTGAATATATCCCAGAAGCCTCTACAAATAGTTATAAAAAAATTGCCATTCAAGAAAATGTTACAAGGATTGAGCACATTATAAATATAAAAACAGAATAAATGATTAGCATAATTTAAGTTCATCGAAGGAGTAGAAATGGAGTACAAATTTGTTGACACAGTTGCAAAAATGGATGATGCAGTCTATTACCCTGTGGTGTTCAACAGCATCTGCCCTCCTTGCCTATCACCACAAAAGTGTCTCCTCAAGGTTGGATCTCAATTTATGTTACCACCACAATGTTGCAACAGCACAAGACTCCAAGTGAAGGCTTGGCAAAAAGATGTAATCCAGTGAAGACTCAGACCTTGATATGAATTTAGGGAGACGTGAGAAGTTCTCATAGCGTGCATACCGCTCATTCCATTCCAGTACCCTTTCAAATTCAAGAGACTGCAATTCCCTCCTCAATATCTATTTCCCTACGATCATAAGGCCCAGGACGGTCGCTAAAGGTGGCAGGGAAGGTTTCAGGGATGACTGCTTCTCACATATGCAGCTCTGCCTGGCATGCCCCAGAGTAAACACACCTATAAACGGGCAATTCTAGCACCTGAAGGTATACCAAATAACATGGTGTGCAAAGAGATCCTTCGGTAAAGGAAAATAGTAACTGCTTTTTGTTGTAACACGGGCAAAGCCACGAAAAGAAAGTGAATGGAAAGTTTTACAGTTGTTTCAGTTTTATCCTACCTTAAATATTATTTTTGTGTACGCTTGTTAAAAATAGGAGAGATTGGCACTTGGTTTCCTTTTGTATTAAAATACAAAAACATGTTTAATATTGGAAAATAGGAGCTGAGATAAGAAATTTCATTACCAGTCTCCACTCACAGTATTTACATTCTGAGAAAAGTTTGACAATCAAGTGATCCCTTGTATGTAAACATCAGCTGTAGCAGAGGGACACGCATTTTGCCAAGGAAACAGCTTGTAACAACGCAATTTATTAATTATCGGGATATGCGGTTCAGGTTCTTTCGTTTTGAAAAGCTTCGTAATATTTTATCGAGATTCAAAATTAAAGCTGTGGTAGTTTGTTTATCATGGTAGTTTGTAACGTTGCCGCAGCTCGTTAAGCCCTATTTACAATATTGCAGCCCCACAGTTAGGTACCATTTTGCAACGTTCGTCGGCTTACACTGTCGAATGTTACTTTGCCACAACTAGCTCATAGGTAGAAACACGAGACTCAGTGAATGGACGCTGATTAATTAAGAAAAGAAGTTCCAGAGTATTTTGTTATATCTGTTTATTTAACTATTTAAGTTTCACAGTTCACAAACAAATTGCCAGTATGCAGAGTACGAACCTCTCACAGATAAATATAAAAGTACAGACCAGCGCCACTATAGTTTACAGGTTATTAACGTCTCCAAACTTGCATCGAAATAAATATAATGCTCCTACCCCCCACACCGGCAGAGAAATGAAATAATAAAGTCTTGTGGCCGATGTGGGGGTTTAGCGTTGCGCCCGAACGCGACCTAAGCGACCATTGTACCACGACTGCCTCAAACGACTGACTTGAAGTAACTCTCTGACCTGCCCTCACGGGCGACTTGAAGTGAAGTGGAGTGGAGGGCGACAGACAGACGCGTCTTTTGTGCTGCCTCCCACCCTCCTCTCCTGAGATAATGGCACGGCATCTGGCATCTGCCAGCAGCGCCATCAAAAACTGCACTGTGTCCCGCTCTCAACACGTTATCGTAACTACGCCGCAGGAACTAACCCTGCGCCGTCAACATAAACGAACCTCTCGTACAACAAAACTTGTACGACGCAGCCGGAGGAACTAAAACTTGCCGATGTCGCCTGAAAGTATCTAATTAATGCTGACGCTTCCCAAAATTCCAAAGTTCGAAACGAAAATTGTAACCGTCCTCCTGATAAAACGTAAACAGTAGACGTCCACCCGATAACCTACAAAAGCACACGTCGGCCGGATAAACTATCACGGGAAACGAGCCACCACGGCTTTAAACTTCAAACCCGATAAAAATATTATGAAGCTTTCCAAAGCNAAACTATCACGGGAAACGAGCCACCACGGCTTTAAACTTCAAACCCGATAAAAATATTATGAAGCTTTCCAAAGCTTAATCCACCCGAAAGAATTTTACACCAGTGTCCCGAAAAATTAAGAATATTGCGTCATTACAATTTTGTATATCGGGCATCTGTTTGCCGTTTCGATCAAAAGTTGTAGTTTTTGTTACGCTTCAGCATTAGAGATAGAAGCTTTTCCAAACAACGCCAACAGTTTGTGTTTTAGAAGGTTTGGATTATCTTTTACCTACGATGAAGTTTGGATGGCTACGCAGAAGCTTTCCAAACTACAGATCAACAGTTTTTATTCTAGAAGATTTGATTATTTTTTACCGATGATGGCGCAGTTCGGATGGGCCGGCAGCCATGCCCTTAACTGTGGAGAGGGCAGGCGATAGGCCCACAGCATAAATACCGGTACTCTGTGTGTCTTGTCGCCTGAGAGGAAATGTAACAACGGGTGGTTGATAACCAGTACTCGCAGAGACCACGTTGGGCGTGGCGCATAACCCCCACACCGGCAAACTGGAACTTGCTCGTTTATTTCTCCGCCGGTGTGGGAGGTNGCGCATAACCCCCACACCGGCAAACTGGAACTTGCTCGTTTATTTCTCCGCCGGTGTGGGAGGTCGCTGCCTCTGTATTTCCTTGTGAGACACGTTTTTGAGAAGTAAATGAATAATTAAACGACTGTGGCGCTGCTCTCTGTTGGTTTGCCGTAAACCGGTTCGTACTCTGCATACCTGACAATTGTATGTGAACTGCTTCATTGGAATGATCAATAAAAGTACAGAGTAATAAACAAACATTGGACTTTATTTATATTTATTGGTGCCTTTAAAGTTTCATGTTACTACCAACTGAGCTAACCGAATGGTAATTTCCATTTGTCGTACTTTGACACGGAATATTAAAAATATGGCGGCCCTAACGCGTCGCTGCAAAATTACCAGATGTAAACAGGACTACTTTCAGAACTGACAGAAAAGTGCAATCGTACATGAGACAGACTATATTATAGCATCTGAAAGCTTGTGACGTAACTACATGTGTCTGGTGGTTTCTCTGTCTGCTTCTGTCATCGCCAGGGGCATACGCAGGATTTCATTTTGAAGGAGGGTGGAGGGGGATAGAACTTTAATATTTATTAATTTTGTGGGGATACTTGTTTTAATCAGCAATCAGGTTTAGGATATGATATACAGTTAATAACACACACTATATATATAATTGCTTTATAAACCAACCAACTGCAACAGTTTTCAGCACCATTGAATTCATATTAGCCTACGTAGTTCCACCAGCCATTTCTCGCAACTACACCAGTAAAAAGTACTGGGAATTTTGCAATACATTTTTACAAATGGGTTAATTTTAATATCACTATTTGTAAAACCTTACATATAATTATAAAGAAAGGGAAATTTCTCAAATTCAAATGAGGACAAACTGAACTTCAAATATACATTAGCTGGATCACTGTTTGAAATCTGATAGTTGTCAGAAAATTTAAGTGTTATTGATGTAACAGATGTTTTTTTTCGTTTTGTAATTTTCTTTGCAATCATTTATAGAATTTACACTAGGGTATTAACTGCGAATATGTTAACACCATGAAGTTCTGAATTTATTTTAGAGAAACAGCAAATTTTTGCACATAAAAATATTATTAAACCTGCTTAGCCCATCTTGTGTAGAATGACTGATGTTTGGTGTGACATGTCTTTTATAATTAATATTTAGAGCCAATGAAAAAGGGAAAATAAAATGCCTCCATTCCTGTAAAAAAATCAAAGAACATCGGCATAAAATTTCAGTATTATAAAAAAAATTTGGTAAGTAAAAACCATGTATCTGGAGTCTGTTATTGTGTATTTCAAAGGCCATAAGACAAATACGCGTTCATTTATTCAATTATAACAATGCTTTATATCAGGCATGTTAAGATTTATAATAAGATATACTAGTCGCATCAGTGTTCAGTTTCCCGTTTACTCAGTTTGCTCAAATTTTGTGTAATTCTCAAGTAAACTTTTTACATTTTTNCATTGGAATGATCAATAAAAGTACAGAGTAATAAACAAACATTGGACTTTATTTATATTTATTGGTGCCTTTAAAGCTTCACGTTACTACCAACTGAGCTAACCGAATGGTAATTTCCATTTGTCGTACTTTGACACGGAATATTACAAATATGGCGGCCCTAACGCGCCGCTGCAACATTACCAGCTGTAAACAGGACTACTTTCAGAACTGACAGAAAAGTGCAAATGTACATGAGACAGACTATATTATAGCACCTGAAAGCTTGTGACGTAACTACATGTGTCCGGTGGTTTCTCTGTCTGCTTCTGTCATCGCCAGGGGGCATACGCAGGATTTCATTTTGAAGGAGGGTGGAGGGGGATAGAACTTTAAAACAAGTATCCCCACAAAATTAATAAATATTAATCAGCAATCAGGTTTAGGATATGATATACAGTTAATAACACACACTATATAATTGCTTTATAAACCAACCAACTGCAACAGTTTTCAGCACCATTGAATTCATATTAGCCTACGTAGTTCCACCAGCCATTTCTCGCAACTACACCAGTAAAAAGTACTGGGAATTTTGCAATACATTTTTACAAATGGGTTATATTTTAATATCACTATTTGTAAAACCTTACATATAATTATAAAGAAAGGGAAATTTCTCAAATTCAAATGAGGACAAACTGAACTTCAAATATACATTAGCTGGATCACTGTTTGAAATCTGATAGTTGTCAGAAAATTTAAGTGTTATTGATGTAACAGATGTTTTTTTTCGTTTTGTAATTTTCTTTGCAATCATTTATAGAATTTACACTAGGGTATTAACTGCGAATATGTTAACACCATGAAGTTCTGAATTTATTTTAGAGAAACAGCAAATTTTTGCACATAAAAATATTATTAAACCTGCTTAGCCCATCTTGTGTAGAATGACTGATGTTTGGTGTGACATGTCTTTTATAATTAATATTTAGAGCCAATGAAAAAGGGAAAATAAAATGCCTCCATTCCTGTAAAAAAATCAAAGAACATCGGCATAAAATTTCAGTATTATAAAAAAAATTTGGTAAGTAAAAAGCATGTATCTGGAGTCTGTTATTGTGTATTTCAAAGGCCGTAAGACAAATACGCGTTCATTTATTCAATTATAACAATGCTTTATATCAGGCACGTTAAGCATTGTTATAATAAGATATACTAGTCACATCAGTGTTCAGTTTCCCGTTTACTCAGTTTGCTCAAATTTTGTGTAATTCTCAAGTAAACTTTTTACATTTTTNACATCAGTGTTCAGTTTCCCGTTTACTCAGTTTGCTCAAATTTTGTGTAATTCTCAAGTAAACTTTTTACATTTTTTTGTTACAATTGACTAGAATAGAATACTCCACTTGCCTGTAGGTAATACAATATTACACAAATAGGAACATTAAACTAATGCAGCATGAAATGTAGTACATTTGAATACAGTAGAAAAACAAGCATACAAAATCTTAAAACCCTAAACTTCAATCGCCTGCTCCAAAACACATTCCCAACATAAATTCAATGTTGTCATCTCGCAGAGATGTCAGTTTGTCGGACATCATGTTGTTGTACATTGAAAAAGCCCGCTCGCTGTAAACATTGGAAACAGGAATCCAAAAGCACTTCACAGCATTTGTTGTGTACTCAGGAAAGTCTATTTTCGAAGATAGCAGGATGGCTAGAATATCAACATTACTAGAAAAGGATTTGAAGACAGCCTGTTTAGTCTTAATGTAACCCTCCAGAACAAGCTGAAAAGGCATCANAGATAGCAGGATGGCTAGAATATCAACATTACTAGAAAAGGATTTGAAGACAGCCTGTTTAGTCTTAATGTAACCCTCCAGAACAAGCTGAAAAGGCATCAGGAACTTCTAGACCCTTAGAAGAAATTTCCCTACGACCAAACAAAGCACCAACATACTGTACAAAATCCCTAGCACGATCATTTGCAATCAAAGATGTAAGATTTAAGAGTGACTTTTGCCCTGTGGAAACAAATTTAGCTCTAACAGCTGATTTCAAGCAAAGCTCTTAGTTCAGGATAAAAATTTTGTCACTGGCCTATTTGAGTTTGTTTTTCAAATCAGCAAGTTTTCCTTGCAACCCGTGAGCAAATGGATACGAAGAACCCTCTAAAATCTCAAGCAATTCAGCAGTTGATTTCCAGTGTTGCACTACAAATCTTGCTCCAAATTTTACGGCAACTTTGTCCGAGGACGTCTGCCTGAAAAACTCTGTGGAACTGCCGCTACTTTCAGCATCTGCATCTTCTCTCTTGAAGTATTCTGAAAGGTGGCGCAAGTATGCGTCAATGTATTCCACAGCACGGAACCATGAATTCCAGTGTTAAAACAGGAGATGGAAACAATTTAGGGTCAGGAACAGATGACTCCCTGAGAAACTGTAAATAATGGCGTTTCCTTTTTCTTGAATTCAAAAACAGGATTTTGGTTTTAACCACGCATTCATTTAGTTCAGAAAGTTGCTTCACTCAAACGTTGCCAACTATGATGAGCTTGTGTGCCCAACACTGGATGTGCAGCAGTTTACATTAAAACATGCAAAAGTTCAACACATTTTTCGTATACTTTGCAGTCTCACAAGTAAAAGAAATTATGTTCTCATATGTTATCTTGAATTTCACTAATATATCAACAATTGCTCGAGAGCATTCTGTTTAATTTGCATTTGCCAAAACTTTTGTCCACAGAATTTTAAAGAAAACAACGAACACATCTTGTCCTTTCTTATTTGTCGTTCCGTCACACAATAATACAATGTCTTGACATTTCATGAGTTCTTTCATTTTCTCCTCCTCTTCGACTTTCAAGCTATCAAGGTAAGTACCTCTTGGGGTAGATAGATGTAGAAGGTCGCCTGATCCTATAAAACATTAAACATTATATCAACTTTATTTAAATTTTGGTAGTCTATTTGCAATATCTTTGCCCTTTTTGAATTAGTAAACCTTTGAAAAATAATACTGCTTTACAGGCAGTCCTCGACTTCCATACACCAGAGTTTCGTACAACTTGCAGTTTCATACATAACATGTTATCACCTTTAAATCAACTTTCATACGACCGAATTGGTCTTTCGTACATTTAGCAGCCTACCAAAATATTGATATAGCACTGTTAGTAACTATCTTAACACTACCTACCATGTTGTCCATCCTTCGAGGATCATATGTTCTCAATATATACATATGGCAGTCATATTGGCACAATAAAAATGAGCGTTTCTGTTAAAATAATATATACGAATCTCTATAAAACTTTTAGTTTTTACAACCCACAAAATAAAATGTTACATTTGCACAACAATTTTACAGAAGTAGGAAGTATACTTAATTACCTTATTTACTCACATAGTACCTCCACTTAAATATGTACACATGTGGTGAAAATCTACATTTCAGGTAAGAAAGTGTTGCACATGTATATTTATTCGTGATTTTCATTGAAATACCTGTAAAAAATTAAAAATTTAGTGATTAAATATATTGTCTTTCTTCAAAAATTATCATTTTTTAAATTTTCTTGTAACTTTTGGAACGGAACCTCTGTTATGACATTTACAAATATGATTCAACTTTCAAACAAATTATCAGGAACACATTACGTATAAAGCAGAGGACTGCCTACAGCATGTTAGGTGTTTACTGCACAAGGCATTCAACACTAGCATATTGTACTTCTGTTGTCAAATTGAACTTCCACTTACATTTTACCTTTAATTATAATATTTAGGTTGCCTATCATTTAAATGAGTCAGTACTAGAAAAAAAAATATAGGAAGAAATAAGTTTTATGTAAAACAGTATAAATGAACGTGCAACAACATGGTGCACAGTCCCCTTGGTGTTATTTTCGACATGTATTTGAGTATTGTTTGCATGAGACAGAAGGATAAGTAGAACTTAGGCAGGGCTCCAGAAAAGTTCGAAGTACCCACGAATGGACTATTTAAGCACACTCAAAATACTTAAAATTCCAAATTAAATTAAAAGTGTTTTATTGTGGTAACAATGCACTTTTACTCACCTGGAATGTATTCATTCATCCAAGACCGCAATCCCGGATGGTCAAGCTTTTCAAGTGGGATGTTCATCTTTACAAAAACCCGCACTGTGTCTGCCGCATCACTTTTTCTTGTTTTTTTTTGTTTATGGATAAATTTTCATTAAATATTATGTGTCTTTTCACTCCAGAGCCAATTGCTTGACAATTAGCTTTGTTGAGTTTGTGTGAAGCCCTTTGTTTGCAATGTTTTTTGCAGCTATCCTTTCTTTTCCAGTCNGACAATTAGCTTTGTTGAGTTTGTGTGAAGCCCTTTGTTTGCAATGTTTTTTGCAGCTATCCTTTCTTTTCCAGTCAACTATGACATTTCAATACTTACACATCAAAATATTTCTGTGTTTGTCAAGAACATAAAACCCTTCATTTTTGTATTCTCTTGCCATTTCGAAGACACTTAAAACCTTAGGCATGTTTCTATACAATTTTTATTGTCGAAAAACCTTCCATGTAGTTGCAGCCCAATAATTTTTCCCGCGAACGTTTGCGAATCTACTCGTACAGTGCGTGTTATACCAAATAGATGTAAACAAAATGTTTATGACGTTTGTTGTTGTTAACCACAGTTGCAGTAACAACATAAAAAACTGCGTTTAATACCATTTAGGTAGCGGCAATTTNGACAATTAGCTTTGTTGAGTTTGTGTGAAGCCCTTTGTTTGCAATGTTTTTTGCAGCTATCCTTTCTTTTCCAGTCGACTATGACATTTCAATACTTACACATCAAAATATTTCTGTGTTTGTCAAGAACATAAAACCCTTCATTTTTGTATTCTCTTGCCATTTCGAAGACACTTAAAACCTTAGGCATGTTTCTATACAATTTTTACTGTCGAAAAACCTTCCATGTAGTTGCAGCCCAATAATTTTTCCCGCGAACGTTTGCGAATCTACTCGTACAGTGCGTGTTATACCAAATAGATGTAAACAAAATGTTTATGATGTTTGTTGTTGTTAACCACAGTTGCAGTAACAACATAAAAAACTGCGTTTAATACCATTTAGGTAGCGGCAATTTNCGTTTGTTGTTGTTAACCACAGTTGCAGTAACAACATAAAAAACTGCGTTTAATACCATTTAGGTAGCGGCAATTTGCCAAAAAATATAACATTCTTAAAAGTTGGCATTTTTAAACTGAGTTAAGGTGTCTGAAATAAATATGCATATAATGTGTTTGGAAGTTAAAGTCAAGAACATTTGGTTTTAGGTTATGTTGCAATGTGTTTATACTTTGTTTTGATATAGTTGACTCCCTATCTACCATTTTTCAGGGGGTTGTAAAAAAATTTATATACATGCGGGATTTCGGCAGATGAGGGTTCTGACATGTACATCAATAAAATACAACTTCTGACATTATTAGACATCATTTTGAGTATAATGAGATCTGTACAATGAGATCTGTACATTATCTGTGAATAAAGTTTAGCTAATAAACACAATAAAACGGGAATTAAAAAAAAAGTATTACTGCATTAGTATTACTGTAATTAATACATTAAAAAAACATTCCACCCAAACTCGTTTAAATAAAGAATATAACATCACAAATTACAGTATATGATTGATTGTAATCCAATACCAAATGCAAGTCAACCCAAAACTTTCAAACCTTTTGGAAATGAAAATAATATGAGACAGAATGCAAGTCACATTTTGAATGTCCAGCGTGCACCCCATCAGCTGAGAGCGTGCTGAGAGATTCTCGATTGGGCAGTGTGTTCATGGCGGCAGGCGGCGAAGGAAAAGCGGCGGGATTACGTCTCCATGCCGCTACATGTTGCCGACACCTTGCGCGTGTGGCAAATGTCTGTCTTTTAAACTTGCAAAAAAAACTTGTCATTTAGAGATAGAAATGAATAAAAATGGTGATTATAATTTATTTCTTTATGATCTTTAATAATTAATTATTCAAAACCACGTCGTCTGATTTCCCCTGTCGCGAGTTACACTGCACTTGGGCTCGGTGCTTACCTATTATTAGACGACAAAAGATGTCAAATAGGCCCCTACATTTTATCAGTTTACTCAAAAGAGGTGTGTCTATTGAAATAAATTAATATAAATCCTCCATTTTCCCCACAGGAAGTTACTGAAAATTAACTTTACACTTGGTAATACAAGTCAGTTGATGTTCAAATGACTTTTGGCGACAAGGGGAGGTCAACTATATGCTTCTTGGCATATCATTTTATTCGCGAAGATGCTGCCCATTGACTTAAATTAATATTTTGTTTCAAAATCATGCTGATTTTACACTACATACAATTAAACACCAATTTTACGAGATTACACGACCTTTAATCACAAAAGAAAACATATTTGCAAATAATACTTCCCCTATCGAAGGCATGTAAGGGGAGGAAAAAAGGTGCACGAGAGAGAGAGTAGAGAGAGAGAGGAGGGATGCAAGGTTGCCACTCTGGTTGCTAGGTAACCACTTCCCCTCTAGTCAGGTATGTAAGGGGAGGTAGCAAGCAAGACTCGCACCACGCCGCACACATGTTGGGAAGACTACACTCCGCAGAGCAGTGATAAACGACGGCTAGCTTGACATATTTCACATCCAGTTACTAGACGTTTGTCTGGAAAGCTGTTCCATCTTGTGTACATTCCCGTTTATATTTTAGCTTGTTTACATCACGTTTCAACGAATTTTGTGTGTTGCTAATCATATTAACGTATTTTCAAACTAAAACAGATGGTGTTGATTGGCAATTTTGCTCAAATTTCGTGACAAAATTACAATTTCACGCTTGTTGGTAAATTTTGTGATAGAAATAAGATTTTGCGAAAACAAAATGTGTGTAAGTACTTTCTGCGTAGGTTAAGTTCACTTTACTATGCAATCCAAATTATGTAAAAGTGATTTATTGAAATTTCGCGATTTCGTCCTTTCCATGTTTCATTGGCTTTATTAATAAAATCAAGAAAATTGTTTGTTTATTACGTACTGTAATATTTTCTAAACTCTCCAATCTAAATTAAGAAGATCTTACAACCACGTATAACTAAACACATTATGAACACAGTTTCAGATTATTACATACAACATATTTTAAACCATATTGTCTAAACTATTATCTTACTGCAATAATAGAAGAATTTCAATAGTAATGAATAACATTACCTTCCTTGTAAACTTTTGTCAGTGTTTATATTAATGAACAACACTGATTATCCAAAGCTACGAATGCAATGACACTTAGGTTAGCTTGATGTTCAACTAATTTTTGGGGTATGCTGCATATTAGGTTTTCTGGATTTTGTACTCTTTTAACTTTATGACTCAATGAGTCTAATAAAATTTTGCCGTTCATTATGAATAACAACCCCAAATGTGCAAGTACTTTGCAGACCCTTCCCAAAACTGCTCGGGATTCCCTCCTGCCTTCAGCTAAGCAAGCACTCTCATCCTCGTGTGTCTATGCTCTCCTGCTGCAGGAGGAAATGTTTCGCAATTCTGGCAACTCCTCCCCCACGTCCTTCTGCAAGCAGACCTATTGGCGACATAGGCTACCTGCAGCTGTGCGTCACCATCTCAATTCAAACAAGGAGTCTCAGCCCATCTGACGGGGTAAGGAAGACGCCTTCGTACAAAGTCCAAATAGTTTGCCTCATTGCTACAAGAGGGATGCACTGTCTCTTCCCACCGGAAAAATATTTGAATTGTGCAAACGTTTACCATAAAATCTTCAGCACATAATATGTAGAACTAAGCTTTAATATTATTGCAGATATAAATCATTTAGATTTTTGGCTATGCATTGTTGCAAAGCTTTCCTTTCATTTTGATACACAACATATTCTAATTTATTATTAAAATTGTGTGTTTATCAGCTTTAAAGAAACCTATTTCATTCAGAATTTGAAACACATTATTTTACTGTTTTTAACAACTGCCTGTAAAAACTAAATGCAATAAGGCATTATGTATACTATAATCTCTTAACATAATTAATTTCTTCAAGCCAATATTAATTTTAAAAGTTAAAAATATTATATTACATATTTTTTTTAAATTTATAATTAAGTTACATAAGCACTTTTTTAAATGTTGGGAACGATATAATGAATTCTAAACTTTATTCACGCACAGTTAATTTACATATCAATACCCCATAAGGCCCTGGCACAATAGGTGGTGGCGGTGGCAGTTGTTTTCGGTTGGTGGTGCAATGTGTGTGATAGCACAACAATCAGCGTTAGCATTGGTGTAAATTGTTTCATTGCTGTGCCAACAGATAGCAGCAAATTCTTAAGAAAGGCCTATCAATTATTTTAACGGGCTATTGCTGGAATTTGAATTTTTAAAATTAAGTGGACAAGACTTTAATTGCTGTGATTTTAAATTGTTTTAAAAAAAAAAAAAGCACTCTTAAGTCAGTCATATAAAACATGTTATCAGTTATTTCCTCATGCTAAAAATTAAATATACTGAAATTTATACAAAAAATTATATTCATGTAGTTAACTAAAATTAGACTGTAATCATTTAACTGCTTCATAAAAGTCTGCAAATACAATACACTTCTATTATTTCGTCTAGTTTTTATGTTATAAGACATGACATTTTTAATATTATACATTGCTGGTTGCTGAGTAACTGCATGCATTATCAATACTTTGATTTTCAGAATTAGTTTACGCCATTTCAAAATTTTTCCGTCACTCGTTCAGAACCTAGAGAATACAATCTTGATTCGTTAGTTGGTGGTAAAAGTTCACTGTATTCCAACTCGCCACTACACAAATCACCAACAACACCAAGACCAACACCAACTACCCACCACGAGTTGAATTGATTTTAGGATCAACCATCAAAGCAAACCTGCATCAAGATGTAAAAAAACAGTTGTTCCCACGATGGCAGGTGAAAACTGTGATGAACTCTCAAAAACATTATGTGGTCCTCCGGAACTCTAGCAGTATATTAATAAATTAGGAAAAATCCATAAAAGTGGCATGGTATAAAGTAAATGTCAGAATTTTTGAAAATAATACAAAATTTTATAAATTCCATGAATTATAACTAGGAGTGAAACTTTTTATTTTTCATATCAATTCTGCATTATTAAGTTTGCAGAAGTTTCAGGTCTCTTTCTATAATTATATTCTATCCACAACTGATGTGGTATGGATAAAAATAAAATTATTTTAAATAGATAAACTGAACATGTGTTTATTGCTGGTTAAACCTAAATGTAATATAATATAATATAATGAAATCAGATATCATACAAGTCATGAAATGAGTAACATTGAAAGAACATTTCGTCAGGCTGAGGATTCAATATAGTCAACCCTGCAAAGTAACACAAAAAACTTCAAAAGATTTGCTACTTGCAATTATGTTTTTAAACAAAAGTAACCCTTAAATTCATGCAGAAAACTGAAAACAGTAATTAAAGTCATATGGAGTACTAACGTGTTCTCTCTCCAGCTGTTTCAGAGACTCTGACAGCTCTTCCATCATTTTTTCTTTCTGCAAAATCGCCACCTCTTCCATCTCCCTTTGCAGACCCTCAAAGTCCTGGTTTTGCTCTTTCACAACACACTCTGAGGTCATCGCATCTCCGGCAATAGCTTCGCCCTTCGAAACACTGTCCACCCGCTGCAGTTCGACTTGCTTCGTCTCCACATCCTCGATCCCAGGAACCTGCTCCTTCGCAGCATCCTCGCACGGCAACCTGCTCACCGCTGCTCCTTCTGCACATTTTTCTTCGACGCTTTCCTCGGACAGCTGCGAAGTGTCGTCAAAAATATTTGAAGCAATCTTATTCTTCATCCCTTCTTTCGGAAAGTACATTTCTGACAGCTTACCAGGAATCCTCGAACTGTTTGAAGCATCTACTTTTTGAAAAAGTAATCCCACTCTCTCTTTCGCAAAACTTTCCCTAGATATCTGAGTTTCAATTCTATCATCTACAGGAAAAATGTTATCGACAATTTTAGGAGACATCTCATCACGATCAGAGCCATCGGATGCATCTTGAATCACAGCTGTAAAAGACAAAAACATAAATATGAAATACACATTTTATACAACACAACAGACAAACAATTACTGTATGAACTAATTAAAGATAACCGTACAAAAATAATCACTACATATTCATAATTTCCCTTTCCTCCATACCTTTAATAATTTTCATTAAAATTTACCCATAAAGGGTGAGAGGATGGAAAGGGGAAAAAACATGTATTTATTACAGAAATTATTTAATGTACACAGATAGCACTTGTTTTGACACGAGATAAATGAAAACATGTTGAAAACAAGAACATGCATCAAGATTTAGAATTCCAACCCATAAAACCACAATGGTGGTACCATAACATGCAAACAAGTCAGAGTGGCCCTGACACATACAGCTGGGTCATAGGTACCTCGGCACTTCTGAAATCAAATTCCTATACCTTCCTTTCACATGTAGGAGCGAAGGAAAAATCACTAGCATTCATTCAACCTCTTTATGCAACATGTTTAAAGACAAAATTGAAAATATTTATGTGTACTTGAAGTTTAACAAGAAGTTACTGGTATAACTAATGAGCCTACTTTCCTCAACATAGGTGCAATTAACTTTTAAATAATTTATTAAAAGCTTAGACTGAAAGTAATATACTTCAGAGATGAAACCAGAAACAAATGCCACAGAAGTGAGACAATTACCAACACACAAGTGCCTTACCCGTGACTCTAACCCAAAAAACCTTGTACCATAAGTTAGTGTGCAATCAACTGCATTACGGAGGTCGGATTTCAGCATCAACCCCAAATTTAATGCATACAATGTTTCGAATGATAGGATTAACGAACCTCAAATATTTACAGGGCCATCATTTTGAAAATAAGTGACTGAGCAACTTAAAACACATAAGTTTACATGGCCTACTATAATGCTACTTGTACGAAGAATTTGGAGTAAATCGGTTGATTGTTCCCTAAGATATTACATAAAAAACTATATTTTTCATGGAGGACAAAAAATTTATGGTATTAGCACATTCAATGATCGTATCCTGCCAGTATACAAAGTAAACCTAAAATTGATTACATAGTTTTGTAGTTATAGAAAACTAAGGTAAAATTATTTTATAGCCGCCATTCCGAAAATAAGTGTCTGTCTCACATAAAAATTCATATAGTTATATGGCCTACCACAATACAACTCCTTCACCAAATTTGGTAAAAATGTGTAGATTGTTTCCCGATATATGACATAACGTAATTTTTATTGTGGGGCTAACTTACAAAATGACAAGAGATTTGAAGCTCTGTATTGAAAAATTTGAAGGTTGTACCGGATACTGCCAGCATACAAAGTTAAGTTGGAATCTGTTTCGTTAATAAGAGATACTGAGTTTAAATATTTATATAGCCATCATTTTGAAAATAAGTGCCACACCTACTTAAAACATAGCAGTTTACACCATCTGCTGCAGTGCAAATTGTTTGCCAAATTTGGTACGAATCCGTCAATTGTTTCCAGAGATATTACAAAGAACTTTATTTTTTCATACGACATGTCTTACAAAATTGGGTGAGAATTTCTTCAATAGTTTTTGAGATATAATATAAAACCTATATTGTTTCATTTGGTGCTATCTTCAAAATGGCGAACTAACAATATCCATTTCAAAATTTAATGCTTACACGATGCTATGCCAGCATACAAAATTTGGTTTTAATCGGTTGAATAGTTCTCGAGATATAACATATTGTTGCCATTTTTGAAAGTAAGTGCCCGGCGTGGTCGAAGACTATAAAAGTCAGGTGTCCTTACTAAGTACTATATATGTACCCAGTTTGGTGAAATTAGGTTAACACGATCGGAAAGTGAAGAGAGGGGGGGACACATGCACAGACAGACACAGACAGGAAAGTGATCTAAAACCTTTCTTTCCTTTGGAAAGTAGGCTAAAAATGAGTGATGATATCATTACATAGTGTGAGTACACAATTGGGTGCTCTTTCAAACAAGTATTTAGTATAGATCAAGACAGTGCGAAGGCACAAAAATAAGAGGACAGTGTGACGACTACCTGCGGGGGAACAACCACCATACAACATCCCTGACAACGGTGGTAGTTCAGCCATTCTTTTTCTAATGCCACCTCGGACACACTCTGCCACGTCAGTTACATGGCCAAGTCATGTTATCACATCCTGTGTGCGGTAGGGCTGTAATCTGAGCCCTTTCACTTACTTCATTTTCAATTTAAGCACAATTGTTCTAGTAAGTGGACAGCATTGAAAGTGAGCTGCCATACTCCTTTGATTTGAATCAATTTCCTCAATTATTTCAAAGTTTGCTGATTTAACACTTTGTGCATTATACTTTTGGTTCTTAGCACTCATGTTTTTAATGTAAAACACAAGAAGAAAAATCAAAGCGCCTCACGAAAGTCTACTTTTTAGACAGGAAATTCTGTAACTCTCTCTTTTTTTTTTATAAAAGTCAGGTTTAGAAAACAGAGAGGGATAAATAAGGCATAACAGAGCAGAAAGATGGTGGGAGTTCTTTGTTTGCAAACTTGGGGGGTGACGTACGTGAAGCAGCCGTCTGCAATACCCATTTTGTTACACAAGAATTTCATTACTGCAGAAATGCTAAATCATTTGAATCTTACATACACTTTGTGGAAATTTTACTTCTAATTACATATTACGCAGAATTTTGAATTAACCAAACTCCAAAGCATGTAAAATCCCATTCTTATGTACAGGGACTATCAACAAATTCAATTTTCACCTAGAAATGTGACTGGAAAGATCCCAGAGATGACTACATACACATAAAATGCACATGTTTGTGTACAAAAATGAACACTGGCATATGTTCCCAGAGGAACGTAGTAAACTCTAAATCTTCACTTCAGCTCTGAAGACCTTGATGTTAAGAGCCGCAAAAATCTTTCCACACCCAGCGCCTATGACTTTAACTAATACTGTAAATCACCAGTGACTCAACTAGTCAACTGAACAATATATTGCACCTCTGAAGAATAGCAAATGTGCCTAAAAAATCTGCGCGAGAAAATATGTGCCATAAAAATCTGCATCATTGAAGGTCTGATAGTTTAAGTCAGTTAAAACAAAAATAGAATAAATAAAATATATAGTGGCAAATATTAAATGTTATACATTTTACACTAACATACCTTAATATATAAAATAAAGAACTCAAGAAAATTCAATACAGTGCATTGTTTGTCTCTTTTTAGTTTTTATTAATCCTTTGTTTGTATATCTATCTGGCAAAATAATTTTATATTGATTGTCCAGTACACAGGAGATTTTCTTATCATTGTATTAACAATCTGAAAGTTTGAGGTTTCATATTTTTTTACTAATCTCTAACTCCGTTTTTTTAAACTCAACAGAGTAATTCAACTTTTTAGGAATTCGATCCACTTTTATATACATGCAAAAATTTATATAAAACAATTAGAAATTCATATTAAAAAAAAAATATATAAAAATATTTATATTAGAAAAATAAATAATTTTAAGCAATTTTTCTGAACATATGAATTTTTTAAATTGAATAAAATCACACATTCACAAAAGTTTGCAACCTTTTACACTCCGCCAGGGACTATTTATGTTTTAAGTTAGATTTGTTATGCTCTAGAAATCAACAAACATACAGCGCACAAAAAAATTTTTTTGACTGGCAGTACATTTTTTTGGGGGACCCTACTTATCCAGGCATATGTGCTAATTATGGTGCCTTACAATTAGCACATCAACCTGGGGGAAGTATTCCTGCGGTCAGCGACAAACGCTATTACTTACCTCATAGCACGATTATCTACAAACAAGCTATTGCAATTCTGCCGGGACTGGTCGCAGGTGGTAACCAAGGGTTGGCCTCATATTGTGCAGCTTTTTGTACATTTGCTAAATAAATGTGTAATTTGCTAAATAAATGTGTAATTTGCTATGTAAACGTGTGGGTGCCAACACAAATTTATATCTCAAATTTGCCACAAAGTTTTGAACCCAGAATCTGTATGTTAGAAGCCACACATCTTTACTCCAAGACCACCAGGTAAAGTATGTTGGTATATATATAGTGCTTTAAAACCTTAACAATAGTAAATAATTCAGTTGCCTAATTAGCAGTGTACCCCTATTCAAATATTCCCTTAGGTTTACTTTTCTTACAATACCACCAACTTTACAATTCAGTTCAGGGGGCCGGTCTCCAAATCTCTAGATTTCTCAACATTTTTTTCACTATTTTTATTTACTTCAATAGGTTNCAGTTCAGGGGGCCGGTCTCCAAATCTCTAGATTTCTCAACATTTTTTTCACTATTTTTATTTACTTCAATAGGTTTCATACAAATACAGAAGAACTTCAAATTTGCAATGGTCCACGGTTCCCAAGAATATTGCTGCAAAATTGCTCAAAATCAAAACCAAAAAATGTTGACCCCTAAATTTTTTTTAAACTTGTTTTAGATGCATTATTTAAATGAAGTTCATATTTAATCATTTCTCGCATTAAACTAGCATGTTTTTAAACATAAATATTGATTTTATTTAATAGACAAACATCTTTCAAATAAAATTATACCAGAGAAGTGTATACACCCCTAGTAACTAAAAATATTGAGCGGCACAAAGTTTTACAGAGCCTGTGTATTAATCATATCTGGCGTAAAATCAAATTTAAACAAATTTAAAATAAAAAATAATTTAATTCTATATGCAGACATCTTTAAAATAAAATGACGCCCCACAACTACACTTTAACACAAATAAAAGTGTCTACCTCCATGCACCATGACACACCATGCACCATGACACACCATGCACCATGACACACCATGCACCATGACACACCATGCACCATGACACACCATGCACCATGACACACCATGCACCATGACACTATGCACCATGCACACCATGCACAATGCACTTTATACAAAATGGCTGACTGTATTATATCCATAACCGTAGTGCTTGCAGTGAACGGTTTATGTACCACATATTTAATGTTTTTTTTCCCTCACCTGTGAATCGGCCTGCACTGGTGCGAGTATATTACAGCCATTTGGGTTTCTATGAATTATTTACATTTTTAGTGATATGATCGGCATGTTCTATAGTTAATAATAAACAAAATTTTTTATCTGTATGAACAGTAGACTCCCGATTATCCGAGGTAATTGGGACCGAGATCACCTCGGATACTGTAAAACTCGGAAAATACGGATGTTAGGTGTTATTGTGGTAAAACATGAAAAAACACGTGAAGAATGTAAAAACTGGTTTATTGTAATTGAAAACGTAAAAGAAACGTGTAGTTACAGACCTGTAAGTTAGTGGAAACATGAGATTACATATTACTTAAAAAAGTCTTGGATTGTTTTCTGAGTTAACCTCTGTCCTCTCTTGGATGATGCGATGTTACGCCAACGCTGAAAAGTCAGTATGTCATATGGCCTACACTCTTCTTGTTGCTCTATGTATGTAAAAGCGGCGTTGATTGATTTCAACCCACCGGAAGGTGATATTTTTAGAGTTATCTCGTCCGTGTCGTCATCTTCTTCACTGTGTTTAGGATTGTTAACCATATCGATACTTTTCTCATCGGTAATCTCCATCTGGACATCTGCACTGCACCAATAACGAATGTCTTCGCTGTTGATTTGATTTTCAACAGGTAGCTCATTGGCCAGTTGAACTAGTTCGTTCACATTCTCCTGTTCTGGCACTTGTTTGGGTTGTCCATCTAAGCCAAATAAATTTTTCCACGACTTTTGAATAGTGATAGGTTTTACCTCATCCCAGGCTGAAGCAATCCAGTATGCTACATCTTTCATTGTGACTTGCTTTAAGGCTTCCTTGACAGTCATTCCATCATCTAATTTTACAATCAACATGTGGAGAAGCCTTCGACAGTAAATTCTCTTCATCGTTTCTAGAACTCCTTGGTCTAGAGGTTGAATGAGCAACGTCAAATTAAGGTGGTAGAAATACAGCTTTAATATCACCACTGCACAGTTCTTGGGCATTTGGGTGAGATGGCGCATTGTATAATAATAAAATAACTTTCCTGGGGAGGTTTTTTTTTCTTTCAAAAATGCTTTTGTGACAGGAACAAATTCATTAAAAAAACCAGTCACTAAAAATTGTGCTTTCCATCCATGCATTTCTTAGGTCGCGGTACATTGTTGGCAGACAGTTGACTTTTATATTTTTAAAGGCCCCTTGAGTTCTTATACTTTCCAATAAGCAGAGGCTTTAGTTTCAAAGAACCTGAAGCATTGCAGGTAACCAGAATTGTGACTCTCTCTTTACTCTTTTTAAACACGGGAGCAGTTTGTTCAGATTTTGCTGCTAAGGTTTTTGAAGGCAGCATTCGAAAGTTAAGACCAGTTTCATCTGAGTTAAAGATTTGATCTGAGGTTAATCCTTCCTCAAAAATGATTTCTTCCATTTTTTTCTGGAATTCCGCAATTTCAGAAGAGTCAGCTGACCCCCACTAATGTTCAGCTGTCTTATGCCATATTTCTTTTTCCACCTGTCCAGCCAACCATCGCTTGCAGTGAATTTTTCATCGCCGTCTTTAAAGTTCTTGTGGAACTCGAGCGCCTTAGGCCCACTCACAGGACTACCCATCCCTCGAAGCTGTGAAAACCACAAAAAAGAGCTTCAGACGTCTGCTTGTAGTCGCCCTTCTTCAAAGTCTTTCGACTCAAACCACTGCCACCACTCACACTTTTGTTGACAAAGTTTTTGATTTCTTTCCGGTTACGTCTCCAAACCCCAACAGTCACTTCCCCAACTTCCAAACTCGGCAGCCACCTTTTTAATTGATTTGCCACTGTCTAACCATTTTAATGCATTACATTTTGTTTCAAGAGAAACCACAACTCTCTTCTGTTTTCCACTCATAATGAAACACAGAAATCAATAAAAGCACATAAAAATCAGTAACACAACCACATTTAGCGCGAGCGCAGAGACAACTGAGAGCGTCAGGCGACTGTGACAATACGAAGAGTTCAGAGTGAACCAGACGATGAGATGAGACGGGTGGGCCAGCATTTCCTAGAATTAGTTGCCTTCATATTCGTGCGAAATGACAGCTCGACCTAGCAAGAAAGAAAAAAGAGAAAAGAGAAAAGAAGTGCGCAAGCTGAATGGCGGCTAGAGGTGATACAAAGCAGAACAGTCGAAGACAGGCAGGCTGNAAGGCGGCTAGAGGTGATACAAAGCAGAACAGTCGAGGACAGGCAGGCTGAAGTATGCTGCGATGAGCTGTTCATTTCTTATAATTTTTTTGACTTCCTTAGAAACTAAGTTAAAACATTAGAACGTATTGTTCGTTGACAAATTTCTGAACATGGTTTAGGGGGAGAAATTTTTTTATAACAATATCTTGTAAATAACCCGCACTCCACCAACACAAACAGTAACATGATATCCAGATCTCACTTACTCAGGCCGCCCCTCAAAGAGATAAGAACCCCCCCTAGAAGTTTGAAAATGAAGGTCATTGCAGCGCCGGGAGTTTTATGACTCACATTTCATAAACAGAACGTAGTGTTTTTTTTAATGGTTTTGTAACTTTAAGGATGAAACTAATAACTTACACTCATCAATTTCTTAAGTTAAAATTATGTGCCACATATACACGAGTTCAGACCAAAAATGTGTTATTTTTCACACCATCCCACCCGCATTTCCCATAACCGGAATTTTCCCTCAACCGGAATAGCCCTTCCCCCGACGATTCCGGTTGAGGGGTGCTCTACNTCCCATAACCGGAATTTTCCCTCAACCGGAATAGCCCTTCCCCCGACGATTCCGGTTGAGGGGTGCTCTACTGTACCTGTTTAATTATTTCGCTATCATAAAACATCTCATTTGTCTGCAGACAATATAAACACAAGTCTTAATGCACACCAAAAGCTAAGTCCATGTGCAGTATCATATTCCAGTTTCTTGGTAATCTTGTCTTAATGGTATTGATAGCAGGGATGGGTACCAATTTTTCTCAGAAAAAATGAAAAGTATCAAGTTTAAAATTATTGAAATACTGAAATCTCTAATTTTTCAAACAGAGCTAGGTAAAAATAACTTTCAACTTGCTCAGGTAGCAAAATNATTGAAATACTGAAATCTCTAATTTTTCAAACAGAGCTAGGTAAAAATAACTTTCAACTTGCTCAGGTAGCAAAATAAGCAGTTTAGACACAATTCTCAAGTCAAAATTTGTTGTTATTGATTTGTAAAAACAACTTCGAAATACAGACAAATTCTGGAGGAATGACAAGTGTTTGTAAAACTCTAACATGTTTTGAAGAACAGTACATTAACTNAAAATACAGACAAATTCTGGAGGAATGACAAGTGTTTGTAAAACTCTAACATGTTTTGAAGAACAGTACATTAACTGAAGCACGTTATGTTAGCATATAGATATTAAAACTACAGTTTTGGAAGCTACATAGTGACGACATGAGAGTTTGTGGGTGCCCGTTTCACCCTGCACCTGCACTCACTTCGTAGCCACCGAGCANCTACATAGTGACGACATGAGAGTTTGTGGGTGCCCGTTTCACCCTGCACCTGCACTCACTTCGTAGCCACCGAGCACACAAAACACACACTACGTCAGTTGCATGCAAGATACATGCCTGAACGTTTGACGCCCAAGACGATGCGTTCCTCGTCCGCGTCCTCTTCGNCCGTCAGTTGCATGCAAGATACATGCCTGAACGTTTGACGCCCAAGACGATGCGTTCCTCGTCCGCGTCCTCTTCGTCGGAGTTCCAGTCCTCCTCTTCTTCCTTCTCGTCCGGCTCGGCCTCGTCCTCCCCCTCCTGGGCAGGCAGTCAGGGCTCCAGTCACAACAGAGGCAGCTACCAATGCCAACACCACTCCTCACTGCCTCTAAAACTACAGCTCATTCACAACTAACTGAGCATTTTAACTCTAGCTTTGGAGAAGTCCCTGTGACTCGTGTCTACACACAGTTTAACACAAACACTACTTCCATAATTGCAGTAATTCTTGCAACGAATTATGAAAATTAGTCCAGAGTATCAAAGTCTCATTAAAAGTGAAATTTTCAAAATTACTGGTAAATGAAATAGGTTTCTTTCTTTTAAATATACACTTAAGTAATAATTAGCAGCAACGTGTAAAATATTTGTAGCTAAAAATTTCAGTGTCAGCCAACTTGCGCATGAACAAGAGTAAGAGGTCCATGACCATCTCAATCTTGGTATGCAGTGAAAGGGAACAAAGTCATCAGAAAGTAGAA
This sequence comes from Clitarchus hookeri, assembly GCA_002778355.1. Lineage (NCBI taxonomy): Eukaryota > Metazoa > Arthropoda > Insecta > Phasmatodea > Phasmatidae > Clitarchus > Clitarchus hookeri. The sequence goes on along the minus strand of NQII01003248.1, from coordinate 196,340 downwards.
ACTAAGTGTGCTCAATCAACAGCACACAGCCTAAAGACTATACCAGCACTCGCCACAAAACAACACTTTAACGTCGTCATGAGGAAACGTATTTCAAATTCAAATTAGTGTTGGGACAATTCAGACATTTTTACCTGTACAGTACCGACTTTCAATTCAACTCCAATTTTCTTCTCATCATTTAGGAATAATTTATGTAACCACCAAAGGTTCCATTTTTGCTTTGTATCCATTATGTTAATATATGAAAAAGTAGTTAAACTTGAAAATAAAATGTTTACACTACTGCAACGATTTAAAATGTAGTCAAGTTTTTAAACATCTGCAGATCACATATCTGCTGCTACCTGGAACCTGCCATTTAATAAACAATGAATAGTTACATAATTCACAGTAGAAGGTTTAATAAAAAGGAAGTGTACACAACATTCCTTTGCTAAATTAGGAATTGAATATTAAATTAATATATTTAACACAAAGTTTCTAAACTTGCTTTTGGTGCTCACTAGTACAATACTAAGGGCTGGTGTTACCACCTCCAGTTAATCTTCCAGTCAGAAATTAACTGCTGGCTGACACCAAATTATGTTTTACCACTTCAAGTCAAGTCAATGACGAGCAGCGACTTTAGCTCCCAGCTGCGGGTCAGCGAGGATGGACCAGTGGTTAGTTGTTCCAGCAGGAGGTTGGGGAGAAAGAAAATGGTAACATATTTTGAATGCACTGCAGAAATACGACAATAATGAGTATTTATGTAATAATAAGTACAGTTGAGTGATTTGAAAAATTCCCCAGAGATTGCAATTAAATTATTATGAGTTATCATAAATACTACCATCGAGCAACATTTTGACGTGACTTTTGACAATGGAATTTTCGTTTCAATAGTCAATACTCATTTACGACATAACTGTGCTGCTATCTTGCAGGAAACCATGAACCACAGAACATGTCGCGCAGCGGCAGAACAATGACTCATAAGTATTTTTGTTAAATAAAGAAATGTTCAGATATTGGCAAGTATTTAAATAATAAAAGGCATTGTTCACCTAAAATAAGTATAGTCCAATGACGAATTCGTACATCGTTCATATAATATTTCACTGAGGAGTGGAATTCTGTGAAATGCAGGGCAAAACTCCACTTTTTTGTTGTTATAGTTTTGCACANTAATATTTCACTGAGGAGTGGAATTCTGTGAAATGCAGGGCAAAACTCCACTTTTTTGTTGTTATAGTTTTGCACAATGTGCGTGAATGTGCTACTGTTTGTTGCATGCGTAAATACAACATGGCAATAGAGACGTAAATATTGAAAATATTTCTTATAATGTTCATTTGTTGTAATTACTATAATCAATTGGGAGTAACAGATATGGAACCAAATATAATTTTTGTCACAATTTTTTAACACGTAACTCTTTCTTTCCGATACAGAAAGTTTACAATATTAACCACACAATTTTGGTTTTCTTAAATAAAAAATAGCTACTGATAAATCTTTATCTACAAAATAATGTTTATCATATAAAAATTAACTAATTAAATTTGTGAAAACATTGTTATTGAAAAAGTACAAACTCGAAAAGTCACTAGCTTTTAGTAACTTTTGTTACNAATTAAATTTGTGAAAACATTGTTATTGAAAAAGTACAAACTCGAAAAGTCACTAGCTTTTAGTAACTTTTGTTACCAACATTAAGACCGGAACTTTCAGACTTCAAACAAGAGGATACACAATAGTGATAAAGCACTAGCTTCAATTTGGCCAGCAGTCAAGTCGCTAGCTGGCCATCCTCTTGTTTTAGGAGGTGATGGTAAAACCCATCCCAAGAATCTCTATAACTGTAACATGTTGTGGTTAAAAAAAATTTCAATAAGTTAATTATAGCCAGAACTGATACAATGGAAAATTTGTTATCAAATTGTCCCAGCACTAATTTTATTTGCATTCTTAGCTTTCACAGATGAATTTATACAAAAATAATGTATATGAATGTTATTTCCGGCATTAAATGAAATACAATCGGTGCTTCGCTGTGCCAACTTCTGCACATGACAGACAGGCCAATCATTTCCTGCCATTTTGAAAAATGAACTGAAATGAGGTAATGGTGGAAACTGACCAAATGCAGTAGTTGTGGGGGAAACTGGAGCACAGAGAAAACGTCCACTTTGCTTCTCATGGGCAAGTTCACTCCGAANAGAAAACGTCCACTTCGCTTCTCATGGGGAAGTTCACTCCGAACCACAATGTTTCAAACCTATATTGCTTTGGTACGAGGTTAGAATGCTAATCATGTGGCCACCAAGGTTGTTTGTAGACACAAAATTATGAAGGAAACGTAAACACCACGCTTTATATATTTTTTTAGCGTGAACTGTTTACTCTGCTAAAGATAAAGATGATAAACTGCTAATAATTTTAAGAAGGCATGTGATAATGAAAATATGATAATCATTTTGCAATATATGGGAAATATAAAGAAAATACTTACATTTGTAAAATCAATATTCTGGTGGTCTGACAAAAGCCATAAAAATTTTGGAATAAAAAAAAAGGATAAAATTTAAATTAAATAAATTTTTATAGTCAAATTTTGATTATACCACCAAGGATGGTATAATATAAAATAATATAATGACCCCCCCTTTTGGGGAAATTAAAAAAATGTGGTTAAAAATATTGAAAATTTAAAGGAAATAGGCCAAAAAATGTTTGATAGATTTATTTTGATCACTAAGCATTGTGATTATTTTCACAAGTTCTGCATTACTCGTAAGTGATCATCTAAAAATAGACATCACCTATGCACGCACCTTCATCAGCCCCCGCTACAAATTCACTGATGTTTCTCCACACTCGACTGCCACTGTTGTTGCAATCAATATCTTAAAATATTCTTGCTAGAAATAAAACAGAGTTGTGATGTTGTTGCACTTTATTGGTACGCAACAATATGGAAAAAAAACCTTGGCTAAAAGTGGTCAATAACAGTGACTGAGATAGTTTACAGGTACAGTTTTTGTAATGTATCTGAACTAAGAGAGGGGAGGGGACATTCAATTTATTCAATTTTAGCAAGGATATTTTGTTCTTTTCATAAAACTTTCGGATTTTTTTTACGGTCCCAGAAAACCTTTACTTTAGATCGCTGTATTCGTTACCTACGTGTTCATTACATCGGGGCTCGACTTTGACTGTATTAAAATTATAAATGTAACGGTTACAACTTCCTACAAGTACAATGTTTGTCTCTTTGCAGAGATTCTATCTCTTCCGAACCCATGACATTTTTTTCGTTAAAGAATAAGCAGCAGTGTAGTTTATAAAGCTGATTCTTAAGAAACTAAAAGTCATACAATTATATTAAATATTCAAAAAAATTCTGTTTATAATTTTTTTATTATTTTTACATGAAATAATTTGACCATTGCAGATAAAAAGCTACAAATACTGTAAATGAATTTGTAAAACTTGCGTAGGTACCGCCAGTAAACTAAGTCTGGTTGGAATATGTCTTACAGTTCTGTATAAAGCACATATTAATCTAAATATTCATATGGTTGCTATTTTGAAGGCTAATGTCTGCTCTATTAAAATCATATGCCAGACAAATGAGGTTGTGAATTCAATGTTTACAATACGTACTAACATCATACCATACTTAACTGAAATTTGTGAAATTTTTTTTTAGCTATGGCAAGGGCATCTGCTTTTTGTGAAAAGATCCCTCAACTGGTTGCACCCCTACACAATAGTTCAGATCCACTGTTGTGATAGTATGATTTCATATGTCACAATTCTCATTGTCTGCCCACAAATCACTGATATTCAGTGCCAGAATACTTACAGTATTTACCCAAAAACAGGCTGAGGTATTTTCCCCAAAAATCAAACCTCAAAATGCTATCTCAGCATCAAATTGAGTATCAAGAAAAAAATTATACCAATGAGCTGAAGTTTTATCATATTTTTCATATATTCATGGTTTACTCGTAGTACACAAAAAGTACTGCAATATAAGTAAGGATATAATATATAAATTGATCCATCTCGTGATAAATTAAATTTAATGTACTAAATTTGTATTCATAAATAACTGCTAGCCTTAAAACAGAAAACATGAATGATGTTACTATCAACACAGTGTTGCCAACATAAGTGAGCAGGAAAAATTACCTAGGCATGTTCCCCATTCCAACGAGAAACATTAGTTTAAACACGTTTTTGGTGAAAATATTCCAATCGTAATATTTTGTTACCGTAGTGCGTGTTAAATTTTGTGTCACAAAAAGTTTCAGATTTGTAACTAGGAAACATAGATTACCTGTATTGACATGAGCAAAGTGTAAACATCGCTGTGGCAAATAATAAATAATCTATTTTCACAGAGTGCGCTTTATACCATACTCACTTTATTGCATAGATCTATGGTTACCATGTAATTTGTATACTTTTCAGCTTTGTTTAGGTTCAGTTTACTTCATCTGTAATGATCAATGACGTAGGAAAACGTGACACATCTAGTGCTTGGACATCAAAAGGTGAAGAAAATTCATAAGACTCCAAATTATAAGCTTCAAATGATTAAATCTACCGACGACTAAAACAACAGTGCAACTGCACACGAGTTCTGCATTTCTATAAAGAATGTTCGGCAATGGTGCAGGGTGAGACCGTGTTCCAATTAGATTTGAGTTTCATTTTTCCGTAGTTTGTATTTGAAATTTCGTAAGGTTTAGTCTGAACACCACAACATTCAACTGTNTTTTGAGTTTCATTTTTCCGTAGTTTGTATTTGAAATTTCGTAAGGTTTAGTCTGAACACCACAACATTCAACTGTCTGGCATGCCATACTACTGTATATTACTTTCGTGTTATCAATATTCCAAATTAAAAGCCCACAAAGTCTTAAAATAAATAGTATTTATTCCCAAAAGTTGTTAGAGCAACATTTAAAATTTAAAACAAACATACATGATGTGTAACTGTTATTTAACAAACATTGTGGAATAAGAAAATACCTATGTCATGAATATTTCAGCAACTTGCTTTGTGTAATAATTATTGACAGTGCAATACACATTTGTTTATTCCATTAAACCTCGCCTATATGTATGAATTTGAGCAAAGAAATGGAGGCAACATTTCCAACAAGTGTGTAGGCTTACTTATTCACATAAATGAAGTGCATAAAAAGACGACCATTTAATTACATATTAATTTAAATACTCATTTGCTAAAAATTGTGTTTTTCCTAGTGATGAGTCTGCAAATATTGGGGTCGACCTATAATCAAAATCGGCCTATTTTCGGGTAAATGCTGTAATCTTGATTAGCCCTGTCAGGCAAGAAAATGTCTTCTCGCAAAAACACGTGCCAGTAATCAAAGGAAAGTTGCAGGTTTGCTGCTAATATATTGAAGACTAGCCTGTGTGTAAACCCTTTGTCCTGAAAATAAAGCAAACCCATCTCAAATATTTAAATGGCAGCCAGTAGTTAGAAATGACCAGTTCTGGCATCCTGACGGGGACAAGGGGACAAGCTGGTGGCCATCTTGGATGATGTCACTGGACAACCTCCCACTCTGTCATTACTGGCCAATGACGGCCATCTTGTATGTCCATACTTCACGATCTTGCATTCCGTGTGAGGGGTTTTCTCAGAGACCTCACGATCTCCTTTATTTTCTCACGCTCACTCATTCCTTCCTACCGGATGTCCAGACTTCACTTCCGTGCAGAGGCTTTTCCCCATGCTATTCCTCCAAGTTACCCGGGGTTTCCTCCATGCTACCCCACCCAGGTCCCCATCAGGATGCCAGGCTATCCCTCCCAGGTCCCCACCATGATGCCAGGGTTTTCTCCGTGCTTTCCCTCCCGCATGTGGAGGGTTTCCTCCATGCTACCCCACCCAGGTCCCCATCAGGATGCCAGGCTATCCCTCCCAGGTCCCCACCATGATGCCAGGGTTTTCTCCGTGCTTTCCCTCCCAGGTCCCCGCCAGAACGCCAGGGTTTTCTCAGTGCTATCCCTCCTAGGTCCCCACCAGGATGCCAAGCTCTATCCTGGGGGATTACCTCAAGAGTTCTCCCAGTCTCATTCCTGCCTCTCGTCTGTTCTCGATGTCCCCACTTCACGCTCTTGCATTCTGTGTGGGGGGAGGTTTTATCCGTGCTGTCCCTCCCGGCTCCTCGCCAGGATGCCAGGATCTATTCTATGGGAGTCCTCCTGGTTTCCTTCCTGTCTCTCGTCCGTCCGTTCTCTCCCCCTTTCCCCCCCTCCTTATAAGTGTAAGGATAAAGTAGTGAAGCAAGCTAAAGGGATACAGAAGAGCGTCGTATAAAATAACATCACCATAGAAGATTATAATAGAATATTATTGAACCAGCAAGTAATGAGAGTACAGGTCAACAACATTAGGTCGCACTATCACGACTTGTATATTGAATGCACTAAAAAACTAGCTCTTTCGTGGATGGACGACAAACGCAATATCCTGGATGATGCCATTCATACTGCCCTTTATGGCTACCATGAATAATNGCAATATCCTGGATGATGCCATTCATACTGCCCTTTATGGCTACCATGAATAATAATAATGTTCTGTACACGCATCTCTGGGGCAGGCATGCATCATCATATTCGCATCTGTCCCCGGGAGAATCAGGGGTCGGGATGCATAGTAGGAGGAAGTTCCTCGCCCCGGGATTGTCGAAGCTGAAGCACTTCCATTCCCCTCTCNACATTAGGTCGCACTATCACGACTTGTATATTGAATGCACTAAAAAACTAGCTCTTTCGTGGATGGACGACAAACGAAATATCCTGGATGATGCCATTCATACTGCCCTTTATGGCTACCATGAATAATAATAATGTTCTGTACACGCATCTCTGGGGCAGGCATGCATCATCATATTCGCATCTGTCCCCGGGAGAAGAACGGGGTCGGGATGCATAGTAGGAGGAAGTTCCTCGCCCCGGGATTGTCGAAGCTGAAGCACTTCCATTCCCCTCTCCCACAACAAATTATATGAGTGTGTGTTGCTTTATTCAATTTGTGTGTTTTTTTGCAGCAGCTTACTATAGCACATACAAGAGCCACATTTATCTTGCCAGGTATGCTGTTGTTGAGGGATGGTAGCAGTATGTCCTGCTGGGTGTATGTACTGTTTCTGCTATCGCTCATGTGTGTACTTGTACACTGTTTCAGTTGTGTGTTTTTTCCCGCATAATATAGTACATGCAACAGCCGTATTCATGTTATCAGGTATGCTGGATGGTAGCGCGCTGTCGACCGTGCAAGAAGTATCCTTATTTTGTCAGGTGTGTTACCAGTATGTCGAGATATGTGTACTATTTCACATTCTACAATAATTCATGTACATACTAGCGCAAGGGATTTGTCATCTATGTTGGGTATCTGACACGGGGTTGTGAATATGAAATGGTATTCGTATCACACTAGCAATGTAGTAACTAGTGATCGCATCATACTTGCTTTTATTGCCTAGTTACTGCGCTGTCCCCCCTCTACTGTACTCTTCCCTTTTGGTGTAGCCTGCGTGTACGTTCCATTGGCCGCTTTTATTATTTTATTATTTTTATTTTTAGGTGGGTCTTTTTTCCTTCTGACGTTGTAAGCTGCCTGTACACTATGCTTGTGGTACCGCTGGTGTTTCTTTTTCCTTATACTCAAACATGTCACAACTTGTTTGCGTATAAGGAAAATTAAATTCCAGTGATGTTTTTGCCAGCATAGTGTACTGTCCCGGTCCCAAGCCCGGGAGCCATCCGCATGGTTATGCCATGCAGACTGTAAAGTGCGAGGGCAACGCTGCAGGGGCGGTTAGAGTGAGAGCGACCATGCTGCTGCTGTGTAAGTGGGTTATTAATCTACTACTAGTTGTTACAAAAGAAATATGTTTCCAGCGTGCGCACGAGTGCTGGCTACATTTCTGCCCATGCAGCGAGGTAATGTATATACAGTAGTCCGCTTCACCTTAGGTTAACATCGAGGGATGGGAGGGGTAGAGCGTGGAAGGCAAGGGGGACAGAACGGATGAGAGGCAGGAAGGAATCTGGGAGGACTCCCAAGGGATAGAACCTGGCGTCCTGGTGAGGTGCCGGGAGGGATAGTATGGAGAAAACCTCTCCACACACAGAATGCAAGAGCGTGAAGTGGGGACATCGAGAACGGACAAGAGAGGTAGGAAGGAGACAGGGAGAACACTGAGAAATCCCCCCTCCTTCCACCCTAGAGTAGAACCTGGTATCCTGGCAGAGAGCGATAGCATAGAGAAAACCCTGGCGTCATTGTGAGGACCTGGGAGGGATAGCACAAAGAAAACCCTGGATTTTGGCGGGAACCTGGGAGGGAAGTTGACAATTTTTACATTTGTTTGGTCAAATTCGGTGAGCAGGCTTTTTTGAGGAGGGGAAGAGTATGGGTGTGTGATAAATGTTTGTGTGTACGTACATGCATGAATGCATACATGTGCATGCACACACACACACACAGGAAAGTACTCTCCTATGTAGTCTGTCTCATGCAAGTTGGCCAGATTCTGACAGTTTGACGAAAGTAGCACCAATGTTTACTTTTTGTTTATGTATCCTTTCACCATCAGCTGGTGCATAAAGTGGGGGCAGTATTTTTTATCAACACACTGTCAGCTAATCCACTTGCCATTGTACTGTAATGCTAAATAAATGTTAACATATTTTAGACTGACATCTGTCAAAAAAAATTAGTAGGTTATATAAGTAAAAATATAAAACCTTGCAAAAAATTTAATATTTGCCAACTCTTTTTAATTTGTCCGAGACAGTGAATTTGGGTTAACATTTGTGAGACGGTAGTTGTAGCTATTATCACACTTTGGACGTTACAGCTAATATATTTGAGTGGGAAATATGTGACGTGGAATAACGTTAGAATTGCTTAAAAACTATTCACGCAAGTCCCACTTTCTTTGGAAACAAGGAAAAGGATTTCCGGGAAAACAATATGGCGTATAATTTACGTAGACAAACAATTACCGGCCAAATAGAAATTACTAGTACCAAAAATCGCTTTACACGAAATATATGTTCCTTTAAAAATTATGCAGAGCTCGCAGAAAAATTAAACTATTGGTATCTGTACGTAAATCTGTTAGCATGGAAGCTTTCTTCTCTGGATGGTAATGCTTTGAAAAATATTCGATAGATGGCGCGTACATCACGACAGAGCGAGGTGAGAGCTCTTTCAATTGCTCAATAGATAACTTTGTAAAAGTTTACTGTTGTTCTATTACTGGCTCGGAACGACACGAATTTGAAATATATTTCATCAAATTATTAGAAAAAATAATTCAACAATATTAGGCAATATTTCTGTTTGCTTTTGGAATTAATATCAAGCACGTATGAAAAGCATGGTTGGAGAGGCGTGATACGACGNTGACACGAATTTGAAATATATTTCATCAAATTATTAGAAAAAATAATTCAACAATATTATGCAATATTTCTGTTTGCTTTTGGAATTAATATCAAGCACGTATGAAAAGCATGGTTGGAGAGGCGTGATACGACGNGGCAATATTTCTGTTTGCTTTTGGAATTAATATCAAGCACGTATGAAAAGCATGGTTGGAGAGGCGTGATACGACGTGAAAAAGGTTTATAAGTTGCGTTAAATTTGGATACGGATCATTTTATTGTATATTTCATTTTGAACACCTATACATTACTACTTTTTCATGAAGTTTAGTTTGTAAGACTAACAGCCATTGTTTTGTGACCTCGTAAAATAAAATGCATTAATTAATGTAGAAACTCTTTCTTATCGCGTATTTTCTGCTTGTCTAATGTGCGTTGGCAGTGCACTCAGAATAGCCAAGGTAAATTTAACTTTTGTACGTTCGTGCATCAGCTGATACAGGATTTTGTAAATGGCACTTTGTTTGTTTTGTATATGTCAATTTGCCACTCACTGACCGTCAAAATCTGGCCAACTTATATGAAACAGACAATACCTACCTCTCCCGACAGCAGCTAAAAAAAAAATGGTAGATAACACAATGTGCTGTAAAGTGCCCCTTAGCACACTTAATGAAAATACTACTGAAAGTGTGTATGTGGATAACAACTCGCAAAGAGGCACCCACACCTACAAGGTTGAGGTTGTGAAAAAGAGCAGATAGATTCTTTACCTGGTCAGAGTGGTCAGACTCTGACACTGTGAAGCGTACGTCAAGTGCCTTGTCCAGGTTGAAGCGCACACTTTTGCGCTCCTCTTCTAGCTCCTGCCGCCGCCAAAGCTGCTTCTCCTCCGCTGTAAACACAGGCCACCATCTTCAGACAAAGTACAATAGAACCTCTATTATACATTTCCCCCTTAAGGGGATAGTATCCTTAATAAATTTGCTAATTATTGTGTGTTTTCATTCTCAATATTATTTTAGTACACTGTAAGATCATAACTGAGTACTTAAAAGTTCAGTTATTTGTTTTCTAAACACGTTGTTAAGGAATAGTGAAGTTTTTTTTGTCCATTTGTTTCAGTTGCTCCACGATCTGAGGATAATTTCACATGTGAAACTTCCCTTTTTAAACTAACTTGATTGTATTCTATGCTTTAGCATGCCTTATTTTTTGTTTTTCATTTGCAACCCTCCAAAAACGCTTTTATTCTGTACCCCTCGAAACTCAAAATTTCGACGAACATTTGAAATTACTACTACAGACAAACTAAAGGGAGCACGAAGAAACTAAAGACGTCAAATCATGAGGGAGAACACATAGATTCAATTACTGACTTGAGTATCTCGTTAAAAATAATAGCTGGTGGAAATTCACCCGGAAAACTGATTTTTAGCAAAAAGCTAGTGGAAAGCGGTACCCTCCTCACTGTGTGGCAACTGTCCGAACTCTGTGAAGGTCTTGCGTGTAAGTATTCCAGGCGGAGAGGAGGTGGTGGCCGAGAATGTGCAGGTAGTAAACAGCAAGGACCAGTATCGGTAATCCGAGCCGAGGGGGTTGGGGGGTGGGGGTGGTTGGTTGCCTGTAAGCCCTGGCGTGGCGAGGAGCCTAGCAGTTCTCGGAAATGAAATGACAACTGACAATAACAACTCTATACAGCCCTTCTTCAGCGAATTCTCTATACATACATTTCGCCAGAAGGAATTGCAGTACTAAAACTCTATATCATTTTTTTTTTGGATAGGATTATAAAACATTTTTGTGCCCAAACTAGCATTTTCATTCCTAAAAGAAAATCTCAAAAGTTCAAAACTTAGTGAATTATTTTCCAAATAAAAATAAATGTTAAATATGTAGAGGTACTTAAAACTTCTCCCATGCACAAATATTTTTATATAGCTATTTGAACCAGTATTCTTAGATAATGAGTAATTTTACAGACTACTAGAACTGGAAAAATTTTTTTTAGGTAAATGGAGCGAATATAACTATGCCGACTGAACAGTCACAGATTGATTCGGAGTTGCATATCGATGCGCTGCCGACACATACAACAAAATTTATAAAAATTCCTCAAGTATACAGCACTGGTTTTGGAAAATATAATTTTTGGTTATGACGTAAATATTACGCAGTCTATATTTTTGTTGTATGAATTTAACAGCAAAATGGTAGCTAATATGTTACACATCTGTTCACATGCTGCGAATACTGCACAGACTGAACTACTCCTTCAAAAGAGATTGGCAAGCAGTAGCTAATATAACTATAAATTTTTGGGTACCATGTACACAAGTTTATTATAGATATTGATGTCATAAAATGCATGCTTTTACTGAAAAACCTCAGATATATAGCGAGTGTGCAATGGTTGTAATAAATAATCAGTAAGGCTCTTCAATACAGCTAAAATGAGTAACATACAGGCTGATGTTGGTTGTGTAACGACGGTTGCCTTTCAATTTTTTCATCACCACCAAATAATAATTTTTTAAAATTTATTTTTTATTAATAAAATATAATGACTGATAAAGACTTATTTCAAAAGTAAAAAACAAATTGAGTTGTTTATTTTTTGTTTCAAATTCAATGGGATATGTAATTTTATTCATGCAAAAAATTTATAATTAAAAAAAAATTACAAAATTTGGTCTTGTGATGTTTATTACGAAAGTCCAAAAGGTAAAATACGGTAACAATGTTTCGTTGTTCTGTTTTAGTTTTTGTTATATTTCAGTCACATAGTCTTGTGTAAGTATTATGCACTCATAAACTTCAACTATGTAAAACACTAATGGATTTACTCAAAAGGCTTTTTTTTTCCTATTCATCAGATTTTTCGCGAAACTGTCTGCAGATGGAAATCCACAAGATTTGTTTTTTGATACGTTTGTGGTATTCTTCGAAGGTATTTTTCCTAAAACTCTGTATGCTTCTCCACATCTTATATGAAGAGTTATAAATCAGAAAACATTGTCAAGCCCACGAGTCTTATCTCACAGCTACGGCAAATAACAGCATATGTGCATTAGTCTATTGACGTTGACATCATAGTACTACAAAGCGGCGACGCAGCAGCATCGGAGATACGTGTGCACCGACACTGATTCATTTCAGCTAGCCAACGATGCTGTTGTGTACCAAGCAAAAGTAATTATAACGATACAAAGTGATTCATAGCAACCAAGCTGTGCAGGATTACCTGAGAAGTGACCTTTGTGATGCGTCACTTGGCCTTCGCCTGCTCTCCCTTGACGTTTTTGTGGTCAAAGCAGCATCATTCCAAAGCTAATGTTATTTTAATTTTTTAGTTTTCATATAGCCTATATAAAACAATTTACAGTTTTATTTTTACGTTATAGGGTTGCATGTTATTGCATAATCGTGAATTTAGTTTAAAAATGCCTACGATTAGAATGTGTCCGTCAAGAATTAAGAAGAAAACCAAAGGCTCTTTACATAATAGAAGACTTCAAGCAAAGAAAATAGAGAAGAGCACAGAGTTGGACCATAAACAAGGGAGGGTACTTCGCCAAAAGCATCACATTATCAAGTAAAACTTTTGAGTAAATAATTGTGTCATTACAATATATTATTAGTATTGGTTTTAATAAACTTAACTTATTTAGCTTCAATAACGATTTTCTAATGTGGAAAAGTCAAAGGAAATAAATACTGAAAACTTCTCGTAAAAGAATAAACAAGACGGTGGGGCACAACTGACTGAATGTGTATCGTTTGACGGTTAGCTCATCGTTTCCCGCAACGGACAATACCAAAAAAATGGCAATTTAGCTTGGTTTCATTCTTATAAAGGAAGATTTGGATAGAACACAATCCGCTTATTGTAATGTATAAAATCAATCACAGTGGCAATCATCAGCATGGTCAGCCACACTGCTTTGCTTTCTGAAGTATCAGGTTATGGGTTAACNTATATATATATATATATATATATATATATATATATATACATATATATATATATAATAGCTAGTTCTTAGAGACGGCAGGGTTACAGCTACTGGGTAATTTCTGAGACTTCTGGAAATACTCTCGGTTAGCAGGTAGGGCAGGGCAAGTTGTGGCAGTGAAAAGGATGAAAATACAGGGAATTGTGGTATGAATGAATGAAAGCTATTTGTGTTGTCCCCAGGGGATAAGCTGGATTTTCCCTCTATCACCCCTCCTTTCCCATGGTTCGTTTTCCATTATGAGTGACCTGGCAGGCTTTTCTGTCGCCATCTCTCGTGGGAAGGCTGAACTAAAGAGTTTTTCCAGCTTCACTTCCAAGTCTCGCCAACAGGAGCTACGCTAACAAATTCTGCCTGTGGACACTCATGGGTCCCTTGGCGAGCCCATGTCGCCCGCCATACAAATTTTTTAATTTTTTCATTCCAATTCAAATTTAGGAGGATTTATTAAAAATTAGACAATAGAAACTTAGCTTATTGCCTTACCCATCATTACAGACATAATATAAGAACTACTAGTGCATAGTTATGCAACAATTGACTAATACATAATTTTATATATTAATTCATTTTCACCTTTAAATGACAACCAGGAAACACCTATTAAAAATCACGTACAATAATTTGAACAGAAATATGAAATGTACTGCTCTTTTATAATCAAACATTTTCCAGCAATGACCCTGACTCTTCTGTTATGACAATAAAACAAATAATTCCTGTTTATAAGTGGTGATACAGCCTCATAAGTGTATACCAATTTATTTAGGTCCACCATTTTCAGAATGTATTAAGGTGTTATACGCAATCAGGATTTAAAAAAAAAATTCTATTTAATTTTCGTAACGTACATATATTTAAGCATATACACAGAAAATTTCATATCAATCCAACAAATATTCTCGAAGTTACACGCATATTTGTAAAGACGTCTCGGAGTGTTTGAAAGTATAGGTGGAGCTGAGGCCCAAGCAGCAGCTGCTTACCTGGAGTGCTGCTCCTTCCATGACCATTTCTATTGTATTCCTATACCTGCAGTGACAATTGAGTAGTCCTTTTTATACCTGGGAGTTAAATTCAATGATTTATATGTCCAAACTGGCAAATATTGAAGAGTAGTCAGTCTAAACAGCCAAGCCAAGCAGTAAAGTCGTGCGCTCGTTTATACTATCTATTGTGATTTTTCTGTGAAAATGAAGTATAGTAGAGAAAAGAGAACATCTTCCATGATACAAAAGTCAAGACCAAAAAAGAGAACAAATGTTTTTAATCCAAAAACAGCTGAGACGGACGAAAGTAGTTTAAGTGCATCTGCGGAAAAATTAAAAATGCATCAGGAGATCTTAGTTCCGCGTGATTCATCTATTGANTCTATTTAATTTTCGTAACGTACATATATTTAAGCATATACACAGAAAATTTCATGTCAATCCAACAAATATTCTCGAAGTTACACGCATATTTGTAAAGACATCTCATATTTGTAAAGACGTCTCGGAGTGTTTGAAAGTATAGGTGGAGCTGAGGCCCAAGCAGCAGCTGCTTACCTGGAACGCTGTTCCTTCCATGACCATTTCTATTGTATTCCTATACCTGCAGTGACAATAGAGTAGTCATTTTTATACCTGGGAGCTAAATTCAACGATTTATATGTCCAAACCGGCAAATATTGCAGAGTAGTCAGTGTAAACAGCCAAGCCAAGCAGTAAAGTCGTGCGCTCGAGTATACTCTCTGTTGCGATTTTTCTGTGAAAATGAAGTGTAGTAGAGAAAAGAGAACATCTTCCATGATACAAAAGTCAAGACCAAAAAAGAGAACAAATGTTTTTAATCCAAAAACAGCTGAGACGGACAAAAGTAGTTTAAGTGCATCTGCGGAAAAATTAAAAATGCATCAGGAGATCTTAGTTCCGCGTGATTCATCTATTGGATATCGAATTATGAACTTTATTACAGTGTTTGCAGCAATTTCTGAAAACATGTGACGGAGAGGTGAAGTTTGAAACTGCTTCTCAACGAGGACTTGGTTTTAAACTTGTTTTGTTGTGTGATAAGTGTAAAACTCGTACCATAAATTCTAGTCCCTTTGTCGGACATTCTTATGCGATAAATAGACGTTTCTTATTTGTCATGAGAGTTCTCGGGTTAGGATTGAAAGGCGCAGCAAAATTCTGTGGATTAATACGACATGNGTTTTGTTGTGTGATAAGTGTGAAACTCGTACCATAAATTCTAGTCCCTTTGTCGGACATTCTTATGCGATAAATAGACGTTTCTTATTTGTCATGAGNGGTTTTAAACTTGTTTTGTTGTGTGATAAGTGTAAAACTCGTACCATAAATTCTAGTCCCTTTGTCGGACATTCTTATGCGATAAATAGACGTTTCTTATTTGTCATGAGAGTTCTCGGGTTAGGATTGAAAGGCGCAGCAAAATTCTGTGGATTGATGGACATGCCAGCTTTTATAACGCAGAATACTTATGATATGAATATCAGTAATATACATTCCTGTGTGCAAGCAGCCATCGAGAAACTTTTCCAACAAGCTTGTACTGAAGATNTAATACGACATGACAGCTTTTATAACGCAGAATACTTATGATATGATTATCAGTAATATACATTCCTGTGTGCAAGCAGCCATCGAGAAACTTTTCCAACAAGCTTGTACTGAAGATAAAAATNTGATGGACATGCCAGCTTTTATAACGCAGAATACTTATGATATGAATATCAGTAATATACATTCCTGTGTGCAAGCAGCCATCGAGAAACTTTTCCAACAAGCTTGTACTGAAGATAAAAATTTGACTTCTGGACACCAAGGTAGTACAGAATTAACAGTATCTGGAGATGGAACATGGAAAAAGCGAGGATATACTTCCTTATACGGCGTGACATCATTGATCGGATATTATTCCGGGAAAATCCTTCATCTTTTTGTGAAAAGTTCCTACTGCAAACAGTGTGAAATTTGGAATAAAAAAAAGAACACTGAAGAGTATAATAANTCCTTAATCTTTTTGTGAAAAGTTCCTACTGCAAACAGTGTGAAATTTGGAATAAAAAAAAGAACACTGAAGAGTATAATAATTGGTATCAAGATCATCATGATACTTGCTGTGCAAATCATACAGGTTCTTCTGGAAAAATGGAAGTCGATTCAGTCATCGGAATATTCAAGCGTCCAATGGAAAAATTTGGAGTGCAGTACAAAAATTACATTGGAGACGGTGACTCCAAAACGTACTTTGGCATTTTGAAAGCTGCGCCTTACGGTGATAAAGCAGTTATCAAGAAAGAATGTATTGGGCACGTACAGAAGAGAATGGGCATGCAACTCCGAGATTGTGTGAAAAAAAAAGTGGAAACCGTTGAAAAAAGTGGGAAAAAAAGACAAAAAAACTCTTGGTGGAAAAGGCAAGNAAATTACATCGGAGATGGTGACTGCAAAACGTACTTTGGCATTTTGAAAGCTGCGCCTTACGTGTGTGAAAAAAAAAGTGGAAACCGTTGAAAAAAGTGGGAAAAAAAGACAAAAAAACTCTTGGTGGAAAAGGCAAGCTTACTGGTAAAATGATTGATAAATTGACAGTTTACTATGGCTTAGCAATTAGAAGAAATTGTGATTCCGTAGAGAATATGCATATTGCAATATGGGCTACATATTATCATTACTGCTCAACAGACGAAAATCCTCAACACGAGAAGTGCCCGATTGGACAGGAATCATGGTGCTGTTGGCAGCGGGCACTAGTTGCGAATGAATTACCTGCTTNCACGAGAAGTGCCCGATTGGACAGGAATCATGGTGCTGTTGGCAGCGGGCACTAGTTGCGAATGAATTACCTGCTTACAACATGATTATCAGCCATTACCACAAGATGTTGCTGAGGCTTTGCGTACAATCCATACAGATCTCAGTAACGAAAAATTATTAGAAAGATATGTCGGTGGTTTCATGCAAAACAACAACGAAAGCTGCAATCAACTGATATGGAAAATCACTCCGAAAATCATTCAGTGTGGCTCAAAAATTGTGAAAATGACTGCAAACATCGCTGCTGGCATATTCAATGAAGGTACAGCATCACTCTTGTATTATATGAGTGCAATGGGACTTTCACTTGGGCCCAATGCGCATTTATATGCCAAAAAGGAGGATGCAGAGCGCGTCACGATCTCCGACCAAAGAGCGCATGAGAGCACACGAGAGGGAAGAATGGTCCGCAGACAACACCAAGTTGGGTTATTAGAAGCTGCCAAAGGAACGGAGGGTTTATTATATGGTCCTGGAATAGACGACTCTGTGTAAGTTGGGAGAAAAAATTTTTTACTATGTGTAAAGTGCTTTTGAAACCTTGAATGCATTTTTCTCAAAACTGTGTTTTTAAAGTCAGTGAGCAAGATTTCTCGGAAACGGCTACACCGATCAGTCTCAAATTTTTACACAAGCTTTATAAATATATGTTTTAGTAATTAATCAAAGGTTTTTTCTCGTCGATAAATATTTTCCATTTTATAAACAATTTAAGGCCTAAATTTTGACCGAAAATCGAAATTTTTTTGGAGAAGCCACTATTTTGTTAAAAATTAATATTTTGCTTATTCCTTTGATTAAATACTAGATAATACCTTATATTAACGAAATATTTTTTATTTTTTTCATTTTATATGATCCAATCCAGAGATATCAAGCTCACTGTAAAACACCTTTTTTTAGAGGAGCTCCCGGAGATCGGCTAAAGCAGCTTTAAAATTAATTATTTTTACAAAAACAAAATATATAAATAAAGTTGAAAGTTATCACAATATGTATATAAATTTTTACATTGATAAATTGAAATGTCTTTCCAGGAAAAATTCTTGAAAACATTACTTTTTTTCTGCCTTCTGACTACGTATAACCCCTTAAATTCATAAATTGCAGTTTTGTTAGTAAAACACATTCATGCAGACAGTGAGAGTGCAAAAATATGCAAACAACACAATTTCATTGGAAAGTAAAAGCATAAACCCTTAAAATTTTTACATTGAAAAAAAAATTTATCAGATCTGCAGCAGGATTAAAGACCAAAGGATAACTTAAATGGTGATACATATATTATTCTGTTCTTTAGTTCTAAGTAAAACTTAAAATTTTACTGCAGAAATCAAAGTAAACAAAGGTTTAGTTTACTTTAGTTACTGTATACAGACTGTTATGAAAAACCTAACCTTATAGAGTTAGTAAAATATTTTTGTGTGCTACAAAAGCTTACCAGAATATGTAGTAAGAATACTTATATACATGGTTTGGCACATTAAAATATTAAACTAGTGTGTATACTGCCCATTAACTGTAATGTTGCAGACGTCAGATTTGGTGACTGGAAATCCCAGCTCGAATTACTCACTCGGCAGACACACGAGACTTAAATAAAGGCACCATATTAAAAGAAAATAAAAGAATTCAGATGCCGGACAATTTCCTCCAAATTTATTTCAAGTTAAAGCAGTTCAGATTCTTCAAAATGCAGGGTCACGAATAGTCAGCTATACAATGATCCAGGTGAAGAACAGTGCCGCAGAGTTAATTAATTATTCACATTACTAAAAACTTGCGTCGCGAGAAAATTAGGAAGACAGGAGGTACGCAATTGTACCTTCGGGCACTCTAGTTACCTCCCACACCGGCAGAAATAATTTAGTAGATAAAAGTTGTTAGGCTAAAAATTGAAGTTAAAAAATTAATACGGTCACGAGTGCCTGCCGGTATGGGCGAAATTTGCCACACTCGAGCCGAAGTGTCATCCTCAGGGGCTGGTCGTAATCTGTTAGCAGGTGATGGGCGCTCACGGCTAATATCGCCACGTGCTCAACCCCCACTCCTCACACCAGGGTGCCAAAATATCCTAACCAAATAAGGGCATGGTGTGGTTAGGAATCCCTTCGGATACCTTGCCAACCCCATTGCAACCACTTTCNGGCATGGTGTGGTTAGGAATCCCTTCGGATACCTTGCCAACCCCATTGCAACCACTTTCCCATGCCAGCCGAACTGCGTAGAAGTTACACAATAAAATTTCTAGAACATACTGGAAAGGAAAAAATGTCTACGAATATCGCAATAGCCCTTATCTCCGATCGCTGACGCTACCTCAACTGCGACTTTAGAAAAACCAAACTCGTGACATATAAGCATACTAACACTGCCAAAAGTCTGAAATATGTACTGATAAGAAATTATAATTCCTCACAAAATAAAAATATTAATCAANCACGAGAAGTGCCCGATTGGACAGGAATCATGGTGCTGTTGGCAGCGGGCACTAGTTGCGAATGAATTACCTGCTTTTCAACATGATTATCAGCCATTACCACAAGATGTTGCTAGGGCTTTGCATCCGATCCATACAGATCTCAGTAACAAAAAATTATTAGAAAGATATGTCGGTGGTTTCATGCAAAACAACAACGAAAGCTGCAATCAACTGATATGGAAAATCACTCCGAAAATCATTCAGTGTGGCTCAAAAATTGTGGAAATGACTGCAAACATCGCTGCTGGCATATTCAATGAAGGTACAGCATCACTCTTGTATTATATGAGTGCATTGGGACTTTCACTTGGGCCCAATGCGCATTTATATGCCAAAAAGGAGGATGCAGAGCGCGTCACGATCTCCGACCAAAGAGCGCATGAGAGCACACGAGAGGGAAGAATGGTCCGCAGACAACACCAAATTGGGTTATTAGAAGCTGCCGAAGGAACGGAGGGTTTATTATATGGTCCTGGAATAGACGACTCTGTGTAAGTTGGGAGAAAAAAATTTTTACTATGTGTAAAGTGCTTTTGAAACTTTGAACACATTTTTCTCAAAACTGTGTTTTTAAAGTCAGTGAGCAAGATTTCTCGGAAACGGCTAAACCGATCGGTCTCAAATTTTTGCACAAGCTTTATAAATATATGTTTTAGTAATTAATCAAAGGTTTTTTCTTGTCGATAAATATTTTCCATTTTATAAACAATTTAAGGCCTAAATTTTAACCGAAAATCGAAATTTTTTTGGAGAAGCCACTATTTTGTTAAAAATTCATATTTTGCTTATTCCTTTGATTAAATACTAGATAATACCTTATATTAACGAAATCTTTTTTATTTTTTTTATTTTAGATGATTCAATCCAGAGATATCAAGCTCACCGTAAAACACCTTTTTTTTTAAGGAGCTCCCGGAGATCGGCTAAAGCAGCTTTAAAATTAATTATTTTTACAAAAACAAAATACATAAATAAAGTTGAAAGTTATCACAATATGTACATAAATTTTTACATTAATAAATTAAAATGTCTTTCCAGGAAAAATTCTTGAAAAATTACTTTTTTTCTGCCTTCTGACTACGTATAACCCCTTAAATTCATAAATTGCAGTTTTGTTAGTAAAACACATTCATGCGGACAGTGAGAGTGCAAAAATATGCAAACAACACAATTTCATTGGAAAGTAAAAGCATAAACCCTTAAAATTTTTACATAAAAAAAAAAATTATCAGATCTGCAGCAGGATTAAAGACCAAAGGATAACTTAAATGGTGATGCATATATTATTCTGTTCTTTAATTCTAAGTAAAACTTAAAATTTTACTGCAGAAATCAAAGTAAACAAAGGTTTTGTTTACTTTAGTTACTGTATACAGACTGTTATGAAAAACCTAACCTTATAGAGTTAGTAAAATATTTTTATGTGCTACAAAAGATTACCAGAATATGTAGTAAGAATACTTATATACATGGTTTGGCACATTAAAATATTAAACTAGTGTGTATACTGCCCATTAAAATACATTATCATTAACTGTAATGTTGCAGACATCAGATTTGGTGACTGGAAATCCCAGCTCGAATTACTCACTCGGCAGACACACGAGACTTAAATAAAGGCACCATATTAAAAGAAAATAAAAGAATTCAGATGCCGGACAATTTCCTCCAAATTTATTTCAAGTTAAATCAGTTCAGATTCTTTAAAATGCAGGGTCACGAATAGTCAGCTATACAATGATCCAGGTGAAGAACAGTGCCGCAGAGTTCATTAATTATTCACATTACTAAAAACTTGCGTTGCGGGAAAATTAGGAAGACAGGAGGTACGCAATTGTACCTTCTGGCACTCTAGTTACCTCCCACACCGGCAGAAATAATTTAGTAGATAAAAGTTGTTAGGCTAAAAATTGAAGTTAAAAAATTAATATGGTCACGAGTGCCTGCCGGTATGGGCGAAATTTGCCACACTCGAGCCGAAGTGTCATCCTCAGGGGCTGGTCGTAATCTGTTAGCAGGTGATGGGCGCTCACGGCTAATATCGCCACGTGCTCAACCCCCACTCCTCACACCAGGGTGCCAAAATATCCTAACCAAATAAGGCCATGGTGTGGTTAGGAATCCCTTCGGATACCTTGCCAACCCCATTGCAACCACTTTCCCATGCCAGCCGAACTGCGTAGAAGTTACACAATCAAATTTCTAGAACATACTAAAGAGGAAAATATGTCTACTAATATCGCAATAGCCCTTATCTCCGATCGCTGACGCTACCTCAACTGCGACTTTAGAAAAACCAAACTCATGACATATAAGCACACTAACACTGCCAAAAGTCTGAAATATGTACTGATAAGAAATTATAATTCCTCACAAAATAAAAATATTAATCAANCACTAACACTGCCAAAAGTCTGAAATATGTACTGATAAGAAATTATAATTCCTCACAAAATAAAAATATTAATCAAATGTCCCAATTAAATTAGTAATAACTGCATCATATTACAACTATTCAAGATAGACAAGTTTAGATGTGTTCTTTAATTTACCCTAATCCCCCCTCCCCCCGGCTTGTTTACATCATTATACATTTGTTTCTAAAACTGCGTAAAATAGAAGTACTATAGTTGATCAATTTTTATCTCCCACACATGTCCAACCCAAATCTACGCCATAAGAACTGTGCCCAATATCAAACACTCGAAAAACAGTAATTAATATAAAGGCACATTTTGTCGGAAAATAAATATTTAGACAAATTTTGTGTTTGTTAAGTAAGGCCAACATAATGATTTTGATGAGTAGAATATATTTTACTTTACAAAGCTATTATATTTCAACATGTACTTCAGTACTGTATCTAGAGTTTGTGTTGTAATAAGCCTGGGCATCTCTCTGCAAGCAGTAATGGAAATTTTATTATGTAACTTTCACACGTTTGGTGATTGGAATTTTAATAGTGATCAAAATAAACAGCAGCAGTACAGATGTAACAGACAAAAGTGACATAAGCAAAGGGGGACGTGTGCTAGGCAAAATAAGGCTGAAGATTTTGGAAGAATGATGTCGCACTAGCTTCTGCAAAAGCCTACACATTAATAAGTTCATGTTTTCATGGCTACAGAGTATAATGAACAGATAGTCTGTGTAGTAATTAGCAGTAGTGGTTCTAATAAGCGGTAGTAGATGGCAAGTACATGAAGAGAGGGAACTGCCACTCCACTGTCCAATCTCAAATTGAATTATATGTTAAGTTTAGTCGAAAATACATATCTAGTCCTTGCCTATGGACCTGGATTATTCCCCCTCCCCAAACCCTTCCTACTGCCTCCACGCTTAACCAGCTTGCCATAATCTTAAGCAATTATAGAGCTCCAGGTTCTCACCTGGTGGTGGCAGCGATTACCTATCATACAATTAACACAAACACCTTAAGATGGCTAGACAATTAGACTATTTACTCAATACCCCCCTGTTAGGATCATGGGTGGCATGACAAATGGTAGCTGCAGTGGAATAGGTTTTTTTATTGACATCCGCAGTTGCAATTTAACTGACAAGTCACAAATTAAAGTGTTTGAGCATCTGCGAGCGTGCATGTTAAGGCAGAGTAGTAGAATATGCTCCACAAGGGGTGGCACAGCACACATTTGATTAGTGTAGTAGATTACTAATACAACTCTTAGGAGAAACTGAAGTTGTTTACTACATTAAGTTTAATACAGGCAGGGACAACTGAAAGGTTTGAAAGATAAGTACGGACAACAAGGAAGACATAGCAGAAAACAAAACAAAAGCATCTGGTAGCGTGTATCTGCAAGACTTAGCAATGGCAATAAGGAATTCTAAATTAGTAGAATGGTTGCATTTTATAGAGGCTTTTGAACTAAATTAGAGGAGGTCTGCGAGCACTAGAAAAATTGATCTCGAGCAGAATACCTGCTTGCGCCTCAAGCTCGCCTCAAAATATATTTTGGGATCACTAAATTTGAGCTTTTACATCAATAGTGGGTCATCCAGTTGGCGACCGATGAAACATTGTTTTAGTGTTAACGATAGAAAACAACACATTGTTAATTAATGAAACATAAATATTTAACAGTCAGACATATTCCCGTAAAAAGATTCCTCGGAAATGTAGATATGAACTCTGATTATCAGCAAAATTAGCCTAAAACTGGGCTGCAATCCACATAAGATACAGCGTCTGACAGAACAGTTTGTTAAATGTTTGCTAGAAAAGTAGACGTTATTTATTCACGAAACAAATTTTTAAAAGGTAGATGTGTAACGGTTAAAATTCTCCTCAGAAATGCATTTATGAACACAAATACCCATCAAAATTTACATAACAATGAGGTCGTGATTCGATTACAGGTGCAGATGTGGTAGTTTGTTAGACAAATAAGATTATTCACAGGGGCTCTTGTTTCTCGCAAGGCACAAAACACAAAATTTTCACGAAATTTGCTTAGTTATTTGAAATTGCATCCAACCGAGTGCCTGTGGTGTCCCTAGAGAGATCTGTGTAATCAAGTGTAAGAATGTGTAGTAAATAGCATTAAAATTTATTGCCCACGTGAAAATGTTAGTGAAATTCGCCCTTAGGGATTTGCGAAGTAATCACAGAATAAATGCACCCTAAGTGCATATGTAATAAGGTATAGAGTAGGATGCTTCGTGAAAAAACAAAATATTAGTATAAGATTCACATGTGAAGTACTAAGAACATAATTGGTTCGAACAATTGATTGCAAAAGTGTGGGTTGAATTGTTCGCTAGTCAGGATAAACACATTCTATAGTATCGAATTAGACATAAAAACAGTTATAATGGCATTACCTTCAGTTATCGGAAAACATGTTCTTTTAAACTTGATGTTTAAATTTTCCATATAGTAATATACGTTACCAAGGGTGAATTTTATATTTGTCAGAACATAAACGTTGCAGTGTGCAAGTATTACAATACAAATATAACAAGCATACGTGTACCAAACATACAAACTCTAACACTACGGCACATAAACACAAACAATTGGTCCGGCGCATCTGATTGTTTAGCAAAGGTCAAAAGGAAACTTGCAGAAAAAATCAATATACGTGTTTATTTCAACACAACTGGCTTTTATGGCCAAAAACATGAATAAAAATCAAGTTGTTTTGTGGAATATTTTTTTTATTCTGTTATAACCTACAAATTACGTACACAAAGTTATGTAAAAAATTTAACTAATTTTCATAAATTACAGTCTCTTTAAGTTTTTGCTATCAAATTGTTGAACTGTTGCAAAGTGTGACACCATCAAATATCCAAAAAATTTTTGGTGTAATTTGTAGACTAGTTCTTTTTATGGTTGCATTTTTAAAAGTATATTCAGGTTGTGGCGTAATTCGCCAAGAGAGCACTCTCTCAGCTACACTTGACGTTGTAATGACGCAATATTCTTAATTTTTCGGGACACGGGTGTAAAATTCTTTTGTGTGTATTTAGCTTTGGAAAGCTTCGTAATATTTTATCAGGTTTCAAGTTAAAGCCACGGTGGTTCATTTCCCGTGATAGTTTGTTTATCGAGCAGACGTGTGCTTTTGTAGGTTATCGGACGGACATCTGCTGTTTACGTTGTAACATGAGTCCGTTTACCGTCTCGTTTCGAAAGTTGTTGCTTTGGTTATGCGTCAGCATTATTCAGAAACTTTCCGGCTGCGTCATGACGTTCGGTTCTCTGGAAGTGGGAGGTGTCAACAGTTTTAGTTTCCTGCGACGCAGTTGCGGGTACGATAACATGTTGAGAGCGTAGGATACAGCTTAGTTTTGGATGACGCTACTGGCAGAGGCCGGATGCCATGCGCTTATCTTAGAAGAAGGGGGGGATAGGCCTGCCTAATATATACTGGTGGTGCCTATCGCCTAGAGGAACAAAGTAACCAACCGTCGAAGAAGACGCATAGGGAGTGAGAAGACGCACCAGTCCGAAAAGGCGTGGGTTGTTAGGGTGCCAGGAGGTAACGAACATCCCTCCTGCCTTCGTAACTTAGTCTTGCGATGCAAGTTTGAGACAATAATAAACTGTAAATGACTGTGGCGCTGTTTTCTGCACTGGTATAATTAATTGTGAAAGTTCGTACTCTGCAAACTGGAACTTCGTCTGTGAACTGTGAAACTTCAATGATAAATAAAGTATAAAGCAAACTAATATGGAACTTCTTTTTTTTAATTAATCAGCGTCACCTGGTACTGAGTCTCGTATTCTACCTATGAGCAAGCCGTGGCAACGTAAACATTCGGAAGTGTAACAAGTCCGCAACGTTACAACGTCACAGAGTACTCTCTGCAGTTCCAACTCTGAAGATAGAGAGTGAGAGGGAAAGTCAATGATGAATGTTCACTCGGTGAACATTCTCCTACCTTCTGTGACAGCCAGTTTTCAAGTCTAACCTAAAATATTCACATATATATCTTTTTGTTTTTACAGCAGTGTTAGATATATTTTATTGACTTGACATAATCATTATGATAGTGAAATGTGTAATAACTACCAACAATATTCCATATGATACGTAACATAAAGAATGGTTATGCAATTGTTCAGGATTTGTTTAGGTTAGGTGTGCGCATATTATTAAAATACCCGCTTTGGACATAATAGTTGAGTTTTGACAACTCAAAAATATGTAAATTCAAAATAAATTAGTATTTTAAAATAAACTGTTAATTTATTTGACGAATTGGAAAGACGAACAATGTTTTATTTTTCACTATTTCTTCTTACCTTTTGCATGAGAAACATAATGCCAAAGACTCGCAGAGGGCACAAGTCTGTATTCACTTGTGTGAGTCCACTGTGTGTGAAAGTGAGCACACTTTCAAGTTAAGACACTGCCTTATATTTTGTATGTGAATCATGCTGGTGATTCATGCCATTACCTTTATTGTAAGCAATTGTGTCCACTCTGTCTTATATATGTACACACACATGTATGTACTGTATACATTGGCTGTTAGGTTTTTTTTTATTGAACTGGCAAATTTTAGCTAATAAAATAACTTATTTACATAAAAATCAAGCACTTCAATTTAATATTTTGCTGAACAAAAATTAATTGTACATGTACTTAATCGTTTGTAATATTGTATTATATTTAAAAAATCACAGAAATTTTAGAAAAAGCAGGGAAAGACATACTGAAATTATTTCATCAAAACTGAATGAGTAAGTGAATGAAGAGATTAGGGTGGCTCTTAAAATTAAGGTCTTGAGAGCCGATGAGGGTGGAGTAAGGTGAGTATGGAGCAGCGTCAGAATGAAAGAGCAGGGGAAACGAGAGATACCTGAGAAAACTGCAACCAGCGGCATTATCCAGCACGATTCCCACATGCAAAAATTTGGGAGCGACCCCAACGGGAATCAAACTCGGTTTGCCCAGGCAGGAGGCAAGTAGTCTAAGCACTACACCACCGCAGTCTCAAAACTAAAGAAATGGGGAACATTTTCATAGAAAACACGCAGGTATATTTATTCACAAACTGAACAATATTAAACAATGTTAAAATTATTCCTTAGAACTGCAGACGTGAACAGAGATTACCTTAAAAAAACTAATAGTATTACTTTTACTAT
This sequence comes from Clitarchus hookeri, assembly GCA_002778355.1. NCBI lineage: Eukaryota > Metazoa > Arthropoda > Insecta > Phasmatodea > Phasmatidae > Clitarchus > Clitarchus hookeri. Next base: position 168,962 of record NQII01003248.1, on the reverse strand, counting down.
GACTTTTGTTTAACTGCAATAAAAGAGCTCAAACTTGAGCTTGAAGCTCAGGAACTTTTCAGTACGCTCACTCGGGCTCAGCTCAAACTTAAAATCCCAGGCTCGCAGACCTCTAAAGGAAAGCATCATCAGGAGGTTGATACATTCCTAGAAACTATAGTGAATGTAGAAGAAATGTTAGGTTGCAGAAATAAGGAAAAGCTTACATGTGTAAAATTAAAATTGAAGGGGCAAGCACAAACCGTTCTGAAGGTGAACCCACAAACAAAAATTTGCAAAAGCTATGAATATTTTGTAATATTATTAAGAAAACACTTCAAGGCAGCAGAGATCTGAGTATCTTCATCTGATGAATTCAATTGTGTCCAGAGATAAAATGAAACCCAGAATNTTTCAAGGCAGCAGAGATCTGAGTATCTTCATCTGATGAATTCAATTGTGTCCAGAGATAAAATGAAACCCAGAATACACTACGCAACTTAGGCTTGTGAGGAAAGGGACTTTAGCTCTGGGACCACCTGAGGAATGCTAAGTCAGATCAAATATGTAACACAAGAATATAATGGTTTGATTCCTTACGGACTCGGGAACAGTCTACAAATGTTCGGGCTTCCATGTTCATCCTGTTCCTTCAAGCAGGCAGTTTCCTTTGCCGAGGACAAGGAACAGAACAAACATATGGCAAGTAAAAAATCATATGTGCAAGTGGTTTTAAATGCTGGTGCGCCTTCCTCCATCCGCCTCGCACAACAGATGTCTAAGAACATGACGTGATTTTGCATGCGTCAAAGTGGGACATCTCAAGAGAGAGAGTTGTTCACAAAAATGTTGCAACTGTAACCAGACTGGTCATATAGCTGGAAATTTTTAGGTTACACAGTAAAGTAACTTGTCAAAACTACAGTTGGGAAAACCACAGAACTGACGCTTGTAGGATAGCCAGATGTGAATACTGTGGAAGGTTGGGACACACAGAATCTACGTGTTTCAAAAAGTATAATTTACACGCCAAGTCACAGACCCCAACTGGAGAGGCAGGCCGCACGACCCCGACCGGGTCCGAACTGTCGTAGCGGAGCCCCTTAGACAGGGAGCCCCACAGATGACCCCAGCCACCCAGCCCCCCCAGGAGAAGGATGAGTCCAGCCGTGCTGACAAGGCCGGGGTGCGCGAAGAGCCCCTGCCTCAGACAGCAACCCCGACCACATCCGCCCAGGAGGACGTGGCCCCATACCACCGAGCCTCGACGCCGGTCGGCAGCGAGACCGCTACTACANGACAAGGCCGGGGTGCGCAAAGAGCCCCTGCCTCAGACAGCAACCCCGACCACATCCGCCCAGGAGGACGTGGCCCCATACCACCGAGCCTCGACGCCGGTCGGCAGCGAGACCGCTACTACACCGCCTGCCACACGGGAGGATGAGCCCAGCAGAGCCGAGGGGGCAGGGGAAGCAGATGAATTTATAAGCTTTTAACTGTGATAATAACTAGTGAAATGTTTAAACCAACTGCGTGTATACCAAACACCGCACAGCTAACCATTACAGTATTAAGTTTTCGTAAATAAATGCTTTACAAATGTGTGTTGGCGAAAACTGTATTTAAAGTAGATGCCCGAATGAAAGCAAGTTTGTGAACTACAACTCCTACTTAATTACGATTAACACTGCAACTTTTTGCAATCTTGTAAAACAAATCAGTCTTTTCATTCATAGAAAATACATTTAAGATAAGGTAGTAAGCTATCGCAAGCGTTGCTATTATGAGAAAGGAAAATATGAATTTTACTTGTTTATTCAGGCACGATTCATGAAATATCGAGAACAGAAACAACAATTTTTATACCAGGAAGAACTGGTGGAAACAAAGCATTGAAGTATCAATATGACCCATCTCTACTGTATATACAAGATTGTGCTCTCCATACCTATATATGTAATTTCAAAACTTAAAATAATTAATCAAAAATTATTTGAAAAAAATAGTATTCATTCTAAAATTATTTAAAGGTCTAAAAATGCTTTTCGCACACCCCTAGAACGTAGATACAATTTTGCTTCTTTAATTCAAAAAGCAACTGCTTCTACGTTGATAATTGGGACTTGCTTTAACATGCCCTGCGGAATACTATCAAACCATAACCTATTTGTTGATGCTTTTAGAATGAGAAAAATTCTTGAAAATTCCCAGACAAGAAATTTACCTCAACATGAGATCAAGAAATTTTCTGTCTCAAATCATTCTCAATATTATCGAGACTCGCACATGGCTAAATTATTCCCTAGGAAATAGAAACATGTTAGAACAAATGAAATAGTCACAGAAATGTGATCAAAATGTATCTGAACCTGAATTGTGCAAGAGGGATTAACTGTCAATTAACAAAAGTTGTGTCCAGTGTTTGAGTCAATACTTCCTATATTTTTTGCTTGCAAAATATTCTGTAGCGGCTACAAACTAAACTGAATTGACTTTCATATTAAGAGTTAACAGATTAACACTCTATCTGATTGAAAAAAATATTTTGTATAACTGAAAAGTTACAATGAACCAAATTTGGGATATAATTTTGCATGTAATAAATTTTTACCTGACATGCAACATAATAAACTAATTTAATATATTACCATTGTGAAATTATCTGTCCTCTTTCTTTGTGTCATTTTCTTGCAAGTGTCCTCTTTTTTTAATGCTAGTTACTTGAAAATGTCCTCTTTTTGAATACCACACATCTGGTAACCATAGCTGAAATAGCATTAGGAAAACAAACACATAACATCTCATGTTGGAAGTTATTGTTTTGACCAAAAAATATACATGACACTCAAAAAGTAACACTTTGTAAACTTGATCAAAGTTAAAAGTTCCCTCTACACTTTGTAATCAGAAGGGCAGTGCAGATGTGAAAATACAAAACACATCATGCTGCAAGGATATGCCAAGAGTTTTGTTACAGATTAAAAGAGCGTTTGCAAAACAAATCAAAAGAAAACGCATTGAAAAGAATTAATTCTTCGGGTTTATTGAATTTTCAGTAAGAAACCATTTACTTCGAAATACAATGTTGACGCATGACGTTGGGTGGCTGACGACGACGTCACGGTCGGACAAGGTTTTGAAGTGTCGGTCAGACACACGAGTGATTCCACTGGCTGACCGGGCCCCGGCCGGTATATAATACAGGGCGCATGGTTTGACAGCACGGTACAAAGTCAAACGTGGGCTTAGCGGTCCTGCATACTGAGTGACACACAGCCACTGGTTTAACTGTGCTGGAGGTGACCCGGGACGGTTGCTGACCCAGCTTCTGCTGCTGCTAGAGTTGACTGGAACAAGTGCCCCGACCTTGTGCGGCAGCTGGCGTTGCTGTGGAGAGCCTGGGAAGGGATGCTGGTCCGGTGACACTGGAACCAGAGATTCGCGATCCCTAGTGGAACGGGTCATTCCTGATAAAAATTGGCGACGATCCGGTGTGTGTCAGCTGACTGTCTTGATCGGGGGCTGAATAAGGAGTGGGAGGGAGTTGGGAGGTGAGGCCTCACCAGCTGGCAGGCCAGGCGGCTTGAGCTCGTTCCCGGGGGGTTATGCTGCAAAATGCAGTTGGAGCTGGGTTAAAACTCCCGTTGGTTTTGGAGGCCGCAATTGCTTTCCTGCCACTTCATACCACTCCTTTGGGTGTACAGCATACAGATACGTACAAATATCGGCCTCACGAGAGGAGAGCAGACGACGATGTTCCCTAGCTACGTGTAGAACCAAGCCGAGGCCAAGCCGACCAGAGTGGTACCTGATTACTCCAAAAGGCGACAATTCAGCGTGGTGGTTGGAGTGATGGGTTTACCCCGGAAATCCGACAACGATGTTGGGTGTATGTCCAAAGGTGGGCAGTCCTCCAGAACCAGTCTATCATTCCTTCCAGGGTCAATTCAGCGTGGTGGATGGAGTGAATCGGCTGGACTAGCTGACCGACAACCCTTGGATTGTGTTGCTAGTGGTTGTGGCTCTGCCTTACTCCGCACCAGGTGCACAGTACGGGTGGCCGTCGACTGGATGTGTTTCACGACGTAAGTGCACTCGGTTAAGGAAGACCACAATCCTACTCTAGGTTCAGTAAATGGTTTGTCAAATATGCAGTCTCCTGCTTTACCCTGGTGGGCTGATGTATATAGAGNCTCTAGGTTCAGTAAATGGTTTGTCAAATATGCAGTCTCCTGCTTTACCCTGGTGGGCTGATGTATATAGAGGATAAAATCAGTCACCCTAGAATGAGTACTCGGAGGTTTGAGAGAAAACGTGTTTATTCCGTCAGGAATAGACACAGCGGCCCGTACCACCACCTAACTAACCAGGAGCTGAACGGAAGTAAACTACGTCGACCAGGTGAAGCGGACCTGAATCTAAATTGAACAAGAGCAGATGCGGCTAGGTAGCTATAATAACAACTGTCTCGAATTATCTCTATGCCATTGACCAGAAGGGTCTTCGAGGGCCACTACCAGAAGGGCAATGTGGTTGCCATTACCAGAAANCTATCTCTATGCCATTGACCAGAAGGGTCTTCGAGGGCCACTACCAGAAGGGCAATGTGGTTGCCATTACCAGAAAGGTAGGCTGCTCAAGGGGTTCGAAAACTATTTCGGGGGTTACTGGTGCAGGTCTTGAAGAGCTTCTGGTAGGTCGTGAAGACATTGGGGTCATCAGAGAGCCCCATCACACAAGGTGGTGGATCAAGCTGCTGGAGATGAACTCAGAAGTACAACTGGAGAACAACTGACATTCCTCGGCGGTGCAAGGCCATATATTCCACCTGCCTGCAGGTTTGTCTGGGGTGCGGGGCTGCGGACAACGAACTCCTCCTCCTGGGTGGAGCTTTGCTCTCTAGCGCAATCCCTCGGCCTGTGGCCAAACTATGCACCTCTGTAATGCAGGGTTGCCTTGGTTGTGCGAGCTCAGACACTTAACTCAGCTGCTTGGCTACCCTCAATCACACATGAGGGGGTGGCATGACGTCTGACATAAGGGCGAACGATATTCGCTGATGTGTCCGTGGGTGCCCCCCGCAACTAGGGGTGTTTTTGTAGGCTCTCATAGTAAGTCATTTCGGGGTTCAAACCCCGCCTGGAGTAATGTGATGATACGTACAGATGAGATGAAGTCATGTTTATATCTATTTCAAATAAGCGTCACGCGTCAATGTTGATAATACTATTTTGAGCATCAATAATCATTATAAAATTTCTGCGGTATGGGATAGAGCTGAAAACAATAACAGCACAATGCAGTAGCAGACAACTGTCACATATCCCATAACTGCCATGACCTTGTTTGAGGACGGACAGGTGGAGCACTTGTAGGCTGTACAACATTGACCTACCCTACCACCAATACAAATGTCAAAGTCACAAGGTCAACAGAGATGAACGTGTTTGTTTGTAACTTATTTTCAAAACACAAGCCCTTTTATATGAATTAATTAATTTTTCCATTTTGAATTTAATTGAATTGCATTTAAAATTGTTGGCAGGAAGTATAAAAAACCTCTCAAAGAGCTTGTGTACATAAACAGTGTTCTAACCTCAAATCCTACCCACAATACAAAGAAGACAATAGTCGTGTTGGCAGAAAAGCTATCCAATGTTGGAACATGGAGTGGCTACTGTGCACCTTGGGCATGCACTCTCCCCCATTTTCCCTCTACAGTAGCAGTTCATAAATTCCGGGAAAATAAAACGAGGTTCTACTTTGCATGGAAAGACTCATGTTTCATGAGGAGCTGTGCATAAAGTTAGTAACACTGTAACTCCTATATATGCCTATACCGTATCACTATGGGCTACCTAACTTAATTTTAATTTATTTTTATCACCACCATATTCAATTTCAATTTTTCTTCACACAATTTTTTTTCTCCCCCTTCCCCTCCTCTCAGCAATGGTACTCATTAATTTGCTGTACTAAAATCTAGGATTCGTAAATCTGGGGTTCAACAATACTGCATAATATTCAATAATTGCAAAGGACAGTATATGAAATAATTCTTTGTTTCTAATTCTTAATGCAACAATCGGTGAAACTGTTTCTAACAAAAAAAAAAAAATTGCCATCATATGAACGACGTAACAGTTAAAGGAATGAATGAACCCTACTCACCAGACATCTGTCGTGGGTCGACGTCCCACAACTGGCGCACAGGGGTGGTCTTCTGGTCACGCAGGATGCTCTTGGGCATGGCATCGTCTCTGCTCTGGGAAGAGATCACCTCGATGCTGGGCTGCTTCTCCATACCCTCGGTAGGTGTGGGCGTGGCTGCAGACGTCTGGCCAGGCGACTGCAGCTCAGGCTTGTCTTTGGACTTCAGGAATATAGAACCACCTCCTGCGATGCAACCAAACAATTACTGATTTCCAATATGCCTGGATGATACTCGACCACAAAGACAAGCCAACAAATGTTTGTGTAGGTAAAAGCAAGTGCACATTGGGCTTTGCAAACAATATGCACATCAAACATGTAATGAAAACACGTTTTGTTACCTAAATTGTACACAATGTAGATTTCTAAGGCACCCCTACTAAAAATTCAAAAACATAATTTACACTGCGTATCACTCAAGTCCTACCAAGTGCAAAAAAGCATCTAAAGTAAACCCTCCAAACTACGACCTTTCATGGCTCCCAAGAAAATGGTCGTTATTTCAAAGGGGTAGTTTTTGAATTTTTGAACCAATTCTCACACACCCCTATGACCATACGCAAAAATTTTATTTAAGTTGTTTTTGCACTGCTTTAGTAGCAAACTTATATGTTATATTTGATCAATACAGCCAAATGATTCCTATGAATAGACTCAATATCTACGCAATTGTATGATCAAATTTGACTTATTTTGAGTGACTTTTCACCACCAAAAACACGAAAATTGCATCTGCATTCAATAATTTCCATGTTGTTATATTTAAATATTAATTTTAATATTTTGGCACCTTCCAAAAGCAATTATAACCCTTGATGCCAAAAAAGCCTAAATATAACAAGCTGACATCTTGAACCAAGTCACCTTGTCATGGTGAATCTTTGCCTATCTTTTCACTCTCTGCAAACAAAGAGAAACTGCACCTAGCAACCAGAGCAGAGCAGAGCACAGACTGTTTGTCTTGTAAATGTGCTTGTATCTCGTGTTATATTATTTTACCAGCGGTTATTAATTTTGTATATGCTTTTATTTTAGTCTGTATAATTGATTGTAGGTACCTTTTTAATAATTCTTCTTCTGGGAAATGTAATATTGGCATGTGTCAACTGCTTTGTAAAGAAACTTGATCCACCATTTTCGGCAACTAGTATATTTAAACACAGCAAATATACACAGTCAAAACACATTATTAAGACCACCTGCTATAAGTGCCATCTGCCACGCGTAGCACATGACGTATGGCCCAAGACGTGGACTGGTGAAGCGGGTATATCTGATCGATAGGCAGGCTGTGCACAGTGTGCTTCCTGTTGTCATGAGTAAGGGAAGCAATTTTACTGAGTTGCAAAAAAGGATAATCATCAGCTTTCGTGCCAAGGGGGGTAGCATTTCGGAAACGACGACGTTTGTGGACTGTTCACATGCCTCTGTGGTAAAGGTGTATCATGAGTGGACGAATGGCACCATTGGGAATAACAGTCGTGGACACTGCGGAGCTCCACGCGCCATTGATGTCAGAGGTGAACGTAGACTACGACGGTGCGAAGGCCAACCGACAGACTACAGTGGAACAGCTCACCATCCAAATGAACCACACACGTGTCTACCGCAACAGTTCAGCGAACCCTTCTGCGAATGGGGCTCCAGAGTAGACGGAGGGTGACTGCACCCATGCTCACACAGGTGCATAGACAAAAACGACTGGACTTTTCTTGGCAGTATGGTGACTGGACCGCTGCTGATTGGCAACATCTAGCCTTCTCTGACGCGTCACGGTTTCAGCTGCATAGAACAGATAGATGTCAGCGTGTCCAGTGAGAAACGTTGGAGAATCGACACCCTGCATCCAATGCTGGACGAACAAAAGGCGGTAGGGGCAGTGTTATTGTCTGGGGAATGTTCTCGTGGTATTCTCTATGCCTCATCATCCATGTGGACGGCACTCTTAATCGAATTGGTTATGAATCCATTTTCTGTGATCACATCCACCTGTACATGACGATTGTCTTTCCTCGGGAGGATGGGATCTTCCAGCATGATAATGCGCCTTGCCACACGGCTATAAGTGTCCGCACGTGGCTGGAAGAGCACGATCAAGACTTCAAAGTTCTTCCCTGGCCCCCAAACAGCCCCGATCTCAATCCAATTGAACCTCGATCGTAGTGTTCGCCGTCTATCTCCGCCACGCACCCTTCAACAGTTGCGGGACGCACTACAGACAGTATGGCTCCAGATACCCGTGGAGACCTATCAGCACCTGACTAAGTCACTGCCAGCTCATCTAGCTGCTGTCTGTGCTGCGAAGGGCGGTTACTCTGGATACTAGCAGGTGGTCATAATAATGAGATTCAATTGTGTATTCACGTTCCCAAGTTTAAGGTGATTGATTTCAGGAAACATGAATGTTTCGCAAATAAATTAGTTTGTATCAGTGACAGACAAATGTGATTTTAGTTATGCATACTTGCCAACTTTCCCAATCCAGTAAAAATTATAAAAATGGTTAATTTTAGCGTAAATCAAGCGCAGCATCATTATTATTATTATTATTTTTTTTTTCAAAATGTTGTAACGAGCCTTTTTTTGAGCTATTTTCTTTTACAATATAAATATAATATTAGATGAAAAGTTTAGTAGATGAACTGATTATACAAAAATAAACATCGTAGACTTTACACTATAAACCAAAATCAACAAAATAAGAAAAAATATTTACCCTTCCTGACAAATATGCATTAAGGGTAATTTATAGTAAATGTCCACACTTATGATGGTACTTCAAACAACATTACATTTACAATCAAATGTACTAAAATGTTCTATCAAATGATCCTTTTTTTAATTTAAGAGTTTCAATTTACCTTCCTAATATACACACACTGTAAAAAAAAACTTCAAACTTAGTTGTCTAATCATGAATAACACCTGAGTGATGCAGCAATTGCTTCTTTTGCTTTTTGTAGACATCCCTCTGTGAACACCTGCTCACAGCCAAGCACCTACTTAGCTGGACTTTTTTTTTATCAGCATACTCTGCAGACAGCCGTTTGATAACTGTGAATGAAACTGGGTCCTATTTCTCTTAATGAAACTGAATACTCTCTCACACTCCTCATTACTATGAGGGATGGTGAGTATGGGTAGCAATACTCTCAAGAGTCTTATCAAATTTTGGTTTCCCATCCACTCCTCTACAATATCATTACACTGTCTAGTTATGGAAGAAACATCTTCAGTCTGAAGAGAAATGCACTGATTTTAAAGTCATCTATTGCCATGTTCGTTTCATTCTCTAACTGGAAAAATGACTGGAAAGAAATCCAGGAAAAATTCTACATCAGAGTAGCTAGAATTCTCAATAACTTCAATATCTGCCACAACATGCCTTCATTAGAACTTCATTTTTTCAATGGGAACTTATTTACGACATAAGTCACATGAAGTGATAAGAAAGCTTCTTGCATACTTATAAAAAGTTTTCTTGTCCCTTTCTGTTCGTTCATTCACAATTTGTAAAGTCTGGTAACCAACAACTAAATCCGAATCTTGTCTTTCATTTTCACCAGAATGGTACCTCACTACAAGCACATCAATATTCTTAATAGCAGCAGGCTTTACGAACTTTGACAACAGTTCTTTCAACAAGTCGCAGAGTATATGTCGTATAATTTTAATCTGTGGCACTGTCAAACTTGGGTATCACATGCAACAAAAACAAACACAAAGCTCTATTCTAAGGTGTGGAAAGAAAAAAAAAACAACTTTTCTTCACGGCTTAAATTAGATGTTTGATTTTTCAGACACAGCTTGAAACTTAACTGAAGAACTGGTACAAACCACTTTATTGCTGTTGGAGGGTCTGGAATCATTAAAGGTAGGGATGTCAAACTCAATTTCCACGATTCTTGAAGAATTGTATAATCGAGAATGGGAAGTCCAAGAATCGAAGCATAAAAACCAATTACTACAAATACATAACCTATCACCTCTCAAAAACTGTTTCAAATTACTTGATTTATGCTAGTAATTGAATCACTCCTGGAAAATTATTTTGTGGGTGAAAATATGAGATGCGGAAATAATCAAAAAATAAAACTGTACTGGCTGTGTTCAAATTCACTATTTAGTATATTAGGATTTAGTAGCTTCAGTTTGGTTGCGATTTGATAGTTTTGAACTTTAGGAAGTTTTGTTACTTACTAGTAAAAACTGAATACTAAAATACCAAGTACATCTTCATTTTGTCCACTAATTCAGGTCACGTGACCTTTTAGTGTACTTAAAGTGCTAATTCGAACACTGCCTCACTTTTTGTGTGACCTATACTTTTCTTTCACACTCGAAAAAAAAAATGTTTTAAAAACCTACCACATAACGGATGATTTCAACATTACCATGGCAAAGGACTTATATATAGAACATAGCAATTTATTAATTTGCACGTGACAGAAACTAACTTTTTATTCCACTTATGAAATGTTTACTTTTGCACTTTTTGTGCCTTCTTGTGGCTTTGATATGACATTTCTTCGTTCATAACATCGTAAATTACGTGCGCATACTTCACTGTTTGCTTAATGACTTGGTAAGGAAGCAGAAGAAATTACATTCGTACTGTCGTAATATTCCCGATGAATAAATAAGAAAATAGCGTTATCCTAAAAGGAAACTAAGTTTCTCGACATCTTACGGCTTTGGAACGATCGTCAGGCATCTGCCATGGTTGTTTACTAGACTACTGGCGCCGTTGGTCTAATTCCGCGGCAGCGCTGATAGTACCCCAGCAAATAAGCCATACCATTTCAAAAACAAAACTCGTTTGATTATAACAAGAAAAACATTTCCATGCAATTGTTTTAAAAAATGAGCAGTGTAAGTTAACTGTCTTGCAAACAGAATGCCAAATAGTGTCTGTGAAATTCCATTATCTGTAGAGGCAATAATGGAGATTTTCTTTATTTACTAATGATGCATTCCCAATCTTTGTCCTTTTCTTGTAGAAAAATTTATTTTCAGCCCCACCCAAAATTTTTCTGGCTCAACATCTCCAATACCGCCCAGCTATGTTTTGTTATGGTAAACACCAGCCTGTTATAGTATTATCAATCTACAGTTATTGCGTCTATCAGTTGCGTGTGATGAAAATATTCCTTTTGTTGTAAAACATAATGTGTTTTCTCTGTGCTATTCTTGCAAAGTTTTTAATAACTTCATGTGTTGATGAAAATTTATCATGGCAAATGAGGTTCCGATATATTTTGGAATAAACTACGTGGACGAAATATATACATGTTATGTTTTCAACATTATCTCATATGCCTCTTTTGAACTTTTTGGAATTTCATATGAATATGCTCCCATTGTTCAAGTGTTATATTATTTGTGTTTGTAATAGGCCTACTACTAACGTAGGCCTAGTATAAATAATTAAATTTCAAACCCTCCTGTACAGTATTTAGTTCTGTTAAGTAATTCTGTAACTAAAGGAATCGTAATTTTTGGAATCAAGAATTGAGAGTGGTATCTGCATTGAGATTTATAATCGAGGAAAAGTGGAATCATTACATCCCTCATTAAAGGCCGGACTAACTAGTTCATTGGTGCAGGTGACTTGGTTAGCATGCATGAACGAGAGGAGGAACACCGTGGTTCCTGACTTACCTCCTCAAGAGTTACTCTTTCTTGGAGGAATGGAGATGGTTTCTCAATACTTCAGTCTTACTTCTCCCCAGACTTCCAATTCTCTTCTGAATTAGATCGCACTGGAATTCGATACAATGAAAGGGAATAACACTGTGGTTTCTGATTACTTAGGCATACTTCTTCCACTGTTCAACTAACCTAGTTGACAACCATCTAGTGCAAACATGTTTCAACATTTTTTTTGGCACATTTGTCATGAAGGGTTTGGAGTTTCGTTAGGCTTTCTTTTGGTTTGCTGCTTTTTTTCTAGGTAAAAATAAATGTAAACTAAAATTTCATCAATTTTGCTTGGCAAGATGTTAAGACCCCTTTTTCACTGGAAAATTGACGAAGTGGCACCAGCATCCCATTACAATCAGACCCTCCTGTCTGTTTTTCACTGTAGTTGCTACACAATTTTTGTTCCCAAGCATAATCAGAACAATGTCCGCAGAAAAAACTATCATATTTGAAACAGGCACTTCCAGCCTTTCCAATTCGATCAACCTAAGATTAGCTATGTTGAGACCAGTTGAAATGCCTACCAAAGCAGGTAATGAAAGAATGCTACAGACAAAATTAGCTACGTTTGTGTCGTAAAAAGTTACAACAGGGTAGAGCTTGAAATTTGTATCATTACTTCCATCAGTAGACAATATGGGCAGTTTTTCAAGTGGTTCACAATATCTTCTAAGGCCCATTCGACAATGCACAGATGTGTAAGAAACTGGACACAAAACACGTAGGTGGAATAAGCGTACGAATCGGGATGAATTCCAACTATTCTACAATACGAAGAAACATGTCCTGCAGCTTACAATATCAAAAATACTCTGCCGTTGCAAATAAGTTACGCTAGTTTTATAATTTACACACCTCATTTTGTATATTTAAAAGTGTTTAACATTGCGTAAATACTAATGCCAAACCATATGCACGTGTTTATTAAAACAAAACTGATACTAGCCACAGCAAATTAATGCACCTTTTGCTATTTATATACCACAGTGGTCACAAAAACAAATATCAACAAACCAAATATTTGATTCCTATTGGTTACAAGGATTCACGGAGACAGAAGAGTTGGGAGTCCCCGAGCTTTCTTACGTGTATCCTTACGCTATCCGCGTCGGCATGTATCTCATTACAGATTGAAATGGTGTGTGTTACATGCTCTGCTTCCGTTATCTGTATCCGCATCCATGTCATTGTAGAACGCGCCTAAGGCATTAGTAGCAGTCTCGTGAATATTAGCAGTCTTTGTTCTACTACAGGAGTATTTCTTTGCCACGTCTGATGTAGGAAGCATATTGTGAAACACAGACCCAGCATGATCTGCGACACTCAACGAGGAAATTGGTGAACAAACACTCACTGTTCATGACAGAATTATCAACATTTGAACTATTTATAAAATAACTCGAAATTTTATTATCTTCGCAACACTTCTTATTGGTTATGTGCTTCGCAGTTCTGACATGGTTTATGATATCACTTCTGCCACAATGACCAATGTTTATGTCACAATGACAAACTATACAAAATTCAAACACACTACTTTTATCTGACCTAATGATTTATTGGAATTCTTGCATATACGCATTTCAGAAAGCTTGAATGTACTATTGGTTTTTTTCTGCTCATGTTGCAAACATGTTATTCTTGAAGTCACATCAGACAAAATATCTACTGTAGTACATAACTAAAAAAAATATTAGGTACAATAGATAAATAAGTTGATTCCATGTCTTCATTAACTATGTATATGCCACTGAGAAGCCATTTCTCTCGTAGAGTAAACCCAACTGATGAAGAAATTCGCTGAGTGGATGCCAGACCTACCTTCAGCCGAGTTGGAATGGAACGACGTGTTTGATTGGCTAGTTGCAATCAGTAAGGAAACAGAACGATTTGTTTGTGAATGACCCATCACAGCTGCCAATCATGGAATTACAAAGAAATAAACGTCAGATTTTTTACTTAAAATGTCCAAAAATCAGTAAAATGCCAGACACTGCAGTACAAACGTACAATGATATGATTTTTCGTACATTGTACAAGTAGGCAAGTATGGGCCTTAAGTAATAATCCAGGGACTGTCATATAACAAGTGTTCAAGAATTGTGACTAGGATTACAAACAAGTTTTGTGTGGTTTGTAAATAATTTATTTCAAAACAATTTATTAGAATGTTTGAATTTTACGTGACTTAAAAAATACACTTTCCACTCTGTTTTGCAGTGAAAAAACAATTTTATAGAAAATAAAATAAGACAAGAGATTAACTTTACTAAAAATGTTTACATACAGTATGATGCTACTAAGCCACCTGAGTTATACAGGTTGATGGATAGTAGGGTACTTAGATAATTTACTTTGGTGCCGACTAAGGGCACCTGTGGTTGTTGCATTAGGGGTAAACAAATACTAGTATTCCCCGTCTGTTAACACACCAGTATTTTATTTGTCGGAAGGTAACATAGGTATTTACACACACTGGCGAGACTGAGCCCCCCTACAAGTCGTAGGCCTGAAGGGCTGGTGGGCGGTTTGCTATGCGTCAGGGAAGGTTGTTAGGATGGAGATGCTTCTACTTATCTGTGACTGCAGCTTTTGGTGAGTTGTCTACGTTGGTAGTGGAGGCCTGGTGAGTGGGGTGGCCCTTTTTCAGGCCCTCGGACTGGCTCTCGTTAGCCAGCTGTAATCAGCTGGCTTCTTCCTGCGGCTTTGACTGACCCTCTCGGAAGTCCTGGATGGTTTCCCGGGGACTTGGAGTGTGTCTGCGACCTCGGCTGACGATTCCCCATCGGAGACCTCGCGTCTCCTCTCCTACGTCGACGTCTGCCACGTCACGTCTCGCGCTCCCGACTTCTCCGCCTCGGAAATTGCCACTACGTTTTCGGAAATGAACTCATAAGTTCTCTGCACTTCAACTTGGTTTGTCTCGGAAATTTACACATGAAGTTTCGGTGTTCCTGGGTTCTCTCCCCGGTGACGTCACAATTGACTTACTGACTGACTGCTTGCCTCGTCGCTATCCGGCGCACAACTACGTCTTCTCGGGGAATGGCGCCTCTCGGTATGGGCGCCACTCGTTTCCGGGAATTTACTCATAAGTTCTTGGCACTGTTCCCGTCACACACCTGCCTACTCCCGTATCTTCTTCGCCTCCCGTCTCGGCTGAACACCTACTCGTCTCGCGGCTGTGCCGCCGAACAACTCCCGTCTCGGGTGGCGACAATTGACTCGGCCGGGATCCGAAACCCGGCCTTGACTGCTCACCCGACTGCCGCTTCTCTGCGTGCGATATGACTGCCCAACTGATTCTCACTGGCGCTGGTCCAGCGCCTCCAGACTACTCTGAACAACTGCCCCTGTACAACTCCCGTCTTGGCTGACGACCCACTGACTGTACATCACTGCCCGGGCCGGGTCCGAACTCTGGCCTGGTGATACGACTGCATCTCGCACTAACTGCCTTCTCCGCCTCGCATCGCGGCTGCCGAACAACTCCTTCCCGTCTCTGCTGAACAACTGACTCCCGCCTTAGCTGCCTCGTGAATTTAACTCCTGTCCCACTATATTCAAGTTAGCTGTCAGCAGTTTCTAGAGAGAGAAATCGGGAAATCCCCTGTGTACCTCGCGCGTTTTTGTGTATGATTTTGCGTCTCGTCAGCGGCTTGTGTGCCCCTATGAAGGTGGAAGGAGGGTGAAGTTGCTGTGGCGGGGATTCCTTGGAGCTGGGTCTGCACTAATTCTCATCGGGGGCTCCCCTGATTCCTTCGTCGAGGGCCGCATATCAGCTATTTCTCGGGACTTACCCTCTTTCATTCGGCTTCGGTTTTTCCCGTGTGTCCTTACGCGTCGGGACTGCCCCGAAGGTGTTTCTCCGGAAGTTTCCTTGTCAGCTGCCTGCCCTGGCTAACTATAGCAGGGTGTGGAAACAGCGCCATGCCCATCCCATGTACCCGCCATGTGTCAAGTGTGTGTTCACTACTAGCATCTGTACAAACCGCGACATACAGTATTGATTGCATTTTATTCTTTAGATGAAATTTTAATGTTATTCCCGTGCAAGCAAAGTTTTCCACTGCACTGTCAAAAAAATATGCAATTCAATATAACTGTCCCGTAAGAAGAACCACAAAGCAATGTCAACTCATGAAAGACAAATTGAAGTCTTGCNAACCCTGTAAACAATATCATCCTATATTGAGTACTGGACTGAAGTTAACTAACTTGAGTCTTTCAGTATTCAACAAGAAAGAAAAGAAAAATGTGAGAAAAATGTGTGCATTGCACTTGTAGCATTTGTTTATAATCTAATAACAGTTTTTTCGGATAATTTGAAACAAACTACTGAAAAAAATCACCCTAGGAGTAACATGTCAACCTGTTTTTTAAATAACTTGTATACCATAAATATAAAATATTGTGATTAACTTTAAAGTATTGTATTCTTGAATAAATTAAATTCTAGCTTGGTATGTTCTATAACTTGTAATATTATTTCAACAGTGAGAGCAGCGATGTGCTGGCAACTGCTAGTAAGAAATAGTTCACAATTAAAATATTGTTTTGACATAGTTTTTTGGTATGCTATTTGTAAATTAAATATTACCTATAGAAATATTTAAGATTTTAGGTAGTACTGCTGGAAACATATTTCATTGTTACAGTTAATAATATCAGCGCAAATTATGGTACGTAGGCCCTAGTGACATGTTTTTTAGTCAGAGGAAGAAATTTGAATAAGTGGAGGGGGGAGAGAGAGTGTGAAAGTGAGAGAGAAAGAGAGAGAGAGTATGTATGTTTGTATGTGTGTGTCACACACATATCCATTCATCTCTCTCTCTCCCTCCCGCAACTCACCCCTACATGACACCTTCATGAGCACAATGACATCTGCCCTTTGTGGCATAAAACCTTAGCCAAATAACTAAAAATTGTTGCCCTATCTCCAGGTGAGGACAGCGGCAATCCAATTGGGTAAAATAACCCACCATCAAGCAAGACTAGCTATAATGACATGGTGCCACTCTGCTGTAACAAGATGTCTCTACTGCCAACAGAACTGAGTAGCCAAAGACCCAGGCAGAAAGCTGGCCTTTTTATGTGCTGCCACTGATACAGCCATGCAGTGGTGGCCGAAGATTAACAAAGCAAACTAGGCACGCAGGAACCCTCAAGCCGAGGGGAATATAATGCTGTGCGCCCGGCTGAAATGCCAGTTGTACATGCAGTTCGCCTTAGCACCAGTCGTGCTCAGGCTCTCTACCACACAGCCACAGTCCTCCTAAGGGCTTCCCCAAGACCTTCAGTTATCCACGTAGCTCGCCTCAGCACCAGTCGTGCTCAGGCTCTCTACCACACAGCCACAGTCCTCCTAAGGGCTTCCCCAAGACCTTCAATTGTTCACGTAGCTCGCCTCAGCACAAGTCGTGCTCAGGCTCTCTACCACACAGCCACAGTCCTCCTAAGGGCTTCCCCAAGACCTTCAGTTGTTCACGTAGCTCGCCTCAGCACAAGTCGTGCTCAGGCTCTCTACCACACAGCCACAGTCCTCCTAAGGGCTTCCCCAAGACCTTCAGTTGTTCACGTATCTCGCCTCAGCACGAGTCGTGCTCAGGCTCTCTACCACACAGCAACAGTCCTTTTGAGGACTCTCCAAGACCTACCAGTCTTCTTCCAGTTCTTCAGCCGACGACGCATTCCCCACCACAGCAGCCAAAGAGTCGTCGCTACCCCCTAACACTTATCGTCAAGAGTCACCACACCCGACACGTACACAACACGTGGTGCACCAGGTCTTTTCAGGACTACAAGCCACAATTACGGTTCAGTTGTTTTCACAACCACTTAATTGTCAGCTATCATCCGCTCTTCAAGCCAGGCTCCTCAAGCCAACAGGCCCCTTCACCTGTCTTGCTCTTGTACAAAGTCCATTGAACAACTAGTGTGCGTAGATGTAGGGGGTAGTATGGGTCATCTCATGGGAATAAAACACGTAGTCTAGATAACCTTTGTCTTTCCTTGCCCTGTAGTGAACGAGTGCCTTTTCCTGAACCTGGTAAGTGTCACCCTCGAAGTCTACATAAACAATGACCATTATGTTGGCTCTGCATTGGTACAGACTCCATTACAATCCAAATATCCTTTTGTCTTCAGTCTTTTCATGTATAACCATGTAATGTAAAATACATATTTTAAATTTTTTAAGTATCTTGTTTATTCTGGAAACTGGCAAACTTTCTCGTTAGCTATGTGACACTATACAGAAAATCAATAAGAAAAAAATTTAATAATAGTAAAGCTGGCAATGAGAGCAAACCATGTCAGAATGAGGAATTTTTTCCCTAGAAAACAGTTAACAACAGGTTGTTGGTTATACAAAAAAAAGCATGAAACTGGAAATTGGAACATTTATTCCTACTTACATCGCTTTAGACATTGTAAACGCCATCAAATGAAATGGTTACCGGTATTACACATCATGCAATTGACCTTGATATGAGACTTCCTGTCCCTCAAAGAGCCAATTTTCTCAAGGGCAATAAAAAAATTTCCAAGTTACAATATTTTGAAAATCTGATATGTTGCAACCTTTATGTTTGTTAGTTATGAGAAAAGTAGAGTTACTTGAGAGGTATAATTTGTGTGCAATTGACTCCTTAACCATGAAAAGGTAACATCTTATATAAATAAAATTTGTTTTTCATTTCTGGAACAGATGCCTTTGGTTCATTAGGTATTGTTAATTAAATTTTGCAAGTCAACTCTAGATTTTCTGGGAGTCGATCAACTGGTTTTAGCTTAATGGAACCATATTCCTTTCTTATAAACAGTTTATAGTTTGCAGATATAAACACATTAATCTTCATAATTTTTTTTTTGTATATCAAAAACTGTATTATAAACGTGCTCTTAAGAACCACGCGCTATGTTCGGCAGTCCTGTTATGTAATACGTGGGGATGGAAAGAGGAGGGGGAGTTGGAAGGGATGTGCTAGAAGAAAAAAAAGTTTTAGGAATGGTTGCCAGTTAATGCGTTCAGTGCAATAAATCCTGGTCAGATATTTACAAATATTTGTGTTTTACATGTCACTGCAGTGTTCAAAAGTTAATACGGAATGCAAAGTGTGTCTGCCTCCCAGTGTTGTTAACAGCCACTTATTGCCTTCTGAGTTTAACTGGACACACATAAATATTTTTCTCCTCCCCTCAATTTCCTATGAACAGGGCAACAGCAAAACATGATAGAGGAGGGGAGGGAAGATGCAGTAGGTGGTATCATTATGTAAAGGAATGATTTTATACAAGTTTTTCAGTTCATGGATCCCATTGAATGCTGGAAAAACCTTTTTCAGTGCAGTCATTGTTCTGCAATTCAGGCTTTTATGCAAAAAAGAAAATTGTTGTGGAAACTTTACTCTCTTTCCTCTGCGAAAAGTACAACATAACATGTGACATTAGGCTTTTCTAGTGCTGTCCCTACTTCGCCATTTCCTCACCAGCTTGTATCTAAAGTAGCGTTTAACTGGGCGGGGAAGAGAACAGCCCTTGCTAGTCAACACGTGTGGCCTATCCTGTCATGGTTTTGTTTTGGTTGTGTCTTCCCATTTCCACTCACAATTACGTCTGCAATGAAGGAAGATGAAGTGATAGAGGATAGGATGCAAAAAATAAGCAGAGATACGAAAATGCTGTGTATTGCTTATGCATGGAGAGAGAGTACATAAAGTGAATCCTTTCATTTACATAATTATGTAGGCTTATTATTTTTACAAAAAGTTGAAAATAGATATTTACTAAAAAATTTACATGGTATGGCCGTTATGTAAAGGTACAAACTTATTTGGAAGATTAAGATATTCAGGTTTTAAAATACAGGTGCAAACCTTATGCAAGGGCAACCATTTTGCTGACAAATAAGATACGTTANCAGGTGCAAACCTTATGCAAGGGCAACCATTTTGCTGACAAATAAGATACGTTATTAATTTTATTACATATTGACACCCTATTCTGCTGACAAATACGATACGTTATTAATTTTATTACACAGTGGCACGCTATTCGTATGGATTCTTTGTTTGCATGCTATAATTTCTGTTCTGTTATTGTGCGATGTTAAGCAGTACCCATTAAATTGCTTATTTTTACATGGAAATGCTGTTCTGAATCAGCTGACATTTTCTGCAATTTGATCACAACAAATTTGCCCGTTAAAATAAATTTATATTTTACTACACATCTTATTTTCCTGCGACAGTATTTTCAAATGGTCTTTACACCTGGTGTTTCATTNATTAATTTTATTACATATTGACACCCTATTCTGCTGACAAATACGATACGTTATTAATTTTATTACACAGTGGCACCATATTCGTATGGATTCTTTGTTTGCATGCTATAATTTCTGTTCTGTTATTGTGCGATGTTAAGCAGTACCCATTAAATTGCTTATTTTTGCATGGAAATGCTGTTCTGAATCAGCTGACATTTTCTGCAATTTGATCACAACAAATTTGCCCGTTAAAAAAAATTTATATTTTACTACACATCTTATTTTCCTGCGACAGTATTTTCAAATGGTCTTTACACCTGGTGTTTCATTNTAAATTTATATTTTACTACACATCTTATTTTCCTGCGACAGTATTTTCAAATGGTCTTTACACCTGGTGTTTCATTCGTGGCTATGCAGTGCTATGGTTTCTCTCAAGTTTTTGCATTATCTGTGAAAATACTATTGAAGACCTGGATATAATTTTGAAGAGATGACCTTTTGACTAGCTTAAAAGCCTAATTTCCTCACAGGAGAGGTAAACACAGGACTCATTGTGTGCCATATTTGGCCCAGGCAAGGTGCCAACTGGTTTTTCATTAATTTTAAAATGCTCAGTCATTGTTTATCCATAATTGGAGTATTATTTTGCTCAAAATACATCACTCTATTATGAAAAATTTACAATTCATCAACAAAACATCTAATTTTTATGATAGAGACATACGAATGTGACTTAGTCAATACAGGTAGCTAAATAAGTTTTGCTGCAATTTTTAAGGTTTTGAAAGTTTGCCTATTAGATCTATTTTTGGGTGAACTGTGATTTTGATTTACTATGCCCTTCCTCCCCACCATTGCCCCCTTTATTGAGAGTTGACTGTAGTAAACGCTGCGTTGTAACACATGGTAATTTACCTGTCAGCGTCAGCTCTCCACGACCCGTCATGCCNTTGACTGTAGTAAACGCTGCGTTGTAACACATGGTAATTTACCTGTCAGCGTCAGCTCTCCACGACCCGTCATGCCCCGAGGATGCTTCTCTTGTGCAGACTGCAACTTCTCCCGGCGAGAACTCGGCTCCTGTCGCGGTGGACCAATGACTGTCATCTTGTCTATGTCTATCCGTGCCGTGGGGCTGGGAATCTCCTTCTTCGGCCGCAGCTCAGCCTTGAAGAGATTGCCCGTGCTGAGTTCTATTCGGGGGCTGAACCCAGGGGGACTGTCTTTGGAAACGGGGCTCGTATACTCTTTTCTAATAGCACCAGTCGAGGAAGTATCTTTCCTAACCATCAAGTCTATTCTGGGCGGGTTCGGCATGTCGCAGTCATCGGCCAAGTGCGACCTGGAGGAGCTTGGCGTAAGCTTCCGAGCTGGTGGTTCCTTTGGCTTGGCACCCGTTGACAGAGACAGTGCTGGTTCAGTTGAAGAGAATTTCTTTAATGGATTCTGTAAAAGTCATTAGACATGGATAAATACTAACTATTCAACTACAGTAAAACATCTATATAGTGAACCTCTTTATAACAAAAACCTCCCTAAATAAAAATTTGTGTTTGGTCTGTTCAAAACTGTATATGATACAATGCATTTTCAACTCTTCATAACAAATTATTTTTTCCTTTTAAGCACAAAACCTTTTTATAAAAAAGACTGAAAACTCTAATTGTATTTACTTTCTTTACTTTTTTTAAAATTTTATTTAAAACTGTAAAAAAACCTTTGTTTGTCACACANGTCTAATTGTATTTACTTTCTTTACTTTTTTTAAAATTTTATTTAAAACTGTAAAAAAACCTTTGTTTGTCACACATTTCAGAAAAAAAATAAAATATACAAAAGCCATAATGTTATTTATAGTGCTGTAGAAGCTGTATTGTCTCACTTTGTGTGTACCAAGTTTTTTTTTTATCAAAAAAAGTTTTTATTACTTTTTTTAAATTTAAAAATTTTGCTGATTTTTTGTTTACATAATGTTGCTCCAAACAAAATTAGAGGCATATTTTTTTCTATGACAGTGGTAATTTCATAATAGTGGCCATAATGGTTTACTGTACGTGTTCAAAAGAAAATCAATTTAATACTTTCCTTATATACATCAATACAAAAGAACCAATGCAATTCAATTTCCGCAGCAATTAGATTCAAAATTGACAAAAAAGAAACATTGTCAATCACCTCTCTATAAAGAACCCTTCTATAACAAACACACCAAAATTTGGTCCCTTCAATTTTGTTATAGAGGTTTTACTGTATGATGTTCCAAAATATACACCCACATAAAATGTACAACTATGTAATAAATTACAAAATTTAAATTGATGCCAGTATTCTTTATGAACATAAATTTAACCAATAAGAAAAAATTCTCAACACACACAAGAATTTCTACCAATAGAAAAATCAATACATATGTATAAGCAAACAAAACTAACTTTATCTTGACACCAGCTAACAGTAATGCATGATAATAAATCAGAGCTACACTTACCAGGTGAACATTAGCTTTTCTCAAACTCATTGATTTGGAACTATCCATGCCCTTGGATGTTGCATCGACAGATGGATCAGCTGGTTCTTCGTAACTCCTCAAGTCTTCCTTCGCAGATGTCTTGGAGTCATCTTCGCCTAATAGAGAAAAGCAGAGGTTGACTGTAAAGCTGCAANCAAGTCTTCCTTCGCAGATGTCTTGGAGTCATCTTCGCCTAATAGAGAAAAGCAGAGGTTGACTGTAAAGCTGCAAAGGTGAGAATGCCACAAGCCATTTATTACACCGGCTGCATTGTGATGATATGTTACAAACTTAGTAAGGCAAATNCAAGGTGAGAATGCCACAAGCCATTTATTACACCGGCTGCATTGTGATGATATGTTACAAACTTAGTAAGGCAAATATTCTTGTATATTACGTGGGAAACTTATCTATGGCCCGTTTTCTTTGATTCCAATGGGAGCAATACCCCTTTCAAAATATACCTAAGAGGCTGGTACACTAGCCACAACCACAGCAGTATCTCCCTACAAAATGTGTCCATTTACAAATGCTGTAAAAGGAATTATAACCATAAACACTTTCAACCACCCTCTAAAGATTTATTACATTTAATGACATTTGAAAGCAAACACAAATAAATGACACACATACAGGCTGAGTCTGAATTTGACTAAGAAACTCCACCTGCACATTCCTTATGTAAAATTAACACAACCAATGATCTAGAATGCTTCCTAAAGGCGGTACATGCCTTTGAAGGTGGAAATAAATTATTAATTTAATGTAAGTTAAATATTACGAAAAAGTATTTATGTTGGGACAATGTTCTTCAGGAAAATGAGTAGTTGAACAAATATCTACAACCACTGCAAATCCCGCCATTGTCAATAAATGTTTCTATGGTGCATAAGATTTTGTAATTCCAAAGTTTAATTGATTTTCAATTATCAGTGACAACACGAGATGATCTTTTTCGTTAAATTTTACATGATGATCAACGATAGTCCAAACAAACACTTCATTGTACGTACTGTAACGTTCAGGCAGTTTACACTGCCGAATGTTACGTTGCCACAACCAGCTCAAGGAGAACACGAGACTCAGTACAATTGACGCCGATTAATTATGAAATAAAGTTCCAGAGTATTTGTTATATATATGTTTATTTATTCTTTTAGCGACACAGTTCACAGACGAAGTTCCAGTATGCAGAGTACGAACGTTCTCATATAAGGGTACCAGTGCAGAAACAGCGCCACCGTAGTTGACAGATTATTGATGTCTTAAACTTGCATCGAAAGAAATATTACATGCGTCAACCTCCCACACCGGCGGTGAAATAAAATAAAGTCTAGTTGCAGATGTGGGGGTTATCGTCCTGGCCGACGCGACCTAGACGACCATTGTTTGACGGAACT
The DNA here is from genome assembly GCA_002778355.1 of Clitarchus hookeri. Taxonomy (NCBI): domain Eukaryota; kingdom Metazoa; phylum Arthropoda; class Insecta; order Phasmatodea; family Phasmatidae; genus Clitarchus; species Clitarchus hookeri. Next base: position 144,886 of record NQII01003248.1, on the reverse strand, counting down.
AAAGGGCGACTGCCCTCGCCGCCGACTGACTTGAAGTGACTCTCTCGACCTGCCCTCAAGGGTGACTGACCCAAAGTAACTGCTACTGAAGTGAGACTGTACGATGACTGAAGAAACTGCTCCAAGGGCGACAGACAGACGCGTCTTTTGTCCTGCCTCTCACCCCCCTCTCCTGAGATAAGGGCCTGGCCACGCACTCTCTCAACACGTTTTCGTAACTGCGCCGCACGAACTAATCCTGCGCCGTCAAAATAAACAGACTTCTCGTACAACAAAACAGCGCCGGAGGAACTAAAACTTGTCGACGTCGCCTGAAAAAAAGCTAAATAATGCTGACGCTTACTGAAACTAAAAACTACGACGTTTGACACGAAACAGCAAACGTCTGCCCGATAGACGTCAAATACCACACGTCTGCCGGATAAACTAACTACCAAGGGAAACGAGCCATCACGGCTTTAATTTTGAATACCCGATAAAAATATTATGAAGCTTGGCAAAGCTTAAGAAAAACGAAAGAAATTTTAACACGTGTCCCGAAAATTAAGAATATTGCGTCATTACAGTACTTTATGCGCTAAATTCTCCTTTTTCGATTAAATAATGACATCAATGTTTTAACTTAAGTTACATATTTTTCACTCAGCATAGTACATTATTTGAACATTTGTTTGGTTAGCAAAACAAACGATGCGTTCCGAAATTCATAATGTTTATTTGTACCGTTAACTATTTTCATATTATGTTTACCCCACTTTTACTTTTTTATCGTAGATATTTTCATTGTTATTATCTGTCTATTCACTAACAGAAGCAGCAGTTCTGTATTAATTTGCAGACAATCTTGTAGTAATTCAATGACAGTAATTCAGTCCTAGAATACTGCAGTGATTAAAACATGTCAACAAACCCTATAGACCAAAGTGTTCACATTTATTAATTTTTAAGTAATAAAAATAAAAATTTGCTAATTTTTGCACAAAAAGTCATTGAGTATGGATTTTGCGTTCGTTTAAATTTACGTGGTGCACAACGTTTGAACTTTTTTCTAATTAATGAGAGGTCCTTTATAATCTTGTGATAATATATTTTTATCCAGAAAATTCCTTTCTATAGAAATAAATTAAAATCTTGTTGATAACTTGTTTATTTTTTGTACAAAAATGCTTTTGGAAATGGTTTTGCCAGTGTTAAAAGGTAAGAAACGCACAATGTTTAAACATTTTTCTCGTTAACATGAAGTTTTGTATGGTCATGTGGGGTACCATTTCATTTGCAGAATATCTGTCTAGTGAATTAATGTAGTATTTAATTTATATAAAAGTGTTATTTTGCACCATTGACAACGAACCGCTGTCTTAACGTGAAAAAACACGTTTTCATAACAACTTATTGGTAAATTTTAATTCAACAAAAGAGTGAAACAGAGTAAAGATTTTCAGAAACCATGACATTTTGTTAAATCAGGGTTCTACTGTACTATAAAATTCTGAAAATAATTTTGAAAATGTACACTGTGGATGTGTTTTCTCATTCTGCAGAAAAGTTCACTTTCTGAATCACACATATTTATAAGAACACTCGTGGTCACTGGCCTTTCTTGTGATAAACACCAACATGACAAGAAACAGTGTGGCTTCCGTGTCAGAACAGCTAAGGCACAGAAGAACACACCAACAAAACACCAACACTGGTGCTACTTTGTTAGAACTTACAAAAAGATAAAATACAAAGTAATACTTTAAAAGTGTGCCCTATGACTGAATAACAGTTAAAAGTGGTATAAGAATAACATATGTTTAACAAACCTTCAAACCAGTACAGTCACATTGTGTAAATAAAATTTTGTACAACCATTCTCTCATTACAATTTTCATCTCCATCAAAGAGACATGTGAACACCATGGGGGTGAGTGAATTTTGGGACATACTACACACATACATTATATACGGTATACATTAGAACCTCACTTTTAAGACNATATACGGTATACATTAGAACCTCACTTTTAAGACCTCTTTCATTAAGTCCATCTTTTAAAACCTGTTTTTAAAGAACCGTAAAAAATTTGGTTTAAAAAGTCAAAAATTTGAAGGGAAATGGTTTGAAAAATAAGTTTGTAGCTCTTTTTATGGTTACTATGCATTGGATTTCTCTTGGCAAGCACTATATTGTAAGCAGTGCAAAAATAAAAATAAATACCATCCACTTAGGCTGTGAGCCAATAACCATAGAGACTGTCCACTCCCTCCCCCTCAGCTTTTAGTTAGCATGATTACTATGAAATTCTAAACTACTACTTGGCATAGTCAAGTGTCAAAGTTACAACATGATGTGCAAGCCTGTATCTATTAAGAGAGATAGTAGTAACATGATGCTTGTTGTCAAGATCACANAACATGACAAGAAACAGTGTGGCTTCCGTGTCAGAACAGCTAAGGCACAGAAGAACACACCAACAAAACACCAACATGACAAGAAACAGTGTGGCTTCCGTGTCAGAACAGCTAAGGCACAGAAGAACACACCAACAAAACACCAACATGACAAGAAACAGTGTGGCTTCCGTGTCAGAACAGCTAAGGCACAGAAGAACACACCAACAAAACACCAAAACTGGTGCTACTTTGTTAGAACTTATAAAAAGATAAAATACAAAGTAATACTTTAAAAGTGTGCCCTATGACTGAATAACAGTTAAAAGTGGTATAAGAATAACATATGTTTAACAAACCTTCAAACCAGTACAGTCACATTGTGTAAATAAAATTTTGTACAACCATTCTCTCATTACAATTTTCATCTCCATCAAAGAGACATGTGAACACCATGGGGGTGAGTGAATTTTGGGACATACTACACACATACATTACATACGGTATACATTAGAACCTCACTTTTAAGACCCCTTTCATTAAGTCCATCTTTTAAAACCTGTTTATAAAGAACCGTAAAAAATTTGGTTTAAAAAGTCAAAAATTTGAAGGGAAATGGCTTGAAAAATAAGTTTGTAGCTCTTTTTATGGTTACTATGCATTGCACGCACTATATTGTAAGCAGTGCAAAAATAAAAATAAATACCATCCACTTCGGCTGTCAGCCAACAACCATAGAGATTGTCCACTCCCTCCCCCTCAGCTTTTAGTTAGCATGATTACTATGAAATTCTAAACTACTACTTGGCATAGTCAAGTGTCAAAGTTACAACATGATGTGCAAGCCTGTATCTATTAAGAGAGATAGTAGTAACATGATGCTTGTTGTCAAGATCACACCTTCCCCTACCCAACTGCATGCAAGCTGCGAATCTGACGACTCATGACTCCCGACCCATTTTACAAACGAATCAGACCGGCTTGCTCTTCTCGCTCTTCTGACTCTTGTTCAGCTTTTCAAACACTCACTTGAAAAGAATCAATTATTTTCACAGTGAAAGAATTGCATGTTTTCGTTCCGTCAATGATTAGTTCATTTTGAATGAATCGTTCACGAACCACCCATCACTAGTCATAACCTGAGTTGTAAACCTTGTAGATGGATCTCTGAACTACATCTCCTACCATTTTGGTCCAGCACTCAACTACTACAGCTCCTATATGCCTAGCAAGAATGTCACAAGGAGCTCATGGCCAATGATAGAGAGAAACTGAATGGAATTTTGGTTGTGGAATGCACAACGGAAGGGAGAGATTTCTCCCCTGTACCCGAGACCCAGGTAAGGCGCGTGTGTATTTGTAACTGTCTCACTAGTATTGCATTTGTTTCTGGTTGCATCTCTAATAATATCGCTATCAACAAGAAGTCAAGACCCACCTACCATCAAACATTTTAATAACTTCATAAAAATTATTTGCATCCGATAAAGGAAAGTAGGCTCGTTAATTATATTGATAACTTCTTGTTATTAATGTTCTTAATATTACATCACACAACACATGCTCATCTGAGAAATTTTCACGCAATACATTTGCTTTTCTCCACTTTGTAATTTCACATTGCTGAAAATGTTAAAGTTACAAAAATTTAAGGTAATTTTCTAGATTAGGGGCTTTTCTGAAAATAAGAAAAAAAACTCCAGAAAGTGGTATATTTCGACTNCATCTCCTACCATTTTGGTCCAGCACTCAACTACTACAGCTCATATATGCCTAGCAAGAATGTCACAAGGAGCTCAGGGCCAATGATAGAGAGAAACTGAATGGAATTTTGGTTGTGGAATGCACAATGGAAGGGAGAGATTTCTCCCCTGTACCCGAGTCCCAGGTAAGGCGCGTGTGTATTTGTAACTGTCTCACTAGTATTGCATTTGTTTCTGGTTGCATCTCTAATAATATCGCTATCAACAAGAAGTCAAGACCCACCTACCATCAAACATTTTAATAACTTCATAAAAATTATTTGCATCCGATAAAGGAAAGTAGGCTCGTTAATTATATTGATAACTTCTTGTTATTAATGTTCTTAATATTAAATCACACAACACATGCTCATCTGAGAAATTTTCACGCAATATATTTTTTTTTCTCCACTTTGTAATTTCACATTGCTGAAAATCTTAAAGTTAAAAAAATTTTAGAAAAGAAACTTCCAGAAAAAAAAAGCATCCTGACAAATAAAAATACATGTCGGTGCAAATGCACATGATGTGAAGTGATGTCTTGCTGCACAGGCAAAATTACCTGCAGAGCTGATGCTCTCCGAGCGAACCTTCTTGACGAGTGACCGGTACACATCGTCCAGAGGGTGTTCCCACTGCGACTGCCGCGTTGTGGAGTTGTAGTAGTACCACGCTTGCACATTTGTGTCAAAACTACGCAAATCCACAGAAATACATTACCCATCTATTATTTCAAGTGATTATTTAATTTACTAAGTAACTATAATAGACAGTAACATTTTGTAGTGTCAAATTACAGTATGTACCTTGTTTTTCGAACTTGTTAACTGTCATTAAGGTCCTTTATGGGACTTTTAAAGCGATTTTACACAATACCTGCAGCCACACTTTGCCTTGCAGAAGCTTTTACAAGTTGTGGTGCATGAGCAAGAACAACAGCCGCTATGTGAGCCGGCATGGAAGATTTCTATTACATGACAGCAGTTGGTACAGACAAGTGCATGATCTGTAGCAACTATGAAACCCACTCGTAGAACTGCTGCTAGCCAGTAACTTGTTTAGGTCTACTAAAAACCCAGCACATATTCATATTGACATCTTACTGTTGGTCGTTAGAACAGTTTAATGCTTTCTGATATATGTTAAACAAGTCACAAGAGTATTTTTAAAAGTATTCACACAATTGTAAACATTTTGCATTATGTAGTTACTTCTTAACATAAAGTTATATTCAATAATAAACAAAAGCACATCTCACTAAGTTATGAACTCGCGCCCAAAACTTATCACTTAGGTTGCTTATCCAAGCCTCTACCACTACGCTACCAATTCACAAAGTACAATGTGATTCTTAAATATGGTAAATATACTCCTACCACTATACGTAAAAATTATTGTATTAAATTTTTATAACCTAGATGATGTTTCAAAACTTTGGTAGGCTTCCCAACAGTAATTAAAATATTTCGTTCTCAATATTATTTGTCTTAGTTACATTTTAAGCCCGTCTGAATAAGTTTCATCTTCACGAACATATAATCAAGATAAAGGCATCCTTTTATGTTTCTTCACAAACTCATTTCAAGTAGTGGCCAAAGGGAGCACACCCTACGTTCTAAAACTGCAATGTGATTATTCAGGTATGAAAGCTGGTATGGAACCTGGCACGGAAAATAGGATAGGTCCGGTTATTAAACCTGGTATGAAATATGGCTGTACAAAGCGGCAAATGCCATGACAGATGCCATACTAGCTGATATAACGGCCGCCATGGCAGACCTTGCATAAGCTTTTACGGAATCTGGTACCATGTAACATGGCCTTTAGTATTTCCCTTTTAATCCCATCATCACTTTGTGTACACCTCTCGTAAGTAAGCATTTAATAATAGAAATAGCCAGGCGAGTGCAAACTTTGTTAGAGTGTTTGCCTATTGTTCAGGTCCCCCTTTGTCCATTGTCACTAAAAAAAAGACATTATTTTGGTGTTTGGTACTGGCTGAACACTTTCGGTAGCATGCTGATAAGTTAACTTGTGTTAAATTTAGAAGTTACATGAACAAAAAAATTGGTAGAAAATTTTCAAAGATTAAAACTAGTAGGATTTATTACCATTGATACTAGAGCGCAACTTAAATGAGAAGAGAATATGCAGAAGCACAAAACAGGATAGACGAGTCCATTTCTCTGAAAGCATGGGTATAGAGGGGTGTGGGTAGTTTAGTTGTCTCTCTACACTAGAATAAAAATGATAAGTTCTTTCTCACAGTATGTGCGTACAGCATACATGAGTATGGTGTGGTGGTACTTCTGCTAATAATATTTTTAGTGTGAAAAATGTAGTGTCCTAGTATGGGTAAAGTTGTGCAGAGCCAATGTGGGGAAGTAATTTTTAATGTGCTGAAGTTCATACAAAATAAATTGGATGAAGACATTCAAATACCTNGAACAAAAAAATTGGTAGAAAATTTTCAAAGATTAAAACTAGTAGGATTTATTACCATTGATACTAGAGCGCAACTGAAATGAGAAGAGAATATGCAGAAGCACAAAACAGGATAGACAAGTCCATTTCTCTGAAAGCATGGGTATAGAGGGGTGTGGGTAGTTTAGTTGTCTCTCTACACTAGAATAAAAATGATAAGTTCTTTCTCACAGTATGTGCGTACAGCATACATGAGTATGNGATAAGTTCTTTCTCACAGTATGTGCGTACAGCATACATGAGTATGGTGTGGTGGTACTTCTGCTAATAATATTTTTAGTGTGAAAAATGTAGTGTCCTAGTATGGGTAAAGTTGTGCACAGCCAATGTGGGGAAGTAATTTTTAATGTGCTGAAGTTCATACAAAATAAATTGGATGAAGACATTCAAATACCTNGAGCCAATGTGGGGAAGTAATTTTTAATGTGCTGAAGTTCATACAAAATAAATTGGATGAAGACATTCAAATACCTCTGTCGGAGGTAGTAGGACAAGTCAGTGCAGCAAGAGGTCTTTCTGGCGCAACTGTATACAGTAAAAAAGGAGCGAGATGAAGTGCAAGAAGGTATCTCAAAAACTTTCTCTACTCCACATAAAACGTGGCCAAAACATCAAATGAGGACGAATACTGACGATTTTGATCTCCAGGTTGTGAGACAAACAATTTTCATATAACTGACAGGCGTTGAATGATGGTTAGCATCCGCAAAACTTGCGACAAATAGGTTGCGAAGATGGAGAATCGACCTTGAGGTGTCTTCTCTCAGGTTATATGCCTGTGAATGGGATACCTACTAGTGATCCACAAGTATAAAGGACAATGTAAACGCTGTTTGTTGGCGAACCCTACATGCACAGTTTGAGCATTGTGCCACAGGAATAGTCAGATGGCTCCAATGCCGGCTTCAAGAAACTAATCTAGAAAGAACAGAGACTGATTAAAGTAATAAATGTGTATGATCTTCCAAGAAACTGTTTTACACAGCACGGGCTGCATACAAATGGCAGGGGGAAAGAAAGTTTCAAAATTAAATTGTCAATATTTATAGGATGTTTTTAGTAAAAACAGAAGTCTGCAACGATTAAATTACCTTTGATTAAGGAAAATACAAAACTTTCTCAAACTTAAAAAAACTAATCTCTGTGACAGATTTTGAAAAGTCTTTAGAACTTAACTTACGAAACTTAACTTTTATAACACATGAGTAGCACAAATGGTTATCATAGATAGTTTTTCAGTTAGACCTAGGTTAGAATTGAATCATGAAAGTAAATATTCAGCATCACCATCAAGACACAAAGTTTTGACAGTCTTTCACCTGAAATTATCAATAAAGAATAAAAATCTAGAAATTGAAGCTTTTATAGCAACTATGCAAGAAGCTCCAACTTTTGTGTGTTTTACTGAACATTGGTGCACAGAGGAAGTGAGAAAATTAATTAATACACTGAAGAGCCAAAAAAACTGGTACACCTACCTAATATCGTGTAGGGCCCCCGCAAGCATGCAGAAGTGTCGCAAGACGACGTGGCATGGACTCGACTAATGCCTGAAGGTATGCAGGAGGCATTGAAATCTGCGCCAATTTGAGAAAGGGTTGCACGTCTGTCACGTTTAATGATTCTCGTCAGTCGCTGTTTGTCCCGTTTTTCACTATCTTTTTCCGGCCGCAGTGATGTGTAATATGTGATGTTTTACCGGATTCCTGATATTCACGGTACACTCGTGAAATGGTCGTACGCGAACATCCAAATGTTATCGCTACCTCGGAGATGCTATGTCCCATCTCTCGTACGCAGACTATAACATCACGTTCAAACTCACTTAAATCTTGATAACCTGCCATTGTAGCAGCAGTAACCGATCTAGCTGCCGACCGCATCGCGTTACTCTGATTGGTTCCATACCTCTGTTATTTGCATACGCACGCCTATACCAGTTTTTTTTGGCTCTTCAGTGTATTACAGGGTATAAATTAGGTAAATGATATTATAGACAAACTGAAAAAAACTACAGGTGTATGTACTTTTGTAAAAGAAGGTATACAATTTAAGAAGAGAGATGAAATTAGTTATTTAACCGAAGCAAAATTATTAGAAGGAACAGCTTTAGAAGTTGGGGATAAATAAATTTATTCTTTTTTGTTATCTATGGACCAGCTTGTAGCCAAATCCCTATGTTTCTACCCAAACTGGAAGTAGCACTGAATATGTTATGTAAAACAAACCAACAGGTGATTCTTTGTGGTGATATAAACATTAATTTAAAAGTTCGCAGTCAGTCTGTAAAAAATTATCTTTTATCTTTAAAAATGTATGGGTCTAAATTCTTTAGTATTGATTTTCCACAAGAAAATCAGCTTCAACTCAAACTATTATTGACCATATGATTTCTAATATTAAAGCTGCTAAAATAAAAATTGACATAATTAAATATAATTTATTTGATCATGGTCAGTTTTTAAAGATTAACACAAACCATTCTATTTATAAAGCCACATATCAATTTAAAAGATACTTCACTAATGAAAGCATTAATGTTTTCAACAATCTGCTAGCAAATTAAATTTGGGAGTTTATAGAGAATAATAACAACAATATACACCCAAATTTCAAAAGTTTTCTGAATCAATTTTGTTTAATATTTGAAAAATGTTTCCCAAAAAAGAAGACCCTGGTAAACATTAGAAATGGATTATCTAAAAATTTGGTTACCTTAGGCACAAAAACATCACGTAATAATTTAAAGAAATTACACCAAATTGGTATAAAAAGTATAAACAAATTTAGAAAAAAGCTAACCAGAGGACAGGTGATCCTAGAGAAATGAAGATTCATTATGATGATGATGCGGTAATATCAAATCCAAAATATACCGCTAATTTTATAAATAATTATTTTTCTACAATTGCTTCAAAAAAATTGCCATATTCAGATAGGAGATATAATATTTCATGTAAAAAACATACCACCTCATAACCGGCACTTTTCCCTGTTGATGAATATGAAGTGCTTGACTATTAAAAAACTAAATGACACAAATTCTACAGGTTTTCATGACATGCATTGGAAATTAATAAGAAATTTAGCAAATAATATTTTAAAACCACTAACACTTCTAATAAATCAATCATTTTAAAGTGGAGTTTTTCCAAATGGGCTTAAAATTTCTAAGGTAATACCTCTGTATAAACCAGGTGACAGAGCAAGTATTACAAATTACAGACTCATATCTATTTTAAGTACTTTCTCAAAAAAATTTTTAATATATAAAATTAAAGGCAGGTTGGTTAAATACAGAACTAAATTTAAACTTCTAAATACCTTTTATCAAGGATTCATAAAAAACAAAAATACAAATACAGCAATAGCTGAATTCATATCTACTATCCTACATGCACTTAATACAAATAAATATACAATAGGTGTTTTTCTAGACTTATCAAAAACCCTTTGACACTGTGAATCACACCATCTTGCTAGGAAAATTATAATTATTAGTAGGGGCAGTGATATTTTGCGAAAAGATTTCGAGACAAGATACAGTTCAAAGCACCGTAGGGATGTCCAACTTTTTTGATTAGCTAAAACGTATTATGGTCTATGTTAACTGTTTATGCACAAATCATGGAAGTTCAGTGTCTGAGTTACGTAATCCTGAATGGTTCGGTCAAATGTGGACACGGCACCAGCAGCCAATGGAGACATGACAACAACTGAGGTGCATACAGAATTGAAATCTACTGTGTACTCCGATTTTTACGCAAAAAATCACTGGCCCTAATTATTAGCATTGGAGGTGTAGCACAAAAAGGGTTCAAGTCATACTCACTGGTTGTATACAAGAAGGTATAAATTACCTCAATTAATAATTACAACTACAGGGGATGGACAAAATAATATGAACACTATGCAATATAGTGCATTTTGTTGCATGTTGGCAACACTGCTTCCGTACAAATAATGTGACGCGTATGTATTGCACAGTTTACGTGCCAAGTCTTGTAGGTTATATTTCAGTGTATTACACGCTTTGTTCTGCGACGGTTCAAACAAGCGATCTGTGAAATGTGTGTTCTTTCAGACTTCGAAAGAGGGCAAATCGTTGGTGCTCGGTTAGCGGGAGCATCTGCGACGAAAACCGCTGAATTGTTTAACGTTTCACGAGCGACAGTATCCACGGTAATGACAGCATACACAAAAAAAAGTAAAACATCATTGGCGAAGAGGAATAGTGGGCGAAACCCAAAGTTAACTGACAGAGACAGACGAACATTAAAAAGAATTGTGGCCAGACAACATAAAACTACCGCAGCAAAAGTGACAGCAGAACTCAACACTCACTTGAGTAATACTGTTTCGACAAAAACAGTACGGCGGGAGCTCCACAAAGCTAACATTCATGGAAGGGCTGCAATTGCCAAACCCTTTATAACGGAAGCCAACGCTAAGCTGCGAAAGAAATGGTGCCACGATCATAAAACCCGGACACTTGATGATTGGAAGAATGTGGTATGGTGCGATGAATCATTGTTTACATTGTTTCGTACAAACGGCGGGGTTTATGTATGGAGAACCCCAAAAGAAGCCTACGATCCGGACTGCCTGCTTCCTACAGTCAAGCATGGCGGAGGTTCCGTTATGATTTGGGCGGCTATATCGTGGTATTCAGCTGGTCCTCTCATTGACATCACTGGTCGGATTACTGCGAATGAATATCTCGACATCCTCAATTATGAAGTTCTTACTATGACTAGCATATTGATGCCAAACACTGCCATTTTCCAAGATGATAATGCGCCTATTCACACAGCCAAAAAGGTTCAGTCTTGGTATGAGGAGCATCAGAATATCATCAAACAATCGCCAGACCTCAACATAATTGAACCGTTATGGGGAGTTTTAGAGTGAGGAGCAGATTTCCATCTCCAACATCATTGAAGCAATTGGCGGATGTTTTGGTACAAGAATGGGGCAACATTCCATTGGAAACTATTCAGACACTCTACGAATCTATTCCGTGAAAAATTGCAGCTGTTCTTGAAGCAAATGTTGGCCCAACACCTTATTAATAAATAAATATTGTGTATATGTCAGGTGTTCATATTATTTTGTCCATCCCCTGTATATGGAAAAATTTGTCAGATCCAAAAGAAATAGTTAATGGTGTACCATACGGTAGAATCCTTGGTCCTCTTTTGTTTATAATCTATGTTCCTATAATATAATAATAATAACCTGCAACTGGGCTACCGCCCGGATGGCAAGCAAGCTCTCTCACCTCTCCACTTCCCGACCAAACTCCACTTCCATGCCCTTCCTGAATTTGCAGATACCAATTCCTCCCGCAACACATTCCACTCCCTCACAGACCTCACAAGCATAGACTGCCTACCCCGCTCCGTTCTCCTCCACATCCTCTGAAGCTTCTCACTGCTGTTTCCGCTCCCTCTAAACACCCCCTCACTTAGCTAAATTATCTGTGTGAAAACACAAATGAATGTAGTATAATAACATTTTCTAATGACACCAACATTATCATCCATAATATAATTTGTTTGAATCAGAAAAAAAATCCAATCCAACTATTTAATAAAATACAAAATTTTCTCAAAATAAATTAACAATGAATATAGAAAAAACTAAGTTTATGCAATCTCCAAAGAAATAAATAGATACATTAAATATCCATATGGGTAGGATTCCATTAAAAATAATATCCACAACAAAATTTTTGCGAGTAATTGTTGAGTAACATTTAAAGTGGGGAGATTACACTGAACTTATTAGAAAATGATTAAGCAGTTCTTATTTTCTTCTTAGACAGCTTGCTGCCAAATGATGTGCAATGTATAAAAGTTGCCTACTATCCTTATTTTCATTCTTTTATTACTTACGGTATAATTTTCTGGGGACATAACATTAGTGAACTGAACACAATATTTATTTTACAAAAAAGAGCCATCAGAATAATCCTGAATCTACAGCCACGAGAGCATTGTAAACAACTTTTCAATGAACTTAACATTCATTCTGTACCTTGTTTTTACATTTACAGCACAGCTATATATGTTTGGAAAAACATGTTTAATTCTTTTACACTAAATTCACAGATACTTGACGAAAACCAAATTTTAAATATAAAACAAATAAACCATACAGTTACTTATAATACTGTCCATGTTAAAAAAGGTAGGATTAAATATTAATTAAAAAATAAAATAAAGAGTCTCAAAAAATTTAAGTTAAGTTTTTTTAACTTTATAATCTAAAAATGTTATTACACAACAGCTGAATATCTTAATGAATAAAATTGAAGTTTTTAGTACATTATATCTTGTAAATGTAACCTACTTAAAACATTATTATATTTGTGTCTATTTGTACTTAAAGTACTTTGTGAATTCTATTAAAAATAGTAATGTCTGATTCATATGTATTTCTTTTAAAAACTTGTATGTATTTATATGATTTATTTTCACAGCTAAATGTCCAAGTTTTATATATAGAAATTGTCCTGTAAATTATTTATAATTTCCATAGTTAAGCAACTTATTAAATTTTTTGTTTTTAAAGCAAATTTCACATGTCCTATACCATCATGTATGGCCTTTTGGATGAATAAAATGAACGAATGAATAAATATCAAAAGGTAAACATGCTCAAGAAACCCCGCAAGGAAATTTTCAGGAAATTATTCCTAGAGAGCCTTTGGAAATTGTCTCTGTGGATATGCGGACAGAATCTAGGGCAATAAAGAACTAAATTCCTCAGATAGACGCAGAAACTCAATACAATCAGTGTCAGCAGTGCTGCAAGGAGCAAGGATTATCGTGTCGGCTCGCTTTCTGTAACAGATATGCTGCCACCGGCCTATCACTCGTGTCATTAAAAAAAATCCATTGACTTGCTGCCACCGCTGTCATATAACTGCTGTTCTTCACTTCCACTTGCTCGTGCAGGATGCGAAGCAGTAAGCGCATAACAATATGTGTGGTTCATGTATTTACAAGGTTTTTTATTATTGTTGTTTTTGCAAGGGTTTATGTTTGTATGCCAAGGGCACAGTCTTCCAATTGCTAGCCATATATGCCACCTCGTTCACATACATGTGTGTTAGCTCGCTTTAGCTAAAGTCAGTTTTGCTGGTTTAATTTAACTTTGCAGATCATCCTTATTTGTTTTCAAAAGTTTTAGATGGTGCACCAGGCGCGTCAATAGTCCATCTCATTTCATTTCATTCTATTTCTGCCCGCTTGTTGATGGCGATGTGGACGTTGTCAGAGGAGTGTTGGCGAATAATCCAGCAAGAAGCCCATCAAAGAAATGGAAGAACTCACGGTGGAAGGCATCCCCCTTCTAAAGCATGGGGGATGTTGCAATCTGGGATAGGCTCATAAATGAGTATGGAAATAAGTGATCAACATCCCCCCACCCCATTTGCCTTGGTGCCAAGGAGACATGGTAAACACTGCCTGCGCCAGGAAGCAGATGCGAGTCATGTGTAACTTACCCAGGGAAGTGATCACACCTGGTCAGCAACGGCGCGTGTGTGTGCAATAGCTGGCTAGCTGCGATTACTGTCCGATTGGCGAGGGATTGATTCCTCTGACACTCTTGACAGCTTTCCCACGATTGGACTAAATAAGCTAGACGGCATGCCAGGGTAGGGATACTCTCTTGGTTCATCCAGAATGGTAGTTCCACAGTTCATCTGGGAAGGTTTTCTCCTCGATACATCCAGGAGAAGGAAGGCACAGTAGTAAGCTCCTTGGTCCAGCCAGAAGCAGTAATTGACATAAGCTCTCACGGTCCTATCGGTGAGTGCAACAGGCTGAAGTAACAGAGGCATTCATCACCCAATTTTTAGGTTAGGACAGTAGTCGTGCCTCGGATCTTAAGGACGAGGCATGTGTACAGTGTGCATGATCGCTAGGAAAATCGGTTGAATAAAAAGACTGCACCCATGGTAATAGTTATTTCTAGCAGTAAGAGCTCCTTCCCTCACCCTATGCCAGAATGCTACTGTCCATCTCGCAGAGCTTGGCAGGAGCTTCATCGAGCTCGCCTCCAGCCAGTCAGAGAGGAGTAGGTGCATACAAACTGGTGGTGAGCATACCTGGAGGAGCAGAGGCAGTGTGCGCAGGTGAGGCAGCTGCTTATTCAGCAAAGGGCACAAGCCAGGTTACTTAGGTATGTTTCAAGTGCAGTGAATATTTAATAAGAAATGCAAGAACTTTAAAGCCAAACAATGGTGTGCTATAACAAAAAAAAGTGGAAACCACTTAAGTAATGACACCGTGAAAGTTGTAACAGATTTTTACAAGAGTGATGATGTAAGCAGAATCATGACTGGTTTAAAGGACTGTGTAACAGTCAGATCTCCACGTGGAGCGAAGAGAAAAGAGCAAAAATATCTAGTACTCTTTAATTTAAATGAAGTTTACTTGAAATCAAAAGAAACTCATTCATGTATAAAGATAGGGTTTTCAAAGTTTGCTTCATATAGGTCCAAGTGTTACGTGCTAGCTGGTGTCAGTGGCACACATTCTGTACACTTTGAGTGTGCCTGCAGCACCAACATGTGAAATTAATTTTGGCAGCTACAGTGAGTAAAATGTCATACAAAGATTTAATAAAAATTATTGTTTGTGATGATTCAAAAGAAAGTTGTACGCTTTCACAATGACATAAATGTCCTGGAATTGATGTAATAGATGGAATCATCTGTGAGGAAGATGATCTACTGAGTGAAAAAGTACAAACAATGATTGTCAACTGACCGCTGTGAGCTTGCCAGTTTAATGGAAAAAATGGAAGAATTTTTTATTGATCTAAAGGAAATGTTGATAAAATTAAAAACCCATCACTTAATTGCAAAATGTCAGTTTGAATTTCTAAAATAAAAAAAAGAAGATATTACTTCTGCTGAGTGCATAATTTTGGGAGACTTCTCAGAAAACGATACTTTCCTGATGCAAGATGAAGTACAGCCATTTCATTGGGTTAACGCACGAGCCACATTACACCATTTGTTTTATATTACAAAAAAAATGATTACACAAAGTGTGAAACCTTTCGTGTTGTCAGTGACTATTTGACACACAACACCGTAGCTGTTCACACCAAAACAAAGAACCATTACATACAACAAAACTCTAAGGGCATGCCACCGACAGGTTACCTGGAAAAAAAAAACTGCCAAATGCATTATCTGTTGGATGCACGTAACTCTCAAAGATATTATTGAGTCTATACAAGTTTGCACCAAATCTACAAAAACTCAAGTGCTGTGAACTCACCAAGGCTTCCACTGAGCAGGCAGGGCTTGCATGAGCCCTTCTCTAGCGTAGTGCAGCAGATGAGGCTCTGTATCTGGGTTGATACCAATCTTCCACGCATACTCTTTCACTTCTAAAGCAAAAAAAAAAAAACAGAAATTAGGACAAATTTTATCACTTTTAAGAAATAATAGTTTTTTAAAAAATAACATTTGGCCATAACTTATTTTAACTTTCTTCCCATATTACGAGGTGTGTTCAAAAAATAAGGTGACTTTGCAAATTTCAAGGGCTACGTTCATTCAATTATCGATTGTTTTTATTGTTATGTTGGTACACATGTCCCCAACATATGTTGACATTATCAGCCATTTTGCATTGTTAGTTTGTTTGTGACAGATATAAGGGTTAGACGTGTTTTGGTGTGCTTGGCGATTTTTTTCTGCCGCAAACAATGGAGCAAAGAATCCGTATTAACAACACCGTAATCATGTCTCAGCCACCGTATTCGCCGGACGTGGCCCCCTGCGACTTGTTCCTGTTCCCAAAACTGAAGAGACCCATGAAAGGACGGAGGTTTGCCACGATTAAGGAGATAAAGACCTGGGAGACTTCAATGCCATACCAAAATGTGCATATTGTAAGCGCTGGCACAAGTGTATTATATCTGAGGGGGATTACTTTGAAGGGGACAAAATAGATATTGATGAATGCATAAATATTTATTGAGACAAAGTCACAAAATAACAAGTCACCTTATTTTTTGAACACACCTCGTACACCAACTAATATTTACTAACTTGCTATTTTGAATACTTGAAAGCAACATCACAAACATGTAAAAATACTTATAAAATTACTTGTACAGAACTTATGACCAAAATTATCAAGTAATTGCTGTTAAGTAAGTTTAATATTTAAATAAAACCACCAAACAAATTTTAAACATATTTGTATTGGGAATATTACTTATGTTTACTTGGAATCTCACATATGACTCCTTAAAAACAAAATATTTTTAATTAAACAAAAACTGAAAAAATCTGGACCTTTACCATTTTTAGAGATCAGTGGTTAAGCAATACTTCTATCACAACCCGCCATTTTCATTCATTAAAAAATTCAATACTTGAATTTCTGGGCAGTACATCTGAAGACTCCAAAGTTTGCATGGTTACTTTCACCTCTTCTGAAGCCCTGCTAAAGTTCTACTTACAGGCTTTTCCTCCACCTTACGCAAACAAAGGTTAACCAAGTCTAGAAAATTACACCATTTGTGCACACTCAGTTTAATGATATTTTGCAAGACAACTACTTCTTACTAAGTATTAACAATGCACCTTTTTTCTCTGTTTTTATTCATATTAATTATAAGTAAAATATTATCATTTATAGATTAAATATAAATAAAAGCTTGGTTTAACCAAAAGTAGGATAATTTTATGTTAACAGAAGTAGGCCTATAAAGGGCTTGATATACGACATATTTAGGAAACAACCGAATATGTCGCACACAAAGTGATTTTTCAAAGGTTTGATTAAAAAAAAGTGAGAAAACTGCAAATAGACTATAGTGTGCAGATTTGGGTGCCAAATGAAAGATCTTGTNACCTAGATCTGTTGATTATAGCCATAAAAGCATGTATCCATTTCATTACTTTAATTTCATTCCCACCTCCCAAAGATGTTACCCACTAACAAATCAAATTCACATAAAACCCACACCCATCTTCCCTACAAAGCAAACACCCCGTGTTCTTACATGTACATTCGGTGAAGCAGGATTTGGATGCAATACTGGTGGAAGGGAGCCTGAATGATGTTTCTTACCAGATGGTCCTTGATACTGGGGCAACCATAACAGTAGCAAGACCAGACATCCTCAGGCCTTCCCCCAGCAATTGCCCGATGGCATTATGAAAAATTGCTATTTGACTACAGTAACAATTGAGAACACACCAGTGAAAGGTATGAGGAGTGAACTTTAAGTCTGGTGACCTCAGCTTAGAGCACAATATATACATAGCAGAAATATAGGATGAATTGTCTTTTGGGACTTGATGTATTATGTAGGTTGGGGTGCTGTATCGATACTCGACTTGGGGTACTACGGGTAGGCAGAAGACAAGTTGGTGGTGTCAACACGGCATGATTTGTCCCCGCCAATTAACTGCCCAGTAATCTGTTGTCAACCCACTGTGCTACCCGCATTTTGTAAAATTGTCTTTACAGGAAAATTTGTCAGACGTTTGGGTTTAATTGAACCAGCAGAAAAAGGTAGTATCCTGCCGAGCAGTGTCATTGCAGCAAGGAATTTGGTCTTTAAATCATAACAGTCTGCCAGTTAGAAAGATAAATTTGTCCGATAATACCATTCTATTTAAGGAGGGGGCCGTGATAGTGATAGTGGTTTGCAAGCAGGTCAGACAGGTACTTCCCAATGCTCTAGAAGGTTCGAGAGTGAAACAAAAAGAAAGCCCTTTACCAGAAGTACGAAAAAAAAAAAAGTGCCTGACCACACTTAGCCAAATAGCCATTCGGGGAGTAGTCATTATACTGATTAATTAAGTAAAGTTTACACAAGAGAAATAGAATTTAGAAGAAGAAATGATTATATGTTACGTTATAGGTTAAAATCTGTGCCTCTGTCCCCTCCCCTTTGGACACCCCATCCCTTGATGTCCTCCCTTAGGAGACAGAGGGCTGGGTGTTCTGAGGTGTCCATGTTGTGTTGATGTGTTTGTCATCTTGTTTTTATAGTCTGTTTTGTTGTTTGTGTTGCGTTCTCTAGGTGTAGGTACGACAGCCCCGGCAGGTCGCGCCCGCCAACACCGCCCCGTTCAACCGTTTTATAGTTGCCAGCCGGGCCTGCACCGCCGGCCGCGCCCCACCGGGATCCCCCACCCCCACTCGCAGTGTTGTCGTTTAGATCAGGGCCAGGGACAAGCGCGCCCCCCAAACCTCCACCCCGACCGACCGGCTCACCAGTCAACTAGCCTTTCTGCCAGTTAACCGGATCACCGGCATACTAGCCTTTGTCTGCACCAATTTTAACTTTTCTAGTTTTGAATTATTAATTTTTGAATTTTACTTAAATTTTTCTTATCTTGTAAACCACTGCAAGTGAAATACTACAGGTTACATTCTGGAATTTGGATTTTTAGAGGTTAATAAGTTATTGAGGTTCTACTTGGGCTTGGGAATCTATGGTGTCCCGCACTCTTTTCTTTTGAGTGCGGGAAGGCGGCTGTTTGTCTGGGTGCCCGTGAATTTTGTTAAATTTGTTATTACTTTCTCAATCCCCTCTCCTTATGGAGAAGGACAAGCTTAAGTACGATCTATGTTACTATTTTTTTTTNTGTTATTACTTTCTCAATCCCCTCTCCTTATGGAGAAGGACAAGCTTAAGTACGATCTATGTTACTATTTTTTTTTTAAAATTTACTGTTTCTATTTCCGCCAGGTACCACCCTCCTTCGCCACCGCCTCGACCATCCAGCACATACCAGCGAACTAGCCTTTCGGCCGTCAGACGCGACCCGACGCACTATACCCGAGTTCTTCCAGTCCAACCTGATAGTCGTCCGCAACATCCACAGTAAACGCAGAATTAAATTTAACAATGACGTGTTTGGATCACTAACAACATCAGATTCAACATCAAGTGTAACTAATGATACGTCCAGAGTTTTAACTCATTATTAAACTGGGATCTGTGAGAATCATAAACATATACTGTAAACTAGTTATTTAAAAAAAATTAAAAGTTTGGTGGCAAATATCTTACTCTATAGGCCTATTAATTCATACAGTAGACACTAATTAGGGTAAACAAACAAGATACTGGAAACAAAAGCACTTTTCTAGTACGAGGATAATGTACTTTTACAACATGTCAGTTACACACAGGACCTTTGTGTACTTCTGATGTAGAAATATTGTACACTAATTAAGAGATAAAATAAAGATAATAAAATTAATAAACTAAAATGTACCAATCACGAAACACCATAACAAGAAAGACGTATTAAAAATAAAGAAAACATTAAAAATTAAAAAAACTACAAGAGTAAATAGTTCTGTTGTGAATCAACTTGTTCCATGCAGCTGTAATTAATTTTTGGCAAAAGGAAATTTAATGCCACAGCTAAAATAATTTTGGGTAATTACAATAAATTGTATTATTCACAGTATTTCTCCATCTTGCCCAAATTTCANGAGTTCTTCCAGTCCAACCTGATAGTCGTCCGCAACATCCACAGTAAACGCAGAATTAAATTTAACAATGACGTGTTTGGATCACTAACAACATCAGATTCAACATCAAGTGTAACTAATGATACGTCCAGAGTTTTAACTCATTATTAAACTGGGATCTGTGAGAATCATAAACATATACTGTAAACTAGTTATTTAAAAAAAATTAAAAGTTTGGTGGCAAATATCTTACTCTATAGGCCTATTAATTCATACAGTAGACACTAATTAGGGTAAACAAACAAGATACTGGAAACAAAAGCACTTTTCTAGTACGAGGATAATGTACTTTTACAACATGTCAGTTACACACAGGACCTTTGTGTACTTCTGATGTAGAAATATTGTACACTAATTAAGAGATAAAATAAAGATAATAAAATTAATAAACTAAAATGTACCAATCACNGATGTAGAAATATTGTACACTAATTAAGAGATAAAATAAAGATAATAAAATTAATAAACTAAAATGTACCAATCACAAAACACCATAACAAGAAAGACGTATTAAAAATAAAGAAAACATTAAAAATTAAAAAAACTACAAGAGTAAATAGTTCTGTTGTGAATCAACTTGTTCCATGCAGCTGTAATTAATTTTTGGCAAAAGAAAATTTAATGTCACAGCTAAAATAATTTTGGGTAATTACAATAAATTGTATTATTCACAGTATTTCTCCATCTTGCCCAAATTTCAGNCACAGCTAAAATAATTTTGGGTAATTACAATAAATTGTATTATTCACAGTATTTCTCCATCTTGCCCAAATTTCAGATATAAATTTTACTATTAATGAGTGACATTTTATAGATTTCCTGTAGGCTGCACAACTTATCCCCAAGTATTTTTTTAAACTGAAACTTTGCAGTATTGTTTAGCTTGAGTGAGTCTGCGAAGAGAATTCTGCAGCTCTTAACAGCGAGATCTTGAAAGCTGATAAGGGTGAAGAGAGGCGAGCGTGGAGCAGCGTCGGAATGAAAGGGAGGGGGAAACAGGAGATCCCCGAGAAAACCAGCCGACCAGCAGCATCGTCTGGCACAATTCCCACATGGGAAAACCCGGGAGTGACCCGGCCAGGGATTAAACCCAGTTCGCCTTGGTGGGAGGCGAGCACGCTAACCGCTGAGCCACGCGGCCTCTTGTTTAGCTTGACTACGCCCAGCAGTAGGAATTATGTATTTTATATGGACAGCAAGGTCATTAGAGATGGAGCTGGATGCTGAAACAGCGAGGTGCGAGGACGGAATTGGCAGTGGTCCCCCTTAAGGTCGCCTACCTGGTTCTTGAACTGCGTTGCAGAATATTTGAAATAAATGTTTGACGAAACTATTAAATGTGTTTCCAAAATGTTTATCAATGAAAATAAAACATATCCCAGACAAGGATGAAATGGTACATTAACAAAATCACACATAATATAAAACATAATTTAGAAATTTTCCAAAATAATTAAAAACTGATTTTTTCAGACTGCTGTCTCTTAAAACAATACTACTTCAGAAACAATTGAAACTAGAATAGGAGCCTGTATTGAAGTTTGCTACCATCAATAAAATTATATGGTCACCACTTAAAAGCCCCATAGGTACACACATGACGAAAACACTGCACTCTGTTTCAGAGCCTTGCACGTATCAATTGCACATTTGATGTGCTTGTCAGTGTCGCTTTTATTGCTCCATCGTTTCTAGGCTTCAAACACAAAAATAGCTCCAGGTAGGCAACCGCCTTAAGGAACCATCCCGACATTCACCCAGAATGATTTAGTAGACAATGATGAACCAAAGTCAGCATGGCATGACTGAATTGAAACCCGGTCCACTTTTACTGTTGTGCTACCTACCTTAGCGCAGGCCTTTTTACGAATGTGACATGTAAAGAGAAAGGTCCATACCTGCAGTGTAAGCCAATGAGGGGACGGGGCCTCTGTAAGGTGGTGGCTAGTGGTAGTGGGGCAAGTGATAATCTTCAACTACTGCCCTCGTGTGATAAGGTGACAAGCAGCCGTCAGAGTGGTGGCACTCATCATCAAGAAAAGCTCCTTTCTTTCTGTTAATTCACAGGTGTCAATTTGTCATATAGTTGTGCGAGCCAGGCATGTTTTCCAGTTGATGCAGTGGGCATGAACACTGATCTGGTACCAGTGCCTAACGGGGTACTGTCCGGTGGCACGACAGAGCAAGGTGGCGCAGTGGCAAACCTTCAGATTCACATTCACACCCAGGTTCCAGTGCAATCATACTGATTTGTGTAGTCCATGGTTTCCCAAAATCACCCCAGGTGAAATGTTACGATGGTTCCTTACCACAGACCATAGCAGATTCCTTCCTCATTCCTTCTTTTCTGAGCAACCATCTTAGTCACTCATGACTTCACCGTTGACAAGACGTTAAGCACTACTTACCTACCTACCCAACCAGCGGTATGCATCACTTTAATGCTGGTTATGACACATGAATGCTCTTTTACCTCTTTCACAATGTAATGTTCTTTTCCTCTTAGGGAGATTACGAAAAGTGATCGGGTAAGGTTAATTCCGATCACTACTGTTTTATGACCAGATTGCTTCGATCCTCAAAGGTTACCGTGAGACTTTTGAAACAGTTAAGAGTAAAAAATTAAGTTGGAATTATGCAGGGCAATATAAAAAGGAACCGTGATTTGTAACTGTATGCAATTAATAATACCCTGGATAACGACAATGATAAAGAAATTATATTTAGGTATGTCGCCGAAAATGCATAGTGTAAAAAAATAATATATAAAATGTTATGCCAAGAATTTGGTTCTTTTGTATTCAATATCCATACGCACTACTTCCTCCAGCTGCGAAGTAGTATGCTCCACCAACATAGATGAGCAATATAACATCATTCTTTTTTACAAGTGTTGACTAGTGCCTCCCCCCCCCCCNNNNCCACCACAAAATGTTCTCTACCTTACTGTTATCCTAAAATATTGCCACGCAGGCATGTGATTTCCTGTGCAATCCCACTCTGGTTCTCGAAGCACGAGCCATAGCAAGCGCACTGGGACACACCAATTTTTACCTGCTTCATATTTCCCCCACCCCCCTCCCTGGCCAAATTGTTGCTTAAGTATTTACATATGATTTGAGAAAAATAAATGAAGCAGTTATTCTAACTTTGTGTGACCCTCAGCAGAGTGGCAAAGATTTTTGCATGGATTCACAGTTAAATTATGTGGCAGTTTTCTTTTATTTTTAAATAATTTATATTAAATATTTAGCATTTCCTTGAGCTGTTTTTGTGTGTTGTTTGAGTATTTTACCCCACAATTTCCCTGGTCTTCGTCATCTTCTCTACAGAATATATTAATGTAACTATCATTCCTTCAGGTGTACCTACCCCTAAGTCTTCATATCCACCTTGTTATTTATCACATTTTTATGTCTTTTAATCCCCATTGCTACTATGACAATACATGGTATTAATATCATGGAAATAAACCCACGCAGCTATGGGATCATGCTGGTGTGTTACTTTGAATTCTGATCAACATATGGTGAAGACTATACAGGCTTGTTCCATTTACAAATTCTGCACTTTAAAATGGCATTCTCACTGGCTGTGAGTACAAAGGTTATGTTGTAGCAATTATGTCAGTCACATTCAATAGGAGAATGTTATGCATCTGTTCAGGAAGCTGGGCTGTGTTCAGTCTTGTGCCACACTGGTACTGTTCATTTATTTCATTTCATATATTTGAATAAGAATAAAAATCTTGGCAAGTATTAATTTAACTTATTTAAGCACAGAAAATCAGGTTTAATTCCAGTCTATCTATTATGTCCTGATGTTCGAGGGTTCAGCATGCATGTAACTATTCTGCTTGTTTGAGGCCTTGAAACACGTGCTCTAAGGCCGAACTGTTCGCTCACACTTGGCTCATCGCCTCAACACTCAACAGGTATGCCAGAATCTCTCTTGAACGTGACTAAGTAGTGACCCTATATTTTTATAAGACCCTAATAAAGATAAGTACCTATGATGGATGTATAAAAGTAAACGTTAAGTTCCTGCATATAAATTTTAGCATCTAGAACTGGTTCTAAAAACAGCAGTTTAACCATTTTCACGCCCAAAAAATAATTCCTAGAGTTCAAATGAGAAGTTAAAAACATTTGTATTTGTGCATAAAACTTGTCTTGAATGCTTTTCATGTTAAGTCGCCACTATAAAATAAACGGTTTTTAATCACGTGTTTTCTACCAAACCTCTGCAAAGCACATAATGCTCCCACCAGGCGGCTCAGCCCTTACGTAACGTGTAGTGGTCAAATGGGGAGTTGCAGAAACTTCCACAAAAATACAAACATAGTTGCGACAATTTGTATGACATTAAGCTTATTTGTGGTCCTTTAAAATTATTGGTCGAACATGGACACGCATCCGCTACGATTAAGTTGTGTGCTATTTACATTTTATTTTTTTTCATTGTATGGGGTTACGATCAGACTTCTAAGACCGAATACGAATTGTTATAATGAAAATTGACTATCCGAGATTCAAAACAAATATATCCCGCATTTACTTCGTCGTGATAAACGGTTTAAACGCACCTACAGGCCTACACGCAGCAATGAAATGTAAAAATTATCAATACTGACAAATGTTGAAGGTTACAGAAAAACGCGATTCTTCCTTTGGACACGTTCTGAGAACACAGCTGCTGTCGTGTATTAAAACAAAAGTATTTATTATAGATAAGGCATTTTTCTCTGCCTTACCTTCATCAGACGGGGCACTATTATCATCAAACACTTCTTCACAGACGATGGTGCGGAACGAACAGCTCATTGTGGAACGTCATTTCTATCACTGGCTTTCATTATTTATGCAAACTGTACAGTTGGTTTCTTCAAAACGCAAAATGCATTTTAACTTTCTACACGCCAAAACATTTTTTTGATTTTACTTAAGACAACATACACCATAGGGGTAGACACCGGATAGGCCAATACGAGGGGTGGAAGGGGTGGATAGGCTGAGCTGGACGAGGACACTCTGCAGGCATTGCTATCCTAGTATCCTATTGGCTTACTGGTAGTGGGATATTATTGGTTGGTTACCGTCTTACGACTATAAAAAAAAGTAATTAATGTGGATTGATGCAGTGCAGCACCAATATACCGGAAAACAAGCAAAGTTCAAAGAAACAATGAGGAATTAATGACTGGTCAAAGTTACCAAACACAGAGGTAACATTGGCCACTTAAAACAAATGTCCATCCAAAACCTATAGAACTCGATGGCCAAATGATTATGTTAATTTTTAGACTAAATGTCAGCCCCAAATATGCCATACTAGGTTTCACGTTATTTAAATACATACTGATAATATTTTCTAATTAATAACAAAATTGGTCACATTATCCCCCATTGATGATACTGCTGTTGTTTACATGCAGACAATGCAAAAAGAAGTGTTACGAAGGGAATGATTAATTTTCACTTCTTTACTAAATTCAAATTTTACTTATCAGAGATTTTTCCTGCCGAATGAAATTGAATGCCTGTGGCTCTTAATATTTTGTGCAATATTCACTTGAAATAGCATCCATGCTCAGACACCTACATAAATTTATTATCTTCATAAACTATTTCGCATCCCGCAACAGTTCGCAATTATTATTTTCGTGGCGTTGATAGTATGATTATGATTGGCAGAAACTGTCGACCATCAAAGAAATTTTAGAACCTGTCACAAGGTCAAATTTTATTATCAATCCACTTCCAATAAGTTTCGTCAGATAAAAATGAACCATTATGACGTCATCGTAACGACGTAAAATAACGTCATATGA
>NQII01003248.1:632-118783 GCA_002778355.1 Clitarchus hookeri | reverse complement strand
AAAAAAAAATTACCAATTTTTTTGACTAAAGGACAAAAAATTCATTGAATTTCGTTGGCCTTTAGCTTATAATTGCTAGCTTCCTTGCAAACTAAACGATAGCAGCACGGTCTGTGTCACCAGCGCCCGGCAACAGAACATTGCTCTATTGTAAAGATGCATATAACGCTCGTCACTGTCTGTAAGCGTCGGACGTGACGCGAAGCATCGTGCCGCTCTACTGTGAAAAACGCCTAAAGGACAATTCCTGAAAATGAAGTAGATTATGAAGATAATTAAATTTAGTATAAGCTATCTGGACATGAATGCTAACTGAATATTGCACATAATATTATGAACTCAGAAACATTAAATTTAATTCTGCGGGAAACATCTCTGATACATTAATTTCAACATTGCTTACATTTCTTCATGTAATGAACTGCATAGTAAACAAAAGCAATATCACTCTATAAAAATTATTTTTAAAAACTGATTCAAATAAGATTTTCGAAATAAAAAAAATGGACAAGAATCCAAACATAGAATATGAATAAATAAATACATAATACTACACTGCACAAAAACAAATACAATTTAAATTTTGAGGGCAAGAAATGGGAGTAAAATAACTGAGGTGAAAAATACGTGAGTTTTCAAATAAACATAATAAAAACACTGAAATGGTTATTGGGGCGTCTTTGAGCATTTGATATTAAATTTCCCTATAGTTAATGTGTGCCATGTCCTTCATAATGTACCTTCGCCCTCCTGGGGTTGGAGGGTAGTATGAAGTTATGTAGCACTACACTGCACTATCCTGCTCAAGCTTTATACTGCACGCTGCACTATACTGTGCACCGAGAGACCACTGGAGCCTGTTTATGCGGTGGGCGTGCGGCATGGCAAACGGTCTTGAAGGGAGGATGCTGTCTGTGCCAAACTTATCTGTCGATAATTGTTGTCACGCAAGTAAAGACGAATATATTTTTTATGATTTGCTTCGGAAACCGAGGTTCAGGAATTATGCATTTATGAACAGAGCCTAATCGTTTGTAGTTATAACAGGAATTTTTGTTTTAAATAAACATGAATGTTTAACATAATTTTTACACAATGTTGTTTTAGAATCAATAAACATTTTCATGAATTTTTATTTAATAATTTTGAAGGAAACTGAATCCCGAAGCCATCCAACGATATCCCATTTCCCAAAATAGAACTGCTTTTCTGACATCTCTAACAAAATCGTCATTGTTTGGTTAGATTACAACACTGATTTGTTAACAAGTTCTTTCAAATGTAAACATAATTCCGCGAACCAATTAGTAATGTAGTTTAAATTCAAATTTATGGAAGTATTTTATTTATATAAAAGTGTTTGTCTCTTGACAAAAAGAGACATAAACAAAATGTGTTCTTTACTGTTGACAATGTGACTTTGAAAGGTATGTTCCTTTGGGAAAGACAATGTTTTGGTACATGCACACAGACCGGAAAATCAGTCTACCTCATCTTTAGTCTATGAAGCCATTCAACTTTTTGAGAAAAAACATGTGGCGTTTATGAAATTTTGTTGACGTCTTAACTGTCCGACTTTATTTCACCAAAGTTATTATAAGAAGTTTAATGGAAAAATTTGGCATTGCGACAGAGGAGAGGCTTCATAAATAAACTCGGCCATTTGCCTTTATTTGCTTTATCTTTCACAGGTACTTAATTTCTTTTATGTAAATTATAGGGTATGTTAAAAAATTCATTGACTGAACAATTACGAATATATCTGTATACAGATAGTGTTATACGAATACCTAGTTCATTAACTAAGTCATTTGTTTTTTTCTGTTTAATGGCTAAATGCATGATTACTATAATATTAGAAATGTAATAATTACGTTAAATTCCCTTGTACATTAGAAACCATTAATGTGATGACACACAAGGCTGCTGGTTCTGAACATGCCTTTTGTTTTCCATTGTGTTTAGATAATGATGTATTTTTTTCAGTAGAGTGTAATAATTACAGTAAACGACAGATACGTAAATTTTATCGTTTTCCAAAGGTGGTTAAAATAAATAAAATGTAGATGAATGATATGTCTGCTGTGGTTAAATTTTTATTTTGATTTAAAACAATAAAAGTTCATAACCTTCCCAGATGCCATTTTGCAGAGTCGTATATTTTACGTGTAGAAATAATTTCCAGAAACAAATGTGCAATGTTTCAGAAACCAGATATTTAATCAGTAATTGATAGCATTAATTTTCACCACTGCAAATATGCAGTGTTTGGAAACTGACGTGCGCTCGGTACGTCCCTTGTAAAAGAGAGATGGTTGGGCGCGCGGTTTCCTTCCAGCTGTGAAAGTGCCGGGTGCCAGCTCAGTGTTGAGCAATGAGATCGGGTCGTGGGTAATCACCCTAGGGGACTCGAGGCAACACACATTCAGATAATACGAAAATGTGCACGCCCGGATTAATAAACACCACTATTGGTTGTATGAAAGATGATTATTTTATTGAAAACTTAACCAAACAGTAATGTGGTGACAGCGTGGTTGTACAATATAACACACTAATCGATTACAATTAATTAAGGCGCATGATGCTGCTCTCCCCTCGGTGCGATGTAACATAAAATACAAGTTATTTCGTGGATGATGTGACGATACGATTACTGAGTGAAGTTGCAGCCTCAGGGGCTGGCACGGAGGTTCTTGTGAAGCGAGTGACTTACCATGTCCGCCCGCGTTGAAGTGATGGAGCGTACTAGGCTGAGAACTGCGCCGGCTCCCGCTACCTGAGCGAGGCCTACCCCAAGTTTTGGAAAGATGAAACATAAATGCGACGTAAAAATGCTAATGAGATGTAAGAAAATTATATACCTTAGATTAACATAATCAAACACAATTACCCTATACAACTTACACAATAGAACACAATTTCCCTTGCACAAATACACAATAAATCAGGGTTATATTAATATTAAATATTTGCATCGCAGCAGCCACTGTATTACCAACTTAGTAATGTCACATGTCCCTGGCTGGCTGGGTATGTGATGACTATCTTTAAACATGATAAATATGATATAAATAAATACTGAATAAATACACTGAACCAATAAATAATAATTATTAAATTATTAAGCTCTGAATAATTAATGACACTGGTGCAATTTACACACATGGAACAAATACACTTAATAATTATGACACTGAATAAATACATATAACCCTGAATAAACTATACTGATGCACTCCAATCAATTATGTCGCAATGATGTAATTATACTGGTGAAATCTGATTTATTACATAGCACTTAATAAACGATATTGACGAACGCTGATTGATTACATAACACTGAATACACTATCACTCTTGCCCACATGCCTGCTGGTGTGGGTCATCTGGAGTGAGCACAAAGGTACCAGTGAACGCCTGGTTTATGTCAAACAGCCCCTCCTCTGGTGACCACTTGACTGCGCAATCCATCTGATGTCCCACTACGCTGTTAAGCATAGCATGTAATGGGGTGCCTCAGGTAGTGGCGGGGCCTCAATGAGTAAGGCCCGCGCCTCTGGGAGCTGACTCCTGCTACTGTGGTTGCCGCTGTTGCGGGGAGTTCAAGGCGCTGGCCCTGGCGATGCTGGTGTCACTTGGCATATAGATGTGAACCGGGGTTGCCCCCAACACATGTGGTGCATGCCGGGCACACCTACTGACGTGGCCGCTTGGAGTGGTGAAGAGGGGAGGTAGACCCTTCTTCCTCGGACTCCTAATGGCTGCTGCTGCTGCTGCGGTGGGGAGGTTGGCGCGATGTGGTGGTTGACGGGGGGAGGGGAGGGCCCCGGTGAAAGGCTGCGGAACCTCGTTAACTCCCCCCGTCACTTTGTCCGACGTCCTCTGGAGCGAATTCCCCCACTGTTGGTCCTGATGGGGTTGCTGCGGCGAAACCATCCAGAGGGCTACCCTGTGGGAAACTCGGTCCCACAGGTGCCTCTGGTGTTTCGCCATCGGAAGCATCCCTTCTGGCCAGCGTCGTGATGTGGGCCGTCACGATGCTGCTGTGTGACCCCTCCATGTCTGCACTGATGCGTGTGATGTTGGTTGCTGGTAATGGCGGACCTCCCTCGGACACCTCCTCCTCCTCCACGTCCCTTGTGGGCGTTGAAACGCCGGGTGTCGTGCCGGAGAAGAGGTGCCGAAGAGCTCTGCCATCGCTGTCGGGGCTCTGCCACCCGACTTCCCTTCTGGTGGTGGCTGGTGCATTGTTTTGTTGCGGTTCGACCACCTGGTGATCTGGCGTCGTCCCCACTGCCAATCTCAGTTCGTCGCGGTGGACGGCGGCCCTCCTCCTGCTGCTTAGCCTGATGAGGTGCGTGGTATACCCCAGTGGTTTCACCACCGCGTGCGGTCCGCTACATTTCTGGGGGAACCCGGCGCAGAATTTCTTGGCGCTGCTGGAGACCCGGTGCTCCTCGATGTACACCAGTTGGCCAGGAGCCAAACACCGTGGCGCTCTCGTAGTGGCAGGCATCCACTCCTGGATGTAGTTATCCTGATTGAGGCGAGCTGCTGTTAGCTCTTCCTCCCTGCTGTGTTTCCTGGCAGTCCCATCATCTGGTTCCTCTGCTGACTCCAGTTGGCGTGCAGCAAATTCTCCAGGCAGCATCAGTTCGCGGCCCTGCAGAACCGCTGCTGGAGTCTGACCCATGGCGCGGTTCACCCGCCTCCTGATGGTGAATAGAGCTGCAGGTAGGTGTTCGGCCCAGCTGGTGTGGTCTTTACCCACTCTCAGACACAATTGTGTCTTGAGGTCCTGGTTGCACCTCTCTATCGGGTTTTCCCTCGGGTGGTATATGGGGGTTGTATGCCGCCTTACTCCCCAACGAGTACACAGTTCACGCCAGTGTCTCCCAGTGAACTGGGTACCATTGTCTGTGAGCAGGACCTGTGCGTACCCCCAGCTAGGACAAAACTCTTTTTCCAGTGTTCTTGCAATGGTGCGTGCTCGTGCGCTGGATATTGGGTATGCTTCAGTCCACCTAGAGAATGAGTCGCTTACGACCAGGATAAACCTCTTTCCTGTGAAAGTGCGGGAGTAAGGGCCCATGAGATCCAGGGACACGGTCTCAAAGGGTTCCTTTGGCACCCTGGGTTGTTGTTGTGTCACCCCATCTGTCCGCCTGCTTTTGAAGTGATTGCAGGGGACACACTTCCTCACATGCCTGCACACATCTCTGTTGGCTCCCGGCGAGTGGAAGTGCCTGTGGGGGTTTCTGGCCGTCTGGGTCGCCCCAGGGTGACCGGAAAAATATTAGTTGTGTGCATGCTTTAGTGCTTACTCTCGTACCCCTGCAGGTACATAGAGGCACCAGGCTGCATCGGGGTGATGCTGACAGGTCTCTAGGGGCATGTCCAGGATTCGCCACCATTCCCCATCTCCATGTCCTATTCTAGTCACTCTGGCCTGTGTTTGTGGGCAGTGGTGCTGTGTGCCGATCACTAACGCCTTAAGCTCATCAAGCCTGGGTTCTTGGTCTGGCGCTGTTCCTAGGGCATTGCAAATTGCGTGTCTGTTATCGGTTGTTGAGGCAATGTTGACATTGCTGGGTAGCAAGTCGTCCCACTCGTCTCTGTCGATGGATACCTCGATTCCTGGTGTCCTGGACAGTTCGTCGGCCAGTTGGTTCTCTGCTCTGGGGACATGTTGCACAACAAAGTCGTATTATTGTAACAACGATGCCCACCGTGCGAGTTTGATTCTGGCTTCCCTCTTCGAATGTAGCCAGAGTAGGCACCGGTTGTCCGTCCGTAGAGTGAAGTGCTGGTACTCTAGGTATGCTCTATTTCGCTTCACCGCCCAAACTATGGCCAAACATTCCCTTTCATTCCATCATACCCACCCTCAGTCGGCCCAAACTTGGTGCTACTGTATTCGATGATTTGGCGCTCGTTGTTGTCTCCTAACTGAAATAGTACGGCACCTAGGCCCTTCTCACTGGCGTCCATTTGCAGGTATAGGTGACCTACTGGGGTCATGACGAGCAAGAGTTGTACACTGCCGGAACCTCATATTCAGTTCCTGGCAGCAGATTTTGTGTTCGCTGTTCTACTGGAATTTACGGTTCGGGGACAGCATGTCTGTTAGGGGTGCCGTTATCGTCGCAAAGTCCCTAATATTTTCCTTCAGCCAGTTGACCAACCCGAAGAACTTCCTGAGCTGTTTGCGTGTTTTAGGTGCCTCGTGCTGGTTGATGAGGGACAGCTGCTCCGGCGTTGGCCTACTGCCGTTTTCGTCCACTAGGTGCCCCAGGAACTGGATGCTGGGTTTCCCTATGTGGCACTTCCGGTTTGCACAGGTTAAGTTGTTAATCGCTAGGCGTTCCAGCACCAGCGACAGGTGCTTAATATGGTCTTCCCAGTTCTCTGACCAGATGATCACATCATCCAGGTATGCAAGGGTAAACTCCTCTACATACCCATCGAGCACTTGTACCATCATGGCTTGGAAAGTGGCAGGTACACATTTTAACCCAAAGGGCATGGCACAAAACTGAAATCGTGTCCATCAGAGGCGGTGAACATTGTCTTGTGGCGGTCTCCTGGCTTGATTGGGACCTACCAGTAGCCGCTGCGCAAGTCTAGCGACATCATGATTTTTGCTCGTCTTAGCGTGTGTATCGCATCCTTCACACTGATGTATGATGGTGGAGCGCTTTGCGTCACCAAATTGAGGGGGCGAAAGTCCACACAGAAACGCTATGTACCATACTTATTTGGTGCCAATGTAATGGTGCTGTTGTATTTGCTGCGTGTCGGTTCGATGATAGCGCACTGCTGTGGTCGGTAGCTGCGATGTCCTGCAAAAATTGAGCGGTCGTGTTCTAATGGTATTGCGTGTTCGGCAATAGTTCTTCGCCTTAGGGGATCTGCATCCGCAAACACGTCCCGTCTTTCCTGAACGATTTTCTGGACCGCCTCCCTGTATGTCTCAGGCACCTTGTGGTCCAGTTAATCCAATTGGACGCATGGTGTGCAACTAGTGGTCCTTGGTTCCAGTTCATAAACAGTGCGTCATTCATTTTTGCCAAAACGGATCCTGCAAGCTGCTGGCTCTACAATGGTATTCTGTTCTGTGAGCCAGGGGATACCAAGTATGGCATTTTCCCGCAAGTCTGCCGACACTAGGACTGTAGTGGTGGTTTCTACGTCACGGATCCGGACAGTAATCGTCCCTTCCCTGAAGGCTTGCCCTGTGTGTTGGTGTGTGGCTAGTTGTATGACTTGTTTTGTCGGCCTGATCGCTCCCTCATTTATGAATCCTGTTCTTACAAAATTGTGTGATTCGGCCGTGTCCACTAGTGCTAAACACTGAATGTTATTTACTGTGACCGGTATCCTGATCATCCTGTGAGTGCCCCCGGTTATCCGCTGTAGCACAATTTGTTGTGGGGTGTGCCTGGCTATCGGTATGTTGTCATTCCCTTGTTTGTTGATGCTTTGGCCTGGGGTAGTGAGCGTCCTGCTCGCCTACCCCATTAGTTAGTTTCCCGCTGTTGGTGGTCTGTCACTTCTCACACTTGGCTTCCTTCCACTGTTTACATTGGGGCACTCGTTGTGCCAGTGGTACTGCTGGCCTAGACAGTACCGGCATGGGGAGGGGGTCCTTACTCCGAACTGCTCCTGTCTGTCCGTTTCCAGTAGATGCATTTGGGTGAGTTGTTTTGAATGTGCCAACTTCTCGCTTCCCCTTGTCCTGTTGTTCGGTCTGGCTCGCCCCCTCCTGCCGAATCCAGCTGAGGACTGTGAATCCCCCCCCCTCCACACTGTTAATATGGGGCCATGCTTGATGTGTTCCCTCTCTCCCCCTATGGTACACCTTTTCGAGATTATCCTGGCCTACCAGGGCCGCGGACCTCAGAAATTGTTCTAAGCTATTGTGAATGGATGGTGCTAAACCCAATTTGAACTCTGGTTTCACTGTCTAAACTACTATCTCCAAAATGTGTCAGTCTTTGAGGTTAGGATAGAAGTGTCTTATTGTATTTAGCTTTCGTGTAGTGAATGCGGTTAGCGTTTCCCACTCCCCTTGTGTTCCTAGTAATGCCTTGCTCTGAGCTTGCAGTGTTCCATAAGTCGACCCAAAATGTCTGATGAATGCGGACTGAAAATCTGCCCATTGCAGGTCATAATGGTTGATGGTCTTCCACCACTCGCGTGCCTCCCCTGATAACTGCGCACCGACACAACTGGGCCACTCAACTTTGTCGACACTGTAACATGTAAGTCGTCCTGTGATGTCTCTCACGAACGCATGCGGGTCCTCCTCGTTGTCTCCAGCAAATGTGGGCAGGGACTGGAAGCGGGCTGGTGTTGTGCCCATAACCATGGTAGGTGCCATAACTGCTGTTGTCATGGCCTCTTGGTGTTGCAGAGGGCACCCGAAGCCTGATGTGGTGGGTGGCACCAATGGGTTTCCCCATGGTGCTGTGTCTCCCTCGATGCCAGTTGAGAGCCTCCTTGGGCTTGGTTGTCGGTTGCCCCGTTCACTCCCGTCAATGGAATGGCACGATGCCTTAGACAGCGGTGCATCTGCAGACTACTCACCCCCACAATGTCCCGAGGGGTGATGGAAGATGTCCCGTTTGGTGGTGTGTTCAGTCCGCGCACACCCGTCGCAACGAAGTTTTCCAGTGATGTCCATGGTCGCGCACTCTATCCTCGTCAGGCACACGACATGGTGCTTCTGATTACAGTACATACAAGTTATCGTCCCTTCACCAATTCCCGCACAGGTGATTTGTTTTGCGCATGTTCTGTTACGAAAAATGTCTGATATTGCACTTTCTACACTTTGTCTGTTTGTTTCCGATTTAAACACTGTGTGTGGCCATCTGTATCCGCACTGGCATGCGTGGCTGTCTATGTTTAAGTTTCGGGTAACACTTGGTCGGGCACGATCTACACATAACACTGTTTGTTTTCCATTAGATGTGTAGCTTATGGCTTTATCTAGTACTTTCCTGTTGTTGGTTTCGATGTCTTGCGCCAGTAGTCGGGCGTTCGCCACTTCTTTGCACAGACAGTTATTGGTTACAAATGGCTTCGTTTCGTTTGATTTGCGCAAGCACCTAAAACATAATCTTTGAAATTTTCCATTAGTTAAAGTCCAGTTTAGTTTACTGGTATTTTGCCTTATTTCGCCCACGTTGCTTGTTGCGAACAACATGGCAGCTTTTATTTATTACGCGCCACATCTGAATCACTCTCTACTCCATTCGATACGCGAGCTCGTTTCAGCTACGCGAAGTTCGATTGGCGGCCATTAGATATCATGAGTTATGTTCCACAAGAATACTTTTCACTATTTTATATTAAAAGGTTACATTAAGAATTAATTTTGTCATTCAGGGTTCTAGAACACGTAAGTTATCTTGTTTCCTATTGCCTGTGTTCGTATGGAAGGTTAGTTAGTTTCTTTAATGCTCCGTGTTACTTTCACCAAAATTTTCCACCCTAACGAAACAATATGTATTCATATATGTAATTTAAAGTTGTATAATTATACACAAATGTAACATGTGAACTTCGATGTCATCAGAGTTCCCTTCACCCGTGATCCTGGCTGACCCGCGCCGCGGGGAGGGTCATATGGGCCTAGGGAGTTAACCACCCCTCGAAACATACCACCCGGCGCATCAACAGTAACTATCGAAGGGGGGAACCTCATTCATCACCAACCCACTTTAGACTCACATGCTCCATCCCAGGATTCACACATGGAAACAACTGAACTAGCTTTATTTACCTCGAACATTCCACAGCACATGTCACAGGAAGAACAAAGGAGCTGGGTGTTCTCAACAATACCTCCACCAGTCCAAAATATGAATTTAAGGAAAGCAGTTCTCGACAATGAAATGGAGAATGCAACATGGCAACAAGAATCCCACCGCAAAAGAATGCGTAGAACCACCATTGAACAACAGCCCAACCCGATCCCGGTTCAAAACCGGTTCGCTTCGATCGCCAACATGGCAATCCAACAAACTCCGCACACACAATCCAGATCCAATGCACCAGCCGCCACAAACCCAGAGCGCGCGTCCAACAAAACCGTCACAAATCGACCACTAAAACTCTTTGTACCTGATACCACCACATACAATAATCTAATCAACAAAATCCGAGCAATGAATATCACTGGCACACAAATCTCTCTAGTTCAATCTGGCCTACAAATTACATGCACGCACGTACAGGTTTACCTAGCCATTCAGCACTTCCTGAGACCAGGAATATTCATTTTTACACATTTAGTACCGCAGCAGAACAACCTCAGAGAGTGGTAGTCAGGCTCCCGAGAACCAACCCTACATCTGACATCAAGGAAGAACTGGAAGCGCGTTCATACACAATTATTGATGTATACCAGTTTAAAAAAACACATACCGACCCAAATAACCCCTCTCACACCTGGGAAGAGCCACAGGATTATTTCTGCATCACTGCTGCACAAAATGATACGCTCCCCCCCCCCTCCATCTGAAACTTCACTCAATTAATTGGACGGCAGTGCAACCAAGACAGTATAAAAAAAAGGCTTAGCGACATCCCCCAGTGCCAAAATTGCTGGCTCTTTCATCACACCCGAAACTTTTGTCACTTGAAAACAGCCTGCCGTCACTGTGCCGGCTCCCACTCACACACAGCCTGTGAGAATCAACACAAAGCGCCAATCTGCGTGAACTGCACGGGCAAAGGCCTGCACGAGGCAAACTCAAAGCTCTGCACCGAATACCTCAGGTTCGCGCAACTCCGTCAGCTGGCCGCAGCAAAACGAGAAACACAACGGCCTCTCCCTCGTGCACCTCCCGGAGTCACGCAGGAACATTTTCCCCAACCACTACAAAACCGTAACCTCGTCAGGG
Source organism: Clitarchus hookeri (assembly GCA_002778355.1). NCBI lineage: Eukaryota > Metazoa > Arthropoda > Insecta > Phasmatodea > Phasmatidae > Clitarchus > Clitarchus hookeri. The sequence continues at coordinate 107,867 of NQII01003248.1, read as the reverse complement.
AGAACATTTCTTTCTCACAGGCAATGAACTCTCACGCACAACCACGCGCCTCACGCACAACCACATACATGCTGCAACCCAACAACAACCAACCTACCAGCAACCCATTTCCCCTCTCCGCTCAACCTAAATCCAACCCCCACCTGCTCCCCAGGCCATCCCAGCCCCGGGTGATATCAGCTCCACCCTGTCCGACCTCCGAGACGTGATGAGCTTCCTTCGGGAAGCCAACTTCCCTCCAACCATGTCCCACATGAAGCCTTACATCCAACAGGCCAAATCCGCCACCGATTCCAAATCAAAATCCCTTCTGCTCCTGGAAGCCCTGTCTACCTACTCCGGACTCGATTAGTCATGGATCACGCCCCCACAGATAGCCCCTGTGTCCTCTCCCTGCTCTACTAGAATGCAAACAGCATTTTTTAACCAAATTTATGAACTGGAAAGACTTTTAGAAACCTATGGGATAGAAATTGCCCTCATTAACGAAACTCACTTAAAACCTAATAAAAAAATCTACATCAAAAACTACACTATATACCGCACAGATAGAGAAAATATAAGAGGTGGTACTCTAATATTAGTACACAACCGCATTCAACACCACCAAAACAACTCCCCAGAACTAATAAACATCGAATACACATCCATTAATATCCGCACACAAACAGGACATATATCAACGGCTGCAATATACAATTCCCCTTGCAACCCGTTGCTTCCAGACGACCTAACAAAAATCATTTCACAACCATATCCGTTTTACCTGGCTGGAGATTTAAATGCAAAACACACCTCTTGGAACAGCCGAGTAAATAACCAACATGGTACAACCCTAGCAACACACTCCATACAATACAATTATTTAGTTACAGGCCCGACCGAACCAACAATTCACCAAAGCCAGGCTAACCGACAGCCAGACATTATAGATATAGCACTCACGAATTTAACAAATGTTAACCTCACTTTCGAAGTGCTCAACGAACTAGATTCAGACCACTTCCCAGTTATCTGTCAGATGGAAGCTAACATCCTTAAACACCCCAACGCCACGCTTCTCAAAACCCCAGTAACGAACTGGGAAGTGTTCAAAATAGAACTTGAAGACATATTTGATAAGTATAAAATAAATATCCCCTCCACGGAACACATAAAATCAGCCACAGAACAAATACAAAACACTATTCTAAAAACCGCCAAAAAAAAAACTACCTTATTAAATCGGCGACAATTTTTAAAACACTCTTTCCCCGAAGCAGACATTCTCCTAGCGGAAAAACGAAAAGCTCGCCACGTTTTTCAACGAAGCAGATCCCAAGCAGACAAAATTAAATACAATAAACTAAAGAAAGAACTCCATAACAAACTCATAGCTCTAAAAATAAATAAATGGAAGACCTTTATGACTGAACTAAATAATAACTCAGCCGATTTCTGGCGCCTAACAGCCACCCTCCGAGGGAAAAATAAAAAATCCACATCCCAACCTATAATAAACACAGCAGGTACACTACTCTACGTCCCAGAGGACAAGGCAAACGCATAGCAGACTGCTTTGAAACACAATTCTCCCCAAATAACGATCTAGGAGACCCCAATTTCACTAGAGACGTAGAATACAATATCGCAGCCTTTTGCAACAGACCAACTTCAGTCGAACCAGAGCCAATCACACTTAAAGAGCTCCTCACGCGCATAAAATTATTAAAATCCAAGACAGCGACCGGTCACGATCAAATTACCAACAAGATTATAACAAACCTTCCAGCAAACGCCCTTATTGCAATTTTAACACTGTTTAACGCAATATTAAAGCTTAACTACTTTCCTAAAGTTTGGCGCACAGCTAAAATAATTACCATCCCTAAACCGGGTAAAGACCACTCAATACCGGAAAACAGACGGCCCATTTCGCTACTAAGCTCACTTAGCAAAGTATTTGAAAAACTGCTACTCACGAGGCTTTTAGTTCACGCCCAACTGAACAAAATAATACCAGACACTCAGTTTGGCTTCAGAGCTCAACATTCAACCACACACGCCCTCACAAAGTTCACAACAGAAACAATTACAGCCATGCAAAAACACGAATTCACAATAGCAATATTCTTAGACATCGCGAAAGCGTTCGACAAAGTCTGGATTCCCGGACTTATTCAAAAACTAATAAACCACAAATTTCCTGACTGCTATATCCTTCTCTTGGCATCATATTTTCAACACAGAAAATACTTCGTAAGTATCGATAAGGCAAACTCCACTACCCGAAACATTGCAATATCTCCGTTTCTTTATAATATTTACACCTCAGACATCCCTATTACACACGCCACTGTACATATGTATGCGGACGACACAGTAATCTACACTCACGATAAAAAAACTACCCTATGTATTAATACTAACTCAACAACAAATAAACGATCTCGAACACTGGTTTGAAAGGTGGAAGATCAAAATAAACCCGGCTAAATCACAAGCCCTTCTATTAACAAAACGCCGAGTCCACCCAACTAAACAAATCACTTTAAAAAACATTCCAATTCCTTTTTCCCCAACTGCAAAATACCTAGGCTTAACAATTGACCGAAAACTACTGTGGACTAACCACATAGTAGAAACTAAACAACGAGCACTTAGCAAACTACCACAGTTATATCCTATTGAAGGTTTGTAGAAATAACAACACGTTAAGCACATTAGAAAGAAACTGTAATCACAAAAGACAAAAAGCACACTAGAACTCGTTATCATAACAAAAACAGGCAAGCGGAACAACAACAAAAAAAACCGGTATAAGCATAGATAAATGTACTTAAGACTATACAACTGAGTGACAGTTTGTCTCAACATATCCCATGCTGAAGAGCACTACTCTGCCCACTCGCCTTAAATTATTAATATACACAGCAATAATCAGATCAGCCCTATTATATATTAACGAAGTCTGGGGTAATATAAACAGACTCGTGTTAAACTCCCTTCAAGTCATTCAACACAAATACCTTCGCATAATAGCGAATGCAGGGCATGCAGGCCCCTATACAACAAATAATTCACTACACGAACATTTAAAAATACCAACCATTAAAGAATTACTTCTTAAAAGAAACATAAAATATTATAATAAACTACTTTCCCACACAAACCCCACAATCAAACACATGGGAGACTACCTCTCCGATACTAATCGAAGATTAAAACGACCCAAACTACTTGCTGTCTGAGGGGTGGGGTGGAGGTTCGAGTGCCTACAACCTCCTTCCCACTTTGCGGCCGCAGCATTGTCACTGCTGCGGGTGTGAGGAGGTGGAGGAGGGGATCCCCGATGGCCAAGCACCACAATAATCATTATCACCCACGAAATCATACTACCATGCTCATTCATTTCAACAAGCTCATCAAATATACCAAGGTAAGTGCAGAGGCCTTTAAGGCCTAAGCACATTAACCTGCAATACCAAGAGAAGAAATTTCTTAGGGGTGCAGGCCCCCTAATATTTTAAGAGTTTAAGCGTTTAAGCGCGCCCGACACTTCTCCCTCAGCTCTCTCCGAGCACACAACCTAAAGACGCTCCCCGAGCATCACAGACAAACCTAGAAACTGCTTCCACTCATCTATTGTTATTAATTTAATATTCCACCCCCTTTTAAATAACTTTACCAAACAAAATATAATTCTTAACGAACAGATTCGCGAAAATTAACAACTATGCTCTCATTGGCCGTTGGCCTCAGCCAATCACGAGACTTCCTCAAATAAATCCGTGATTTCACTTCAAACTACGTTTTCTCCACAAACTACCTCACTAATCAAAATCAAAATGATACTAACCTTATAAAATAATTACATATGTCGATTTTTATACGTTTTCCTATCTTGAATAACCTCAAAAACTTTAATACAACAAATGAACACGAAATTACGAGTCAAAACAGTACCACCTCTACAGCAACAACTCGCTCTGCATAAGCGCCCACCAAACTATTATTATATGAAATTTATATTTTTATTTAACTAAATTAGGGGAAGGCCAAACCTCCTCCACTTCTACCAGACAATTCACGAGTAAATTCACGGGAAATTTTTCGTGTAATTTAATTATACCAACTTGCATTTATATTTTACTTATACCAAAATTTTTAGAAGTCCTTTATTTATTTTTAAAATTCCACAGTAGTAGGGAACTGGATTTTCACCGCCTTTTCCCCCCACTTTTGTAGGCAAAAGTGAGGGGAATAAAATATTGGAAAAACTGCGACCCGTGGGCTATACCGGGCCGCAAAACCATGCGAGTCGCCACGCAAGCCTGGTACATCTGCCCTATGAATGACGGCCTGGGCGGGGCGGGTTAGCTGCCCCTAACCCAGACCCAAATAATGATAACCGATTGGGAGGACAAGGGCCCTAACAGGTCTGTACTTCCCCCGCGCTGAGAGGCTTGCCCCAGTGATGATAAATCGGCAGTGAATGTGCACACTTGATTAAATCAAACATGTTTGAGGATTGCAAATATTCTGCGCGACTCACACACACACACACACACACACCCGATTCACACGCCATGTTGGCCTGCGCATTATCACCATGTGGTTATGCGTTTAAGGCTATACCACCCATGTGGTTCCTCAAATGTTTATTACATGGTGAAATGCACTCACGTTTTTGCTGTGTGCGCTCGGTACGTCCCTTGTCGAAGAAAGATGGTTGAGCGAGCTGTGTCCCTCGAGCTGTGAAAGTACCGGGTGCCAGCTCAGTGTTGAACAATGAGATCAGACCGTCGGTAATCACCCTAGGGTACTCGAGTCAACACGTCAGATAAAACGAAAATGCGAACTGTATGGCCACTGCGAACGCCCGGATTAATGAACGCACTATTTGTTATATGAAAGATGATTATTTTATTGAACACTTACCCGAACAGTAATGTGGTGACAGCGTGGTCGGACAATATAACACACTAATAGATTACGATTAATTAAGGCGCGTGACACTGCTCTCCCCTCGGTGCGATGTAACATCAAATACAAGTTATTTCGTGGATGATGTGATGATATGATTACTGATTGAGGTTGCAGCCTCAGGGACTGGCACGGAGGTTCTTGTGAAGCGGGAGACTTACCATGTCCGCCCGCGTTGAAGTGATGGAGCGTACTAGGCTGAGAACTGCGCCGGCTCCTGCTACCTGAGCGAGAACGACGCCAAGCGGTGGAAAGATGAAACATAGATGCGACTTGAAAATGCTAATGAGATGTAAGAAAATTATATACCTTAGATTAACATAATCAAACACAATTACCCTATACAACTTACATAATAAAACACAGTTACCATTGCACAAATACACAATAAATCAGGGTCATATTAATATTAAATATTTGCATCGCAGCAGCCACTGTATTGCCAACTTAGTAATGTCACATGTCCCTGGCTGGCTGGGTATGTGATGACTGTCTTTAAACACGATACATATGATATAAATAAATACTGAATAGATACACTGAACCAATAAATAATAATTATTAAATTATTAAGCTCTGAATAATTAATGACACTGGTGCAATTTACACACATGGAACAAATACAATTTATGATTATGACATTAAATAAATACATATAATTCTGAATAAACTATACTGATGCACTCCGATCAATTATGTCGCACTGATGTAATTATATTGGTGAACTCTGATTAATTACATAGCACTGATTTAACTATATTGACGAACGCTGATTGATTACATAACACTGAATACACTATCACTCTTGCCCACATGCCTGCTGGTGTGGTGCATCTGGAGTGGAGGACACTACTGCTGCAGTCACAGTGGGCACAAAGGTACCAGTGAACGCCAGGTTCACGTCAAAAAGGTACATTTTTACCCCAAGTAGTTTAGCTACTGTTTGTTTACATTCGTTTTCGTGATTTGTGCAACACCAATAAAATTCGCAGTTGACATGTAAATTTTTTTCCTCTTACTACCACAGGAATACTTATTGATGAAGTTTTAAAAGTCGATTCATTAGTGCAAGCTGTGATACGAATTAAAAAATTGGTTTCTTTAAATGGTATGACTATAGANTTTTAAAAGTCGATTCATTAGTGCAAGCTGTGATACGAATTAAAAAATTGGTTTCTTTAAATGGTATGACTATAGAACCATATGATGAACCTAGTGTTAGTAACTATAATTATCTATCACGGGCTAAAGCTGGACTCACATCCATTCGTGGCAGTCATCCATCGTCTGAAAAGGCTTCTGTACTACAAAATATAAGTGTGGTGTGACAACATAACGGCATGATTTATCTTGGAGGTATATTTTGGTTGGAAAAACATTTTCAAGAGAGAAACACNTGGTGTGACAACATAACGGCATGATTTATCTTGGAGGTATATTTTGGTTGGAAAAACATTTTCAAGAGAGAAACACTTTGGGGAAATAATTTTTTTTCGTGATAAGAATTTATACAAAAATTTTGTTTACATTTAATATTCCTGAATTTACCACCAAAGATAATATGCACAGATCCACCACTTTGTATTTTATTTCAAAGTGTGTATTCACATATACAGAATGTCATAAGAAGACATTTAATCATCCGTCGATCCATTGAAATTTAAAGTTAGAGAACTATTTTACGGATTGATGGATGGAAAAAAAANGACATTTAATCATCCGTCGATCCATTGAAATTTAAAGTTAGAGAACTATTTTACGGATTGATGGATGGAAAAAAAAGTTGCCCTAAGATTGGTTGAAAATCACGTGACCGCCATACGGATGGGCAAATGACACATGCGACGGATNAAAAAAAAGTTGCCCTAAGATTGGTTGAAAATCACGTGACCGCCATACGGATGGGCAAATGACACATGCGACGGATGGATGTGAGTTCAGTGTACTTGGGACAGCTATTAAAGTCGGTGTTACTAGATATGGGAGATGTCGCAGTTTGCCCTTTTTTTCTTACCATTTAAACTGCTGCTGTGATTTATGATTATTTTACGAAACAGTGATTCCATACACTTTTTTTTGGGTTTGCGGTATTTGTTTAATTTATCCTAAATAATCAGAATTACTATTCTTGTAAACACATTTCCCTTGAGCTAAGATTTCTTACTCTTTCTAATTTATGTAGGAATTATATATTAAATTAAACAAATGTGTTGTACATGTTCCATTGCTGCAGAGCTTGAGTTTCAGGAACATAGAATTACACAAACGAACATACTGACACAGAAAACCATTCAATAATATTTGCCAATGTGTATAACACAAATAACTTCGTAGAAGGAATTCAGATAGTAAGCGACAAATTAACAAAGCATAAAATTAATGTTGGACACAACAAGAACAGACAAATAGTGGTCTTCTTGCAACTAAACTATTCCTTCTGCATAATTCCGTGTGTTCGTGTACCAGTTAATAACTATTCCTGTTTGGTTGTGTGTGTTGTGTGTTTGATGTGTAATTCTAGTTTTCTTCAACATAAACTCTGCTACAACATTGTACATCCGAAACAATTTATGATTAGCTTCATATGTAACTATTGCTGACCTGATGAATAGTAGAAACAGTCGGTGATGAAGATGTCATTATTGGAAATATTATCATCAGTTTGTCAAAGTACTTACCAATGTTTTAAAAATGAGTAGATCTATTGCGAAAGTTTTGAAATGCCACTTCCGAGAATACATGAATTCTCTTGACATGAGGTCGAGGTTGGAAAATGGGAGATCACCACCATTGCACGGTTCTTCGAACAGAGTTCTGTACGTCTTGTAGATTTCTTACCGGCTGCTCTGCTGTTGTGGTTCGTGGCCGAGTCACCCAGGTGGCTATGATGTTCTCCCGACCCTCTACATCTCAATTGAAGGGTTATTAATTGCGGTTCGATAGGCTGCTAGACATGGGTAGATGCAGTCGGCTCATTACTGCTGTAAGCGCCCATTATGAGGTGTACAGTTATACTGGTATGCAGTTAGCTTGTCGCTACTCGACCACCGTAGTTATACAGAGTGGTAATCAGTAGTTCATATAGTTAAATTATTTGGGTGCAGACTAAAGACACCTGAGGTTGTTGTGTTAGGGATAAACAAATACTCGTAATCTCCATTATCTAACACACCAGGATTTTATTGATTAGAAGATCACATAGTTATTACACACACTGGCGAGACTGAGCCCCCCCCCCCCTTTTCAAACAAGTCTTTGCCTGAAGGGCTGGTGGACTTGAATACTGTGCGTCGGGGAAGGTTGTTGAAGGGAGACGTTTCTCTACTTATCTGTGACTGCGACTTTTGGTGTGTTGTCTTCGTGGTAGCTGAGGCATGGTGAGTTGGGTGGCCCTGGTTCAGGCCCTCGACTGCCTCTCGTTGATGTGCTGTACTAAGTTGGCTTTTCCCTGTGGCTTTGACGGTCTCTTTCTGAAGTCCGGGATTATGGTTCTCCTGCGACTTGAACTTTCCCTGCGATCCTGGCTGGCATTCCTGGTTGGAGAGTGCGTCATCCTTGGTCTTCTTCCAGCTATCGCGTTTCTGTCTGCATTCCTAACCGCGGAAACTGCCACTATGTTTTCGGAAATGAACTCATAAGTTCTCGGTACTTTTACTGGGTTTGTCTCGGGAATTTACACATGAAGTTTTGGGTGCCACTCGTACTGGGGCTACCACTCGTGTCCGGGAATTTACTCATATTCTCGGCACTGTTCTCGTCACACGACTGTTTACTCCCGTTTTGGCTTCTCCCGTTTCGGTTACATCTATCTCATCTCGCGGCTGTACCGCCGAACAACTCCCGTCTCGGCTGGCGATAATTGCTCCCGAACAATTGACTGTGAACAACTGATTACAACTGACTGCCTGGGCCGGTCCCGAACTCCGGCCCGTTGATACTACTGCCTCTCACCTAACTGCTTTCTCTGTCTCGCTCACGACTGCTGATGACAACTGCCCGACGATCACTGACTGACTGATCACGAACCTTGGCTGCTCCCGAATTTAACCTGTCTCTCGATATATTCAAATTAGCTGTCAGCAAATTGTGTCGAGAGAAACAGGGACTTCCCTGCTGTCCCTCGTGCATTATTTTGTATAGGATTTAGTGTCTCCTCAGCAGCTCGTGCGCTCTAACTATTGGTTGGAGGTAGGGGTGCGGTAAGCATCTCGGGGATTCCTGGCAGCTGTGTTGGCACTAATCTCAGCGGGGGTTACCCTGTTTCCTTCGTAGAGGGCTTATATCAGCTAATTTTCGGGACTTTCCCTGTTTTTGTCTTGCTTCGGTTCATCCCCGAATATTTTTATATATTGGGACTTCCCCGGGGTTAATTCTCAGGGCGTGAATACAGCGCAATTCCTATCCTATGTGCTCGACACGCGTCAAGCTAAATGCGGGGTTGTATGACAACTCCACATACCAATTAAAAACTGATAAAAAGCACATGTTACACTGAAAATACTTTAAAACCTTAGAATGGCTGGTTGGTGGGTCCAGCTCCCGAAATACCTTTAAGAGGCAAGGTCTGTAAATCAAAACACTGACTTGAGGATTGCAGTCATTTATTGACGGTTCGACACTACAAACCAGGTGACAGTGCTCACGTCGTTAAGCGGACCCGATGCACTAAGCCTATATGGGGCTTATGCGGGAAAAATGAGCGGATTAGAAAGGTGAACTTACACTCCTGGGACTGTGGGTCTGCAGTAGGTGGAGAGGTACTCCTCCTGGGTGATGCCGTTACATAAAGTTATACTGTTCTGGTCGAAAAATAAGTTAAAACTATGGTTGTTGATGGAAGACAATGAATTTGATGAAGTGCCCGGGAGTCACGAACTGTGCTGCCTGCTCCGTTAAACACCCACTTAAGACTAAATGGCTGCTGGCATCTTTCTGGCCACATGCCATGAAAACACTGGTAGTCGGAAATGTGTGAGCATTAAAGAAATACAAAATAGGGTAAGGCCCTTAATTGTTTAAATTTAAGGGGTGGGAAAGCTCCCTTGACTAAATGTAGACTAAACATTGTCCACAGCAAAAACTTAAATAATCTCTATACTAAAAAGGCTACTTAATTATTCATGACAACGCACTTTCGCGCTGTTAGGTTTACAGGCACATACTACTGAAAATGTGTCTATTTGAGTCTGTAAACCTTTTGACTGCTGCAAAAATAAACGTACACTTTTACACTCACTATTCCTACTAAAAAACATAAACTGAGATGGACCCAGTCAGGTGATCCCTGTAGGGACTAAACTTAGGTTGGCATGAGTGAAGCCCATGCTCGAAGTAGGAAGTTGTTGACACTTCACTATAACATAATTTGTAATTATGTTTAGTAGCACAGTTTACTTGTGGTTTGCACTTTGTGTAAACTGGGAATGATTTTGCTCGGCTTTTGGGTACCACTAACATTCGCAAACACTCAGTGTTTCACAATGGCATCGGTTGTTCGTATGCATCCCGACCATGGGCGCTACGAAGCCTGTTTTCGCCTTCATGTATGCATGCCCTGACAGCGCAGCCCGGCATGTAAACACATGTGCCAGTCGGTTGGGATTCTAACCATGAGGCTGTCCTGGTATCGCCTACGTGGTCAGATCAAAGTGGGACAGTCATCTGACTCACATGGTAATGGGTGAAGCGAGTGCTTTAGCAGACACCATCGATATACTGTAGCTGATGGCCACGGCTGATGTTCTTGTTGTTGGCACGGTCCTCTGCCATCGTTGTATTGTGGCACAGCGAACGGTCGCGGAAACCAGTGAGTTTTGGCTCACGTAACTATAATTTTCTTTAATTTAATTCTTTTTGTGTATTTTAGTCTGTACATTCCATATCTTAATGATTAATGTATACCCATATGTACATTGCAACCTATTTATAATATTTGACAACTTCCAGTATGTACTGGTACCAACGAAACAATCAAGTATAATAATATAAAAAATGCAGATGTGAAAAATACTGTTCCTCCCATTCAGAAACCAGATCTGTGATAAGCTGGCAGAGAAATTGTTAGAATAATTTATTTTATTTCAAATTTTTAATTCACTTTACTCAAATATAATTGAAGAAGTGAGGTGGGGGAATACATAAGTGTCCAAAGAGTGCCTTCCACCCTTCCTAAGAGAGACTACAGTGGGCGTAGTGACAGGAAGTTTGCCTTCCACCAAAGTGATCCGTGTTTATTTCCTTCTAAGGTTACTCTCAGATTTTCACATATAGGAATTGTACTGAATGATACTGCTGTCTGGCATGTTTTCTTAAAGTTCTCCGGTTTTCCCCGCCCTTACATTTCTGCACTTCTCCATATTCGCTGCTCTCGAGACCTCGTTGTTAAGAGCCGCCTAAATCTCGCAACTCATTTCTCCCCACATCCATCATATTTCACCCTCATTGTCTCTAAGCACGTTTGTTACAAACCACATAAACCCCTCAACTCCTCCCTTCCTAAGGTGATGGAGGTCATAGTGGCTAGAGTACTCGCTGTTACACGAATCACGCATCATTATAAATACCTGTGATTCATCATCTATATTAAAATTATAAGCTTATGTCCAATTAGTTGGCCTCAAAATTATAGTTTCGAACTTACCCTTTGCTTTATTTATTTATTTAACTTAACATCTTGTCGCCAGCAGGTTTATAAAAGAATGGTACACCAAGAAGACAATTAATGGAATTCAAGGAAGGAATTGGTCATTACCTTTATTCATGAGTCACGCCAGAAATTACCTGGGTTGAGTTCGGGAAACCAAGCAAAATGCAAATAAGGATGGTTAGAATAACTATTAAAAATATGATTACTGATTTGGTTGTATATTCTTGTATTGATAACAGCTGATTTATTTTCACCGCAACTCTGCTGACTTGGGCAGGGAAAATCATAAGAGTGAATTTTTATAAGGCATAGCCTTGTATTGGTTTACCGTGTGATTTGCCATTAATGCCCAGTAAACAACCATTTTATTACAAAGAAAGCTAAATTAATTTTTTTGGTCAGTTGTTCACATCTTTGTTTACCTTCACTCTACTAAATGTCACAGCCTTAGATAATAATAAATTAATTCTATAAACTCCTACACTTAAATAACAAATTCGGCAATTAGAAAAATACAAATAAGCATTTTTATAAAAGCTCTAACGAGTCCATAACTTACAGGCTAGTCCTTAAATCCACGGCAGGTAAGTGATCGCAACTGTACTTACAAAATTTAACACACTGCAATTGTTGCTTTGCATACTTTTGCAGATAACATATCACTATACCCACTATAATTGTGCAATATTCATATTACATGTATGAATTCACGATATATACGTTTACACCAAACAATATTACTTTCGGGATTGTGTGTGTCTGTACACGCATGGCATGACTTGTATGCATTTTCACCTATTAATATTAATTTTCTTTCGTTACCGAATAAATCAATAATATATAGCAGTTTTAAAATGTGTTTACCTGCCACATTTACAAATTTAAGAATCTAAATAACAAAGATATAGCGAAAATTCAGAACAACTAGCCACACCGAATGGCACTAGCAAGGCTATTAAAAAGTAAACAAACTGTTTTTTGGAACCAGTGGCATGACGTGATGTCACAACTAATGGTGCCCATCGAAAACTTTAACATCTGACTTTATGTTTGCTTTGTGACATGTTGTTTGGGTGATTATTTGGTATTGCATATCCAAACCATTCAAAAATCACATTTCGTATCTAACGATACGGCAAGGTTGACCTAAAAAGGAGCACATTTCGTAACCGCGGCCGGGAGAAGGCCAAGACAGGCGTGGAATTTCCCGTTGCGTAACCAACTCACCGACAAAGACCTGGTTTCGACTAAAAGTTTCCGCTGGCATATCCACTTGGAAAAACATAGGGATCGGAAAGTAGGGGTCTGCATGTCGAAACCGAAAGAAAGTGGGGNAAGGTTGACCTAAAAAGGAGCACATTTCGTAACCGCGGCCGGGAGAAGGCCAAGACAGGCGTGGAATTTCCCGTTGCTTAACCAACTCACCGACGAAGACCTGGTTTCGACTAAAAGTTTCCGCTGGCATATCCACTTGGAAAAACATAGGGATCGGAAAGTAGGGGTCTGCATGTCGAAACCGAAAGAAAGTGGGCAAATTGGTGCCACACCCCGTTTGTACCGGCCTGCTTATCCAACCGAATTGCGAGGAAATTTCGACCAGTGCCTTATTGTTTCATATGGCGTACCCAACACAAAAACAGAAAAAACCACAAATCACCCTATTTGTTTCTCGGATCGTATCCAGGTGCCGAAAGTAACCCGTCGCTAAAAATTTGCTATTGTGTATCCGGAAGAAATTTAGTACCCCCTCCTCTTAGCGCCCCTCGAATACATATGATTTGTGATATGTTATACATGTTGCTTGAAAAGGGGGTGGGGGTTTAATTTTCAAAGAAAACTTTACATTATTAAACGACCTTCCCCATAAATAATGTACCTCAACAATCGAAACTGGTAAATCCAAGTTCCACAGATGCAGCAGTACAGGTGTATCCGTCGTCGTCAGCTTGACTCTTCGTGACCGTCACAAATGGTCTGCGCCCTCTACAGGTAGCAAATGAAATTAAAATTTAAACCTATGGCAATAGAACAATAACTCGCACTCTCACTCGCTCGTTTACACTTTAATTTTTTAACTATAACAAACAGCAACTCACTCTGATTCGTGCCTGTGAATGAAAAACTGCAACAGACTCGTTCGTTTACACTTTAATTTTAAAATGTAACAAACAGCAAAATACCTGCTCACTCGTTTAAAATTTAAAATTAAACTTAAACAAGCGCCAACTGCAACAGACTCAAACTCGCGCCTGTAAATTTAAACAGTTTACTCACTCGTTTACACTTTAAAATGGAATTTAAACCAAGACCAACATCAACAAACTCACTCGTGCCTGTAAATTAAAACAGTTCACTCAATCATTCACACTTTAAAATAAAATTAAAACTGTAACAAACTAATCAAACACAGAACAGGTTCAGACTCACTCGCTAGCTTACACTTTAAAATTAAATTTAAACTGCAACAAACACCAACAAACTCACACTCGCGCCTATAAATTAAAATGGTTCACTCGCTCGTTTACACTTATAAATTAAATTTTAAACTGTAACAAACAGCAAAAAAACTATCTCGCGCATTTAAATGAAAAACAACAATAGACTCACTCACTTGTTGAGACTTTAAAATAAAATTTAAATAAATGCAAACAGCAACTCACTGGTTAATCTATTAAATGAAATTTAAACAAATACAAACATCAACTCACTGGTTTACACATGCGGTCGTAAATTTTAATTTAAACAAATGCAAACAATTATCTGTTGAAAGGAGAATCGCCTTCGCCGCCACCGCCGTTCTCTCCATGTCGATTCCGATGGTGTATGGTTGCTGTGTGGACCAGTAATTAGTGCATTCGTTCGCAGTACCGAGGGTTCTTTTTCAGACGTACTCTGCCAGGTAACCGATCCACGACTTTATCCGTCGGCCAAAACACGGGATACTCTGCCCCACCGAACATCAGCTCCGCTCGATGTTTTGCATGTGTACCCACAATGTCTCGCCTCTATTCATCTTTAGCGCATTTGAGTGTTGACTACACCGCTCTTTTTGCTGCACACAAATCCCCTCCTGTGATTCACCGATATGTTTCGGTAGCCATGAATGTCCAGGTGTAACCTCGCCAATAGTCTTAGATTATGGTCGTGTCCGGTGCGATCCATTCTCGGATGATCTTGATTAGCGTCGCTGCGTTCCTCTTCTCCATGGAGAGCAGGAAGAATTTAGTAGGGTCTTCCAGCTGCAAGCCCCTTAAAAAATCATTGGCTGTGAACTTGCATCATTTGCGATTCTTGCGCTTGCCCAATTTCGACTCGTCGATCTCGACCACATTGCCCAGCCTGCCGATGCATTTCCTGTACATAGGCACCCAGTCTATGCACACTTGGCGACAGAAACCCGACCAGGCAACGACCATCTTCCCCGAGAAATGAAGTTTGTTTACGATCTTCTGCTGTCGCGGGTACTTGATCAGGCACCGCAGTAAATACAACTCCTTGTCTGGCGTCAAGTTTGAATCTCTCACAAAACTGCCCTGCCTCGCCGACACTTTGAAATTGTATTTCGTTCCGTCCGCCATTCGCCGTTGGCACAAAAAAAAACAATCCCCTGTTGTCCACGAGATTCACTTCTCCTTCCCGCCATCGTTTGTAATGTATCGACGACCTGATGATGTCGTGCTTGACAACGAACTTGGTGATGTCCGGCGAGGAATGGATTGCTTGCCTGGCATTCAACATTGTGATATTACGTCCAGCGCACACCACCACATATCGTGACAAAAAACTTTTAGAAAAACTTAACTTGGATATGTGATGCGAAACAAGTGGTCCTGNATTCACTTCTCCTTCCCGCCATCGTTTGTAATGTATCGACGACCTGATGATGTCGTGCTTGACAACGAACTTGGTGACGTCCGGCGAGGAATGGATTGCTTGCCTGGCATTCAACATTGTGATATTACGTCCAGCGCACACCACCACATATCGTGACAAAAAACTTTTAGAAAAACTTAACTTGGATATGTGATGCGAAACAAGTGGTCCTTTACTTGGATATGGTAAATGGAATCGTTCGGATACACGATACAGCACCGACCCATAAAGGAAACAATTTGAACAGATACTCTGTACTACACTCACACTTTTACTGTGGTTTCCCCCTTTGAACACGCAATATGGAACAATTACCATTGTTTATGATAGAACTTGACACATGGAACTGTCAAAGGTAAAGCCAAGAACTCTTGAGTTAACGATTTTGTTAAGTGAAATTTAAAACAAAGTCAAGCAGCCATAGGCTAGTATGTTCCGCTTGGTTTGCACGGTTCCTGGATGCTCTGCCATGCGGCTGGCATGCGAGTGTTCCAAGACGAATGTTCGTCCCTCCTCCGAGTTCGCCAGTTCCGCTCTTCCCCCCATGGGACAGGTCTCCAGGCGGTTATCGACCATGCTTCATTTGGTCAGCTGTTCTCTGGCACACTGTGTCAGGTGCTTCACGACCTCTGCTAACAGCTGTTGTGTGGAGAGTACTCGTTCGTATACAGCATCACTTGTTAGGTCTTGGGTGGCATTACTCGTGCCTACGATGATGTGTTGTAGCCAAGCAACCGGTGGAATGTCTGATGTGAATAGGAATTCCCACTCGTCTTCATCACATGCTATTTCGGTTGTACAGGCGCACGGGAAAGGGCATAGGATAGTTAGTTTTCTTCATCCGGAAACATGTTCCACCACGAAATTATAGGCCTGTAATAACATGGACCACAGTGTGAGTTTTCTGCAGACAGTACGCATTTTATGCAGCCACATTAGACAACGATTGTCGATCCTCAAAATGAATCGTTGGTACTCTAGGTGTTGGCAGTAGTATTTTAGTGCCCATACGTTAGGCAAACATTCCTTTTCGTACACATCGTAGTTGCGTTCGCATGGAACAAACGTTTAAGACTCTGCATTCCCCATCATTATTGTAGATATAAATTCCTCTGGGAGTGTAAACAGGACAGTTTGTCACACTGTTGGAATCTGTATTTGATATTTTCGACTGTGTTTTGGGCACCGTCGTTCCATTGGAATTACTGTTGTGTTGACAACAGGGTGGTTTGTGGGGTTGTTATCGTGGCAAAGTCTTGTATATAATTCCTTAGCCAGTTTATAAGTCCGAAAAATATTCGCAGGCATTTGAGTGTGTTGGGTGCGGGACAGTCTTGAATTAATCTCAATTGTTCGTGGTTGGGCTGGATACCCTCGGCATTGAACATGTGGCCCAGCTATTGATGACATGTTTTCCCCTATATGACATTTTCCGTTGGCACGTGTTAACCCATTGATGGCTAGTCGCTACAAGACGATGGATAAGTGTTGTAAGTGTTCTTCCCATGTATTTGACCAGACCACAACATCGCATAGGTATGCGATCGTACACTCCCCTACCAGACCATCCAGGATGAGGACCACCATGCTTTGGAAGGTGTAGGGGGTGCATTACGGACCAAAGGTCATGGCGTAAAATTGAAAACGGTGGCCGTCGGAGGGTGTGAATGCGGTCTTGTGATGGTCTTCAGGTCGTACTGGTACTTTCGAATAGCTGCTTCTCAGGTCAAGGGAAGATAAAACCTTGACATCCCTTAACATGTTAAGTGCAGAGTTCACGCTGATTAAGGGTGGGGGCGCACTTTCTGTCACTTGGTTTAGCGGGCGGAAGTCCATGCAAAACCTCCAGCTCCCGTCTTTCTTGGGGGCCAGAGTGAGAGCTCAGTTGTAATTGCTTTCGAGAGTTATTTTACACAATCCCTAATCATTTCCTCAATTTGTTGATTAATGATCCTCAGGTGATAAGCCCGTAATCACGAGGGGCAGACAAGAGGGGTTCGACTTTAGTGAGTGGTATCGCGTGTTCTACCACGCTCGTTCTTTTAAGGAGGTCTTGCCACAGCAAATACGTCCCACCATTTGGTCAGGACTCGTTGGATCTTTCCCCTATGTTCCACGGGTACGGCATGGTCGAACGTGTCTAGTTGGACAGATTGTTCGCTGTTTTCTCTGCGATGACCTAGGTCAGGGGTGGCGAACCTTTATGTATCAGCGTGCGATTTTTTCTAAAGAAATGTTCGATGAGGCCATAGACATGCCATNCAGGGGTGGCGAACCTTTATGTATCAGCGTGCGATTTTTTCTAAAGAAATGTTCGATGAGGCCATAGACATGCCATCAGATAATTTTAACTTAGTGATTATTAGAAAAATAATAATACTAAACACTATCTACTCAAAACTCTTTATTTACTACCAAAAATACATTTTGCAATGTCAAATAATAAATGTTTCAGTTGTACGCATAATTCAAATTACATTAGTGTGACTTCTGTTGTTGCAGATTAGATGACAAATAATTTATATTAGGGTTGTAAGATGTTACTTTTAGCAGAATGCATGCTGAACTGGAGTCATCTGTCAAACGGTTTCTAAGCGAGTCTTTAATGTTATTCATCTCTGAAAATAATGACTCGCAGGCATAGGTAGATGAAAATATGGTTAAAATAGCACGAGCCAGCTTCTTCAAACAGTTAAATGTGTCTGGAAACGAATTCCATGTTTCCAAAATTTTGATACTGGCATTTTTACTTATATTGCTTGACAATCTTTCTGTTTCAATTAATTCCAACTCTTTCCTTGCTTCAATAAATTTTTGAATCCATATTGAACTAGACTGGAAATCAATCAGCTGCATTTCAAATTCTTCAATTTCCAACCAATCGAATGGGGACAAATTCAGTTTATCAAATGAAGTCACATCAGGGTACATAATAAACTTTAGTGTTTCCGATAATTCTCTGAACTGAGAAAATCTCGCTGAGAATCCCTTGATTGAAGAATCAATTACAGAAATAAATTCTTCAGTTACTTCTCCACCTGGTTTCTCATGTATATCTAAATGGTTGAAATTTTTTTTCAAGTTTGGGAAATACTTGTAGTTTTTTGTAGTAATATCGTTCCTGAAAACATGTAGTTTAGCATCAAAAGCGCGAATGAGATCTATCATGACGATAATTGTTTTATTTGTGCCTTGAAGCTTTACGTTCAATTCATTGAAATGTTGGCATATGTCTGTAAAAAACATCAATTTTGAAAGCCACATAACATCCAACAACTCTGGGTATTGTTCAATTTTTCCCTCATTTTGCACAAACAGTCTGATTTCTTCCAAGCAGTCAACAAATCTTTGAAGTACGTTCCCGCGGCTCAGCCAGCGAACATTATTATACATCAGTAAGCCATTATATACCGAGTTGACTTCATTCAACAAAGCATCAAACTTTCGCTTATTTAAAGCGTGCGACGATATGAGGTTGACTATTTTTGTGACTACCGCCATTACCTTATCAAGAGATGTTAAACCACTCTTAGCACACAAGGCTTGTTGGTGAATTATGCAGTGGAATTCAAGAATCGAATGTCCTACGTCTGTTTGAAATAAACTTATGAAACCATTTTTTTTGCCCACCATACTTGGAGCACCATCAGTTGTGACTGAAACAATTTTTTTAAAATCAATTTCTTTCTCAGCAAGCGAATTTTTAACAGCCGTACAAATATCTGTGCCCTTTGTAGTTGTTAGCAACGATGTTATCGCAATTAATTCTTCCTTAATGATGTTTCCTACGCAATATCGAGCAAAAACAGCTAAACGTGCAGATTTAGTAATGTCAGTACTTTCGTCAATGCATAGCGATATAAAAGGAGCGGAGTTAATGTCAATTTTTTGTTGATCTGTTATATTTTCGGCCAGTTTTAAGATTCTTTCCTTTATTGTATTTCTAGATAGAGGAGTATCTTTAATGCGCTGAATTATCTTATCTTTATTATCGAAATCATCAAAAAGTGAGGGCGCGCATGCTAACCAGGCTTCCTTCAAAAACTCTCCATCTTGAAAAGGTTTACTATGCCGAGCAATGACATTTGCAGCCGAGTAACTTGCCGCGCTCGTATGACAATTTTTGCCAACATATTTAATCATAGACGTTGACTGTTTATTTCTGTCTTTCATTGCACTTGCAATTAATTCCTTTTGCACTGGTTCGCTTTTTTGACTAAGAGATTTGTGATTTGTTTCAAAATGCCGTTTTACAGACGATGTTCTACATACCACTGTACCAGAACATAAAACACACACCGCTTTGTCGCCTTTACTTATCATGCCATATTTTTCAGTCCACCAAGTTTGAAATTCTCTATTACACTTACTATCTTGCCCTTTTTGTTTTTTTGCTGAACTAGCCATGGTAAATAATAGTTAAAAATCAACTTTAAAATACAGTTGTGTCAACGAAATTGAACGAACGAAAACGTCAACAAACTATGCGTCATTAGCAATTGTAGTCCACGACGTAACTAAGGCAAGACAATAACAAACGAGCGCGCTTTCCGCCCGCCGCCCCGCGCACCGCACCCGTTCACTCCTTAGCGTAGGTCCGTAGGATCACTCGCGCGCGTTCGTTCCTAATATAATACTGATACCTCCCTATTTGCGCTATGGCGTATAAGTCTGTATCTGCTCTCTGCGTAGGGCGCCAGCAATGGATGCTAGTCCTCAGTGATAGGGCGTGTAAATATGTTGACACTACTGTTCGTAGTTCAAATTTACCAAATGAATTTGAACTTCCTTGAGAGTTCACGTATGTCGTTTTATTTTTCGCTTAACAAGGTTCTTCACACTTGCTGCATGTCTCTACTTAGCTTGTCTCGAGGCGCTGGTTCGTCTCTCGGCTGGGGCTGACTCCGCTCCGGTGTCGAACTCGGGGCTGCTTCGTCACCTCGTCGGGAGGCTGCGACAGTTCCTCGCAGATTGGTCTTGGCGTCGTGATGCCTTCTCTCGAACTCCACTCCTCCCGGCTCCACTCCTCTTTCCTCGACTCGCGTACGCCGACTCACTCCCTCCGCGTCTGTGGTAGAACTGACCTCTTCTCGTCTGCTCCTCCGCCGTTTTATTAGCCCGTTAGCCATATTAAAACGCCTCATCTCGCACGTGGCTGGGGGCTGAACGCCGCGCCCTTGGTCGTAAACACGTGTTCGGCGCTGCGGCTATCCGCACGTGGTCTCAGCGGCGCCGGCGATTTTGGCATTAAAGTTTTATGGCTTCGCCCACCACGTGCTCGAGTGGGATACCCGGCCCCAGTTGTATAGGGCTTAGCGTCCCCCTTTCCGCTGCGAGACACACGTGTTCCTTCCTTCCCGGAATTCTGGTGTTATTGTTCCAGCACGCTCGCCAAAGCTATTAGCTGGTTTTTGGCAGTAGCCAGCCTGCGAGAGAAATGCAGCTGTGGGCTGTGAAACCTTTTAACGTTTTCGACGCAGCTGCGAGAGGCTGTGCCTTCTCGTCGCGGCGGAATCCTGGCGTCATTCTTCTGGCACGCTCGCCGAACCCTTAGCTGGTTTATGGCGGCTGTTCGCGTTTCCTTGTCGTTGCGAGTTTCGACAGTGTGTGCCTGCTGACGGAAAAATATATCTCGGGATGCAGAATGCATCAATACGTCATAGTGAACTTTGTTATTTTAAAATAAAATGCAAACCTTTTGATCCGTGGCGTGGCGTGCCCAAAATATTGTTTCGCGTGCCATCAATGGCACGCGTGCCATTGGTTCGCCATCCCTGACCTAGGTTGTACACCGTTCGCTGTTCGGTAAAACCGAAGTGAATGCAGCACATGGCGATTTTAATAATGGTGTTGTGTTTTCTAAGCCACAGAACCCCTAGAATCAGGTCCTCTCGTATCTCGTCGGAGACGAGGGCGATGATCTCCATAGAACAGTCATGAATATGTATTTCAACTTGCACTTCACCCAAACATTCGCTCGTCCGGTTTAATTTGGCCAATTGTACGATTTGTTTGTTCCTGGTGAACAGCTGTTGGCCTATTAATTCCAACCGCACGAAGTTATGCGATGCGGCCGTATCGATTAAGGCGACGCTATTCCACTCATCCAAGCGTATGAATACTCTGATCAGCTGATCACTGGTGGAGCTAGCCTGGGGTAGGTAATGGTAGATTTGTTTGTTATTGGTAATTTCGGGAGTTCCGGATGCGAAAATGGTGGAGAGGACAGCCCCAATTTTCCATACTCCACTTTGCGTTTCCCTGCGGTTCACTCGCCCAGTTCGGTCACATTTTGTGCCAGTGGTAGTGTTCGTTCTTACATATGCGGCAGCAAGGCAGGGTTGGTGGGCCCTTCCCACTATTGACGTCCCTGATTTTGGGATCATCCCTTATGCCACTCTTCCCTTCGGATGTACGGGTGTCCACAGTATTGCTCCGCGCATCTGCCCACCCACCTTTACTGCGTGCATTAAAATTTGTCGCCCAGCTCTTCTGCATGTCTCGAGCTACAGGAAGTGTTCTGTTCCGTTGAACACCATGGGTTGTAAGGCCGGTCGGTATTCGTGTCTCACTGTTTCCACGATAGTTTCGAGCACGTCTACCTCCAGGGGATGTAGATAATGTCTGTCGTCTAGACATAACTTTAGGCTTACGAATATATCCAGCTCCTCGGTGGTGCCTTGTTCCTCGGTAAACAGGGCGACCTGTTGTTTTAATGTGGTATACGTGTTCGCGTATCTGGCCTTAAATTTGCATACGAATTGTCCCCGGGACATGTAGTATTCTGTAACGGACCCCACCAGACTTTCACTTCCCCGAATATATGGTTCCCGATGACACTCACCCACTCTTTCTCATTAACCCCGTATCTTTGTAATCGGGTGGTGCACTCTTTGAGGAACACGAGTGCATCCTCAGTTGTCTGGCTGGAAAAGTTTGGGAATGTCTGAAATTTGGTGGGTGTCATGTAATTCCGCCCAGTTAGGCTTGTCCTCTACTCGGGGGCTTATGGCTTTTGTGTTTCGAACTGTGTCCTGCCAGCTCCTATCATTCCTTGCCATGAAGGCATGGGTGACATGAGTTCCATTCGCTGAGTTTGTTGGTTATGTAATCTCAGCACAGGTTGGGTAAACACGTCAATTTTCCTTTTTATTCTTGTAGGTTTCCATATGGTCCCATATCAGGCTGCGTACTTTTGTTGACACTGTTTACACTTAAATGTTCCCTCGCGGACCGCCTGCCATTCCTCCCGTGGACACAGATGTGGGGTGAAAAATTGCGTTACAATCTTTGCAGTTTAAGCACATCTTTTTGGGGCTCACACAATATGCTGTCCGACACATTGAACCCTGATTTTTGGTTTTTGTTTGGGTACTCACCGGTTGCTGGCTGAAGCTCGTGCTCTGGGAGTTCTTGCTGGCATGTTGTCCACTGTCCACCACTGGAACTGATGGTGCCGCAGGGTAATCTATTCTACATGGTGCAAGCAACTAGTATGTATTACACATTGGTATGTTGCACAGTGCACGGAGACAGTGCCACCCCCTCCCCCTAGCACACGTGGATCACACACATCAGTAGGCAACCGCTGTGGAAGTGAGTGGAGGCAGGAAGTATGCTTCGTATTCGGTCGGCGGGCATCTGTATATACCTGCGCGTATGTTATATTTGTTGAAGGGATCGCGTGATCGGGGTTTTCCGCACTGATCACACTCCTGACAGGTGGATGGTACAGTTGGATTGTATTCCATTTCTCAACACTCTTTTGTATATCACGCGATGCAGTTGCCCACGGAACATGCAGTCGATGCGACGCGGAAGACCGGTCCTTTGTTGTAATAATGACCATCTTCCCGGAAGGCAGCGGCCAAAACCATTCACTGGCTCCTCGTGCACGTGGTGTGTATCGCCCAGTCGGCTGTAACGTCAGAGTATATTGTCCCGCGCGGGTCTGACCTATACCACAAAATGGCTGCGCGGACCGCGTTCCTCCTGGTCAAGCAGCACAACTGACCTTTCTTCTTCGGAATTGTACACACGTGTTTGTTACGCTTTATTTTTGCCACACCTAGTTGAACAAGCCATTTAACGTTACCAGCATGGGGGGTGGGGGATAGTAATTCGGACGTCATCTGGTGACTATGTTAAGAAGTCAGAATATTACACAATATTCCTATTTCGAATAGAATGGGCGCCAGCTCACTGGGCAAGCACGAAGTCACAGTTCTCAGGATCGTGGGCCGAACGACCTCATGGCTGTATCCCCTGACACACACAGTACAAATTTACAGGAAAACATAATATATAGCTGCGGTATTCAGCTTCCCCAGCATCTTTTTACCTTATAAATGAAGGAAGCCTCCTTGAGGCTTCGATGACCTCCTGGATAGGATTGTTGGAGGAAACTAATTTTGTATTTGGCAGTATAAACCGTGAGCTATGCTCTGATTGGTTAATGTCTAGAGCCCTCAGGCAATAATAAACATTCTCTGTTAGCTATTGTTCATCTCGTGTGTGTTGTTGTTGTGGTTAAAGTTCGTTAAATAAAACTTACATTTCTCGATCTGCTGCGTGTTCTTTGTGTTAATAATTCAACAGGTTATGGGCCCAAATGCACCAGTAACTCACACAAGTAAAAGTAAAACATCTTTCAAGTAAAAAACATCGAAATGGGTGAGTACGAACATTTTATCAACAACACCGAGAAGTTGACCGATTGTGCATCATTTCCTCTCTGGAAGTTCGAGATAAACATCTTATTTGAATCAAAAGGCCTCATTGATATTGTTGAAGGTAAAAATAAGCTACAAGACGTTGCAAATGACAAAACGAAACAAGAGTGGAAACAGAAAGATGCCAAAGCCCGTCAGGCCATTGTAGGTACTTTGGACAAGAAACATCGATCCCATCTTCTTTCTTGTTCTACGTCTCATGAAATGTACACTAAAATATGTAATATATTTGAACGTGACACAGAACATCAGAAAAACGCGACTTACGAACAATTTTTTGCCTATAAATTTGATAGCAGTAAGGACATGGCAGTAAACTTAAGTAACCTAGAAACAATTCGTTTTCGTCTCAATTCCCTTTCAAAAGACAAGATTGATGACGAAATGTTAATGGCTAAGATAATGTCGTGTCTTCCTTCAAATTATGACACGTTCATAACATCGTGGAATTCAACCCCTAAAACTGAAAAAACTCTCGAAAATCTGACGGCAAGACTTCTAAATGAAGAATCACGAAAATCAGAGAGTAACGCCACAGCCCCCGCTGCTTTCTACGGTGGAACAAAACGCTCTACTCGTCCTTGGCAAAATTTCAACAAAGGGCAAAACCGCCAGGACGATTTTCCTCGTAAAAATGACTCTCGCTTTAATTATGGGTGTAAAATATGTAAAAAGAAAAATCATGAAACCAAAGATTGCTTCTTTCGTGATAAAAATCGCGGTAAAAATCATGACAAAAACCAAGCAGCATTTTTAGCTGAAGACAAGTCAAATTCAACCAAGCAGAATGTTACTACCTTTGTGGTCGACAGTGGCGCAAGCGTTCATATGATCAAAAATGATGAACTGCTGACCCAAAAGCGTCCTAATGACACAGAAATCACAGTTGCTAAGGGCAACAGCACAATTCGCGCTGTTAGTGCTGGAAAATTTGAAACCCCGGAATGCAAACTAAGCAACGTTCTGTATGTGCCAGATCTTTCTAAAAATCTTCTCTCGGTCAATGCAATTACCAAAAGAGATGGTAAAGTTGTTTTTGAGGACAATAAAGTGGAAATTTATCAGGGTAAAGAACTTGTTTACACTGGAACCAAAAACGCTAGTGGACTCTTTGAAGTAAAAATGGGTTCTCAGCAAGAAGCCCTGATTGCCTCAAACAATAATAACGCTATGTGGCATAGAAAGCTCGGACACTTGGGACCAAAATACCTCAAGAAACTTGTGAAACTCTCACATGGTGTAAAACTGACAGATGCTGACCTAAAACCACTTGAATCTTGTGAAGTCTGCCTCAAGGCTAAAGCTTGCCGTAAACCCTTCGGTTTCAATCGTGCACGTGCAACGAAACCTCTAATGATACTTCACACAGATGTAGTAGGACCCCTGGAGACACCTACTTGGGACAACTACCGATACTTTGTGTCAGTCATGGATGACTGGTCACATTTCTCAGCAACGTTTCTCCTGAGGAGCAAAGATGAAGTAAAACAGATATTGAAAAATTACATCACAAAAATTGAAAACAAATGGTCATCAAAAGTTGAAAAAATTCGCCTTGACAATGGTGGAGAGTATGTTTCAAAGGATTTCAAGGAGTATTGCGATGAAAAGGGTATCGAGTTAGATTATACTCCGCCGTATACACCTCAGCTCAATTCTCATGCTGAGAGACTTGGCAGGACTTTAATGGACAAAACCAGAGCATTACTTTTCGATTCTGGAATGGAAAAAGACATGTGGGGAGAAGCCCTTCTCACTGCAACATACTTACAAAACCGCAGCCCTACAAAAGCCATAAAACTAACACCTGCGGAACTTTGGTTCAATAAAAAACCTGACTTGTCTCGCCTCCAAATCTTTGGATCAGTTGCGTATTCCAAGGTACTCTCTCACACTAAGAAACTGGATCCGAAAGTTAAGAAATACATTCATGTGGGCTACACCAGCAACGCCTACAGATTGTGGAATCCCGAAAAACAACAAATCATTGCATCCAGAGATGTCTACTTCACTAACCAAGACGTAAAACAACCTGAAGAAATAAAAAAAACTGTGAGTCTTGACTTTGATGAAGATGAAGACATCAGCTCCACAAAAGACGATTCTCTCTCAGACAAAGACGACGACGAGGAGTATGAGGACGAAATCTCTCAAAAAGAAGAGGAAACCGAAGTCACAACTGATACTCCAAATACATCAGATGCATCGTCAGTTCAAGAGACCCAAAGGAGATCGAAGAGGACTAAGAAATTGCCAGACAAATTGAGCGATTATCACCTAAATCTGGACTCTTTAGAAGAACTCCAAGAAAGCGCTCTCTTGTCATACAAAGAAGCTGTCTCGTGCAAAGAAAAACATTTTTGGCTTCAAGCTATTGAGGATGAGAAACAGTCCCTTGCAAAAAACGACACCTGGACTATCGTCGACCGGAAAGCTGCCGAAAAACAGAAAATTCTGACGAACAGATGGGTTTTTCGTATAAAAGACGACGGCAAATACAAAGCCCGACTGGTCGCAAGGGGTTGTGAGCAAACACTTGGCTACAACGAAGAGACCTACAGTCCTGTTGTAAGCAGTGATGCTTTGCGACTCATTCAAGCTTTGATCGCTCGAGAAAACCATCATATCACAAAAATCGACATAAAATCAGCATTCCTATACGGAAAAATTCTAAATCCTGTATACATGGAGATACCAGAAGGCTGGCAAAAACCTAAAAATAAAATTTGCCGACTGGAAAAAGCCCTCTACGGACTCCGTGAAGCTCCGCTTAGGTGGAACAAACGTTTCTCTGAATTTCTCATGAAAAGTGGACTAAAAGCTCTCAAAAATGAACCTTGCATTTTCAAAAACGCAGATTCAACCTTGCTTCTTGCCATCCACGTAGATGATGGAATTATCGCTTCTGACAGTGAAGATAAAATAACACAACTACTCGCTCAGCTGACTAAAGAATTCGAGATGACTGCTGTGAAAAATCCTGTAACTTTCCTTGGACTAGAAGTCACACATGAAAAAAACGGTCTAAAAATTTCACAAGCCGAGCATGTCAAGCAAGTGCTCAAGAAGTACAGAATGGAAAGTGCTAAACCCGCAACCACACCATTCGTCAAGCAAGCTACCAACGAAGATGGTAATTTGGTCACCGGTTTCCCATTCAGGGAGGCTGTTGGGAGTCTTTTGTACATCTCAACGAAAACTCGACCGGACTTGGCCTATGCTGTAGGTATGAGCAGTCGACGTGTGGAAAAGCCCACGCAAGATGACCTCACCAACCTAAAAAGGACACTCAAATACCTAAAAGGCACTATCAATGAAGGTATTCGCTACTCGAAAGACTCTACTGATGAAATCATCGCCTATAGTGACTCCGACTACGCAGGTGATACCGAAAACAGAAAAAGTACGTCAGGGTATATCATTTACTACGCCGGAGGTCCTATAAGTTGGAGTTCGAAGAAGCAGCCCATCGTCGCCACTTCAAGCACAGAAAGTGAATATATTGCAGCTGCTGAATGCTGTAAGGAAGTAGTGTACCTTAAAAGTCTCTTTGAAGAACTCACAGGAAAAACCATAACAGCTACGATTCATGTTGATAATCAAAGCGCTATAGGTTTGGCTAAAAAGGGTAATTTTAACAGAAAAAGTAAACACATTGACGTTCGCTTTCATTACATAAAAGAATTGATTGAAAATAAAATCATTCACATTGAATATATTCCAACAAGCAAGCAAATTGCAGATTTGCTAACCAAAGCATTGGGTCCAAATAAATTCCAAGATTTTAAAAAACAGATGATTGGATTGTATGCTTAAAAAAAAAATTTTTATTTGTGAATTTAATTTATGAAAGTTAAGCTTACCCTTCTATTGCCTTAAGTTAAGCTTAGTATTTTGTAATTGAAATCTTGATAGCTAAGATGTGATATTCGTGTGAAATCATTTTTTCTTATTTACAAATGTTTGCATTTACAAATTTTTGAAATATTGTGATTACAAAATTAAGAGGGTTGTGTTGGAGGAAACTAATTTTGTATTTGGCAGTATAAACCGTGAGCTATGCTCTGATTGGTTAATGTCTAGAGCCCTTAGCCAATAATAAACATTCTCTGTTAGCTATTGTTCATCTCGTGTGTGTTGTTGTTGTGGTTAAAGTTCGTTAAATAAAACTTACATTTCTCGATCTGCTGCATGTTCTTTGTGTTAATAATTCAACAAGGATACAACACAAAAATGAAAACTCACAAGTTTCTGTTAACTCAAGTAAATTGTATCGCCGAATAGTATTCACAGTTACATGTATGCAATGCCAATTAAAGCGGACCTGACTCACAAGGCCTTTCAGTGGCCATTACCATACAAAAAGAGTAGAATGGCGTGAAAAATTACAAGAGTAATTAAACTCCTGCTGTCGTTAATTTGAGCTGGCGGAGGAGTGCTGTGAACACGGGAAAGGCTGTTAATAAATTAAATAAAAGTTCCAGTAAATTACGTAAATCTATTGCAGTTAAGTATTTAGAACAAAGTATGAGTCCCCCGCGATGCGACGCACATGCAGCACCTAAGACCCGTGGAATCAGACTGCTGGAGATGGCGCGATTCAGAGACGCCCATGCCGAGAGCTCGCTAAACTCCGCGAGGTTATTTAATTAACTGACCTCATTAACATAGAACTTGATACATATACACATACAACACTAAAAAATTCTGAATGAGTTGTCTTAATCCAGTAGAGAGTTAAGAGTTATTAATTAAGCACTAATTTAAATACAAAACATATTTATGTGGTGCCTTGCAGAGCATGTGGGAAATTTAGATCTGTTTAGTTTTGGGGCATTCTACGAGCCGAATGTTCAGGTTAAAAGAAACACTAATTATTTCCCACATCACTAATTGGCTTTATTAGACACACAATAACACTCGGAAAATTATATGGAACACTTCAAATACCCTAGTCTTGCTACTCTACACCTCATTAAATATGCACGTCGCGTGCATTTATTCTGCGATTACTTCGCAATCTGTTAAGGGCGAATTTCAGGAACATTTGCCCATGGGCGATAAATTCGAAAGCTATTTACTACACATTCTAAACACTTGATTCCTATCCTAACTACACACATCTCTCTCTAGGGATACCACACAGGCACTCGGTTCGATGACTCGGTGAACGACGCAGACACACATCGTGACGCACTATATGCCTGTTCCGCAGGCCGCACTGGTATAGCGATTATGGGCCGATGACGTGATGACAGTGGTCGTGCCCGATCACGCAGGAGTGGTCCACGTCACATTGATGTAGCTCAATGTGTGATGTGGCATTTAATCACACAGCAATAATTTAATTTGATTTTAATTATGATACACTTAACACACTGGGTTCTGTCTCTCCACAATGTTTCATTATTAACATTTTTACTTAATTTGGAATTTGCGGTGGGCAGCCATGTTGTCTCAATGTCAAATGGCCTAATCTGCTTTCTCTAGTTGCTCGATGGCTAGATGTGTTCGGTACATAACCCCAGCGAGCTGCTCAGCTCACGGGACCCACCATAACATGTAGTTGGGCAATGATGGTTTGAGTGGAAAGCCATAGAAGGTTAAATTTAAAGCACAGGCAAGANCCACCATAACATGTAGTTGGGCAATGATGGTTTGAGTGGAAAGCCATAGAAGGTTAAATTTAAAGCACAGGCAAGAAACAAATATAAGCTTGTATAAGCATATTGAAATCCTAAAACTGTAATTGCCTGTTTCATACTTGTGTCAAAGGACACGTTAACATTTTGTAATAGAATACTTTTAGTATCACAATAATTGATAGTTTTATGCACAGTAGCAATACACATAATATAGTGGCAGATTGTCATTATAGCATGCACCGAACATAAAATAACATCAGATAACTCAAAAAAAGTTACGAATTGCTTCAACAATACATGCATCCTGTGTTATCTTTCTTCCAGTTTGACAATATGCTGAAAGACAGTAGACTATGTAGTAACGATTATGCAGCAATTGAGACGACACTGAATGTGGTAAAGGAAAGGATGTCTACCTTTCAAGCATCCAAACAACAACATAAGATTTTCTGATAGTCACTATTCACAACAATTCAACAGGAATATCACCCCAAGAAAAGAAAATACGTAGGATCACATTTCTGTCTCAAGATGGCGAAAACATGTTGGTATTATGGGCTCAGAAGCTGGTTTTCCAATAGCAAAAGACGACTTGATCAACAATGTGCAAATTATAGAAAAGTAACTGAAGAGGGGAAACACCATTCCACGAAATTCGCAGAGGACAGAAGTGGTATTACAAGTTTTTGAGGTGACACTCCAACCCAGTCATAAGAATACCACAGAGTTTGGCATACAGTCGTGCTACAATAATCTGCCAGCANTGAGGTGACACTCCAACCCAGTCATAAGAATACCACAGAGTTTGGCATACAGTCGTGCTACAATAATCTGCCAGCAGATCTTGTCATTGTTTAATGTGGATGAAATGATCTTTGAGTACATCGTGAACATATTTAACAAATGGTTGATGGTGCAGAACACTCACCGTGTATACTAGCAAGTTTTGCAGTGAAAAAGGTTTTATGTTGGGGGCACTTCTACTGAATGCAACATATCTACTTCAATCTGTGGATTTAGCAGTGTTTAAAACTAAAAGAGTAGGTGANTGAGGTGACACTCCAACCCAGTCATAAGAATACCACAGAGTTTGGCATACAGTCGTGCTACAATAATCTGCCAGCATATCTTGTCATTGTTTAATGTGGATGAAATGATCTTTGAGTACATCGTGAACATATTTAACAAATGGTTGATGGTGCAGAACACTCACCGTGTATACTAGCAAGTTTTGCAGTGAAAAAGGTTTTATGTTGGTGGCACTTCTACTGAATGCAACATATCTACTTCAATCTGTGGATTTAGCAGTGTTTAAAACTAAAAGAGTAGGTGANTGGCACTTCTACTGAATGCAACATATCTACTTCAATCTGTGGATTTAGCAGTGTTTAAAACTAAAAGAGTAGGTGAAAAAATCTGTCCGTGAACGGTGTATGCAGCAGGTAGCATCGTAGGAAGAGATAGTCTTCAGGAAGAAGAACTGCTTAAAAAATTCCTTGATAAGTGTGCCACAACTGTCTCTCTCAAGGCTGTCTTTCACAAATGTAGGCTGTATCCATGGAACCACTCAGCAGTGCAGATACAATTGACTGTATCACCAACACAGGTAAGACCTTCTCTGGCCACAGCAAAAGTGTTGACAGGACCCACACTGCCTGAACAGATGGCATGAGGATCTACATGTCCTGTTACACCACAGGAAGTAGTGGGTGCTACCGATACATCACACCATCACCACCACTACAATCACAACCATTTGTACCAGTTCGTAAATTTGAACATTCAGGAAACCAGTTATTGGCCACCTCAATCATGAAATATCTCTGTTTGACAAAAACAAAAGTGTTTGAGGCAGCAGGTGACGAGAGGCTTCGTCAGAAAGCATATAAGTATCTGTATGTGTTGATAGTCAATCGCCATACATTACCATCAAAACAACTTACACGTATCATACCTTTGTGCATGCAAACACCCCATGCAACTTCCATCCCTATTCACAGGGGTTTCTCAAAGTGGGGTACATGTACCCCTGGGGGTACATCAGTTGGCCGTAAGGGGTACACGGCAATATTTATGGAATGGCGGGCGGCAAATGACAAATTAGACATGCGCGAACGACACACTTGCCACCGACCGACTGGCGAGGGTAGCGAGTTTAGGCGAAGGGTGGCCGACTGTGTTGCGAGGGGGGACGGCATGCCGCCGCCCGCACCTCTCCGTTCTGAGAGCTGGTTAAAAACAAAACATTGCACTCAATACTCTATTAGCTCATACTATTTCGTGCTGACGAATGGCCTTATGTTATTTTGTTATTCGGTCGAATAATTTTAAAATAGTTCTGGGGTAAACATGAATGAGTAGTTAAAGCGGGGTATTGCACAGGAAAAGTACAAATACTCAAACGGGCCATTGCATGTTAAATGTACTAATACTCAAACTGCATCATCAAGTTTGCAACCTTGACGTGAACCAGGCGTTCACTGGTACCTTTGTGCCCACTGTGACTGCCACAGTAGTGTCCTCCACTCCATATGCACCACACCAGCAGGCATGTGGGCAAGAGTGATAGTGTATTCAGTGTTATGTAATCAATCAGCGTTCGTCAATATCGTTTATTCAGTGCTATGTAATTAATCAGAGTTCACCAATATAATTACATCAGTGCGACATAATTGATCGGAGTGCATTAGTATAGTTTATTCAGGGTTATATGTATCTAGTCAGTGTCATAATTATCAAGTGTATTTGTTCCATGTGTGTAAATTGCACCAGTGTCATTAATTATTCAGAGCTTAATAATTTAATCATTATTATTTATTGGTTCAGTGTATCTATTCAGTATTTATTTATATCATATTTATCATGTTTAAAGACAGTCATCACATACCCAGCCAGCCAGGGACATGTGACATTACTAAGTAGGCAATACAGTGGCTGCTGCGATGCATATATTTAATATTAATATAACCCTGATTTATTGTGTATTTGTGGAATGGTAATTGTGTTTTATTATGTAAGATGTATAGGGTAATTGTGTTTGATTATGTTAATCTAAGGTATATCATTTTCTTACATCTCATTAGCATTTTTAAGTCGCATTTATATTTAATCTTTCAACCGCTTGGCGTCGGCCTCGCTCAGGTAGCGGGAGCCAGCGCAGTTCTCAGTCAGTACGCTTCATCACTTCAACACAGGCGGACATGGTAAGTCTCTCGCTTCACAAGAACCTCGGTGCCAGCCCCTGAGGCTGCAACCTCACTCAGTAATCGTATCATCACATCATCGACGAAATAACTTGTATTTGATGTTACATCGCACCGAGGGGAGAGCAGTGTCACGCGCCTTAATTAATCGTAATCCATTAGTCTGTTGCATTGTACGACCATGCGGTCACCACATGTCTGTTCGGTTAAGTGTTCAATAAAATAATCATCTTTCATATAACCAATAGTGCGTTCATTAATCCGGGTGTGTGCAGCTGCCATACAGCTCGCATTTTCCTAATATCTGACGGTGTGTTACCTCGAGTCCCCTAGGGTGATGATCCACGACCGATCTCATTGCTCAACACGGAGCTGGCGCCCAGCACTTTCACAGCTCGAGGGACACAACGCGCGCCCAACCGTCTCCCTTCGACAAGGGACGTACCGAGCGCACGTCAACCTCCTCAAAGTACGTCCAGTGAAAATGTATCTACTTCCACTGAAAGTTCAATTTCAAACGAAACTTCTGTAAAAGTATGTGCTTCTACTGACCAAGTCAATAATAAAATATACCAGAATATACAAATGTGTCATCGAAAAAAAAAAAAAAAAGCAAATATGACGAAGAGTATCTAAAGTTTCGATTTTCATATAAAGACGAATCGCAATACCCAGAACCACAGTGCGTATTATGTTCGGAATTTCTTACGAATAATTTGATGAATTATGGTGTTTACTGCGACGGCATCTGGAGCTAAACCATCAGCAGTACGTGAACAAACCATGAGATTTCATTGTCCAAAAAGAAGATGACATTGGATGCCACAAAAAAAAAATTAAAGCTGCTACTACTAATTCGGACTATATATGTGCGTCCTTCTTTGTAGCATACCGAATTGCCAAGACAGGAAAGCCATACAATATTGCTGAAAAGTTGATTTTACCAGCTGCAAAGGATATGGTCAGTTGCGTACTAGGAAACAAAATGTCAAAAGGATTTGATAAAATACCGCTTTCAAATAACACAATTTCACGACGCATTCATGACTTGGCAAACGATTTAAAAATCCAACTCGTCCAACGATTGCAAAATAATTATTATGCAATTCAAAATTCAAGTTGATGAATCAACGCATGTTAGTGGATTTCCGAATTTAATTGTTTTTGTTAGATATGTGAATGAAAATATTTCAGAAGAATATTTTCTGTTTTGTAGCACCTAAGAGTCCATGACTAGAGCAGAAGATATATTCAAGGTTATCGATATTTTTTTTAATGATCATGGTATAGATTGGGCAAAGTGTGTGGGTATATCAACTGATGGTGCGAAGTTCATGACAGGAAGCAAATCAGGACTGATTACCAGGATTTAAAATGTTACTACTGAAGCTAAAAATACTCATTGTGCATTGCACAGAGAAGCTTTGGCGTGCAAGAGAATGCCGCAAGAGCTAACATCAGGGCTGTCTGAGGTTGTGAAAATAATAAATTACATAAAAGCACGTCCACTTAATTCCAGAATATTCGCATTATTGTGTCAAGATATGGGAAGCGAACATGTTACATTACTATTGCACTGTGAAGTGTGTTGGTTCTCAAGAGGCAGCATATTAGCTCTGTTCATAGAACTCAATCACTAAATTTATTTATTTTTGAAGGATAGTGACTTCACCCTCAAGTCACGACATGGAGACGAAACATGGCTTCAGAGAGTAACCTGTTTAGCTAACATTTTTTCTTGTCTCAACGAGTAAATTCTTCAATGCAAGGATCCGCATGCAACGTATTCAATGTAAAGGATACTTATAAAAAAATTGAATTTTGGAAAACTTACTTGAGATCAAACATTGTTGAATGTTTTCCTCTTCTGCGTGAATTTGTTATGACAAATGCCTTATTAGTCGATGAAGAATTGAAGGCTGAAATTACTCTTCATCTTTCTCAGCTGTCTGGCGAACTAAAAATGTTTTTTTCCAGACATTGGCCATTTAGAAGACTCGATTCGAAACCCATTCAATACGGTTTTAACTGAAAGTATAAACACTGTGGTTTCAGTATTAAGCAGCAAGAGTCATTAATAGAAATATCCGCAGAAGATACTCTGAAAGCTGATTTTACAAAGAAGTTTTTAATTGATATTTGGGCAGCAAGATGGCAAGAATATCCAGACCTCTCACGTAAAGCCGTAAAATTTCTTTTACTATTTGCAACAACCTATTTAAACGAGAGTTAATTTTCACTCTTGGTTTCGATAAAAACAAAATATAGAAATCGGCTTAACGCTGAGCCAGAATTAAGGCTAAAACTTTCCAAAATTCCCTAAATGTAAATAAAATTTGTGATTACAAACAAGCCCATCTGTCACAAAAATAATTTTGTAATGATTAGAATGTAATCTGCAGTGCGCGGCCCATGACGCATGGCCTGTGACATGGGCTGGTGAAGTGGTTATATAATACGACCGACAGGCTGTTTGTACACAGTGCATGTCCTACTGTCACAAGTAAGGGAAGCGATTTAACCGAGTTTCAAAAAGGGATTATCATCGTCATTCGGGCCAAGGGTGGCAGTATTTCAGAAACAGCGACATTTGTGAACTGCTCACATGCCTCTGTGGTAAAGGTGTATCGTGAGAGGAAGAATGGCACCATTGGGAATAACCGTCGCGTAAACGGCGGAGCTCCATGTGCCATTGATGTCAGAGGTGAACATCGAATATGACGGTACATGAAGGCCAACCCACAGGCTACAGTGTAACAGCTCACTGTCCAAATGAACCAGGAGGCATCCAGACACATGTATACTGCAAAAGTTCGTCAAACCCTTCTGCGAATGGGGCTTTGGAGTAAATAAAGGTGACTACACCCACAAGAACACAGGTGCTATGTGTGAAACCCTTGCTGTATTTATTTCTACGCACGTATGTGACTAGGTGGTACCATTCCATTAAGTGTATGCATGAGACTTCTTGTACAATGTGCCAATTAACTTGATTGTATAAATAGAATGTGTCACAAGCACTGTATTATAACACACTATGGTAAAGATTATGATATGCACTACCAATACACAATAACACACCCTGATTAAAATGTGTAAATAAGTTTCAGATTAAATTTCATTATACTTAATGCAAGTTGTGTGCAGGAATCAATAGAGTAAAATTGTGAATATGCCTGGCCAATCACCATCAGTCGTACCTTATTTATTTTACTTTGACAGAGACTGCAACAGCGTGAATACGTTTCCTCAACAAACCACAAAGAAAGTAACTGAAAAAGTAAAAGTTACCAGTAGAGAAAAACAATAATACATCATACTAAGTAATAGCAACTCTATACCATAACCTAAAAATTACAATTGAACCTATTAATTTTGGTTGACAAATATTTTTTTTAGATTTATTTTTTAATTAGGTAAACGCTTTGAGCATAGAAATGTTTAAATTACTGACATGATTGTCATAAAATGGCTAAAATCCAGTACTGGACATGTTTTCACTGAAGACACCAAGCAAAACACAACAGTACAGAGAATAAAACACAGAACTCAGAATCACAACATGGCTGTCCATTGACTGGATGTTGGGGTGAATATGACCATGTGGTAATCTTCACCTCAAATTTCTTTGGGAATTGCACACTTTTAATCAAATACTTTTTACTTTAGATAAAATACTTTTCTGTCTGTTTTTATGATGTAACTACTGTACTAGATAATGTATTTAACAAACTCAGCAATGGACTTTGCTCTATTATTTGTATTATAGTCTACAGTAATAAAGTTTTGACAATACTGATGTTTGTCGGTTTGATTACTACGATAGTACACTCGAATTCTAGAAAAAAATCTATGGGATTTCAGCTTTAAAATAGAGACTTTTCAAATGTTTCTTAGGGTATTTATTTATGACTTACTTGGCAATAGCAACACTGCTGACGAGTAATGACATGATTTGGCATTTTGAGCGAAGCATTAATTCTTTTTTCTTTGTAAAATACTTCAAATTACCACATCAAGTTTGTACCCATTGTGTTTTTTAAAACTACCTAGGCAAGTTACGATGTTGTGGTAAATCTGTGTTTCCATAGCAGTAATAAATGTACTGTAATGTAGGTAGTGACCGCCGCGTGTTAAAGGATGTGGAAGAGTCATGGTCGTTAACGCTGGCACAGTGTGTGTGTGATTGCAAATATTGGATGTGTGAAATTGATATGTTTTAACCGTGAACTGTTTTTATGACAAAGTTAATTATATTAAAGTCACATCTGTTTATTCATCACAACTTTGTAACATTGTTCTAGGTGTATTAAACACAGTTGTGTAGCGTGCTTATGTTTCTGGTATTTGAATGTTTGCCACAATCCGAACGAATTACTAAGCCCAGCCTGAAAACTTTAAATAAATAATTAAATAAACCTAGTAAAAACTAAGTACCTACCCAAAGAAATATGAGCAGAATAAAAGTTACAGTAGGCCTATTTGTTTGCATGTTAACAATTATCTTTTAAGTTTGTCGCTGCTACGTACAAAAAAATAAGCGACACGAGTTGCGTGTTTGAATTTGCTATCTTTTTCATTGAACTAGTTGCTCCTTCGTCTTAAGATTTATTCTAACTAAGGCCGTCCTTTTAATGAAATAACCCAACGCACATAAAAAACAAGAGGTTAAATACCACATTTCTTTCCCCCACATTTGTAACAGGGTTAAACAGCCGCGGCAAATATTAACATGTTTTTTGTATAATGTGCTATATTGTGTATAACAAATATGTTAACAATGTAAAATAATAACCATAAGAACTATACGCAGTACCGACATAGTAAAAAGTTATACAGCTGACTTAAATATGTTAATAGGCCTAAATTGTGAATATTCCTACGTAAAGGTTTTTGAAATACGTCAGGATTCTTTGAACAGTTGCAAACAGTAAACAAAGCATTTGACAGTTAAAACATAGAATACGTAATTGGTAACCAAAAGTAGACATTTAGCAAAGCTTCAGAAAAGTATTAAGTAACTCTGAATAGTCTATAGTCACCATTTTCTCAGTTTAATTTGTTTTGTTACTAAATATGCAGCTTAATTATTTTTAATGATATGCCCAAATTTGAATTCAACATTGGACTAATACATCTCATAATCCTGTAAAAAGCTTTTGTAATAGTGCTGAAATTCAGTATTATTTTCCAGAATTATTATGATTTTCTATTTAGAAAAAAAAAATTTCAAAATTATTTATGTTATATTTAATTAAAACCAAAATATTATGTTTTATGACGATGCTGGTAAACAATTACATATTTTTTCATTTATAAAAGACGAATCAAAAAACTTTCGCCAAATTTTTGGTTATATGCCCCCTTCCATCACTCTTTCGATTTCAATCCTTGCGAAATTTTGAGTTAAGCTAGGTCTATGCTCATTAAATAAACAACAAAAAGTAAATAAATGTTTAATCAATAGTATTAACACCTACACGTCAATTTCAGTAAGCAATGTTGGTTTGTGAATATTTACAGATCTTCACAATTTATTTTTCTGTTTAGATATAAATTAATGCCTTTGGTCAATATTTCTCAGGTCATCAGAAACTATGTGTTTATTAAGGCTGTCAAAAGAATAGCAGAAGAGTTAAACGCTATTGTTTTTCCAATTGTAGAAACATTTTAAACATTTGCCTTTAAAATGTTTGAAAAGATGAAACTTTAGCCCGTATGTGTTATAAGAAAGGAATGTTTTAGGATAATACGGTGTTATTACTACTTCATCCAGAAGGCAACGTGCTTTTAACTATCGTTAAATGACCTAAGAATTACGTTTAAATTATGATCAAGATGTCGTTCCGTCAAGATATAACTAGATTTCTGTGACGTAGTTTAGTTCTGCCAACTACATAGTTTATTTTAGTACTCTATGCTACATTTGAGTATTTTCTACCTTTGTTATAGTTGAGTGTTACTCCTCAGTTTTGCGGTAACTGTATTTTCATTAATTCGTGTGCGACCTTTCCAGAGGTTGCGGTATCGTAGAATCACCGTTCACAATCTCCTCTAGTAGAGTAGCAGTTCCCGGCACTACTGTACCGAGGCGTAATTTGAGGAAGAGTGCATCCTCGCAGTCCTATCGTGTTGCTGTGATGGGGTACTTGTTACCCCCATTATGATCATAAAGGAACGGCTATGGCGGCTTGTGTTTTCCGGTTTTCACCGGGCATTTCCGCTCATCTTCACATTGTTCGAACCCACATATTGCTAATTTTAAACTTTTAAAATGAAATTCATCCATTAACGAGAATATTCCGCAAGAACATTCAACATCAAACAACATTTTTGTACTTTCTAAAATATTAATGTCCTGGCATATAAAGAGAGCATATTTGTGCACTAAATATATATTTTAAGGGGTCCCCTTGTGACATCGCTGGTCACTGTTTTTATTTTTATTTTTATCTTCCAAAAATAAGGATAATTACTTTTAAATACACTTTTTCTACAGAACTTGCGAATTGTGCTGGTAAGAAATAATTATGCCTATAGGCTTGAATAGGGTAAAAAAGGGGAATTGTCTAGTATAATTGTTGTTAAGGATAATGTAGATTATTTTGTACTAGTGAAATAACAAAGGCTGTTTGGTATCAGGACGCACTCCTTTTATATTAATTCGGGTATGTATAGTGATATTTTTCAGTGGTCGCATTAAGTTTCTTTGCTGGGTAGGATGGCAAAATTGTCAGGTTGGAGCCACAGTGGCAGCATATAATTAGGTCGGCAGTGGGACGATACAACAGGTGAGTGGGCTAGGCCAATCAGGAGTTAGCTCGTTCGTCGATGTGGGTACCCGGCGCCACGATGTAGGCTCATTTCATTACGAGTCCAGGCTGCTGAGGGATGAACATCGTGCTCGTGGTTGCTCCGACTCCGGGATCTGCCCGCCCCATGGGACCAGCGAAGGCCGAGGACTTCTGCGAGTGCGGCGGGACTGCAGTAGCTTGGGTGCAACGACTACTCCGCAACTCGTCACGTCCACTTGTGACGGATAGGTGATCCCCAAGCCCTGGGGTGGCTGGGAATACTAGAATAACAGTCCACGGACCAACTGGCCGGGGTTGACAGCGCCATCGTTGTGGACGTCGGGGACCTGGGCGGCTCTGTGCTAGTTGGCGAAGCGCATCGGTGGGAGGCAGTTCAATGATCAAGGCGGGGAGGGGGATCTCGATGTGCTGAAACAATGCGAAGTGTAGCGAACCTCACTGCTGGATTCTGCGAGCTGCTGACTGCGGATGCGTGAGGAATGGCCTTGGAACGCGTCGGACCTCGGAAGCTTCTGATGTCAGCCTCCACTCCTGCGCCAGCTGCATTCACCACCAGCTGGTAGTTCCTAAAAGTCCCGCCGAGCTGGAGCTCACGTCCTACCGACGGACCATTTTGGAGGAAGAGGGGAGTGGGAGGCGCCTAGGCACTCTCCCCACCTTCACCCACGGCATGGAGATCCTGATGTCGGCGCGGAAGAGTGAAGATGGAGTAGGTGCCATGACTGAGCTGCCCAGTTCGCCAACTTCCACGACGAGAAGCAGGGAGGCCCTGCATTGAACAGCTGCTGTCAATATTATTGTGCAGGTGCGCCTGCACAGAAATATTGACAGCAGTCTCCCCTTAAGGACACTTGCGTCCACAGCCCCGCCTCTTTCTCTTCTAAATTTTCCATTCCACATTGAAGAGCATGGAATCCACACCTGCTGCCTCCTTTAGCATTTTTTAATGGATGAACAAATTTTGAACTTCTTTCCTGTCAGGAGGATTTTTACGGTGTCTATGCCGGTTTTTCCCCTCTCCAATCTTAGTTATAGCTTCAACTATTACACACTCAGGAATGCAGTCATGGCCACAAGCCTGGCCATGACTGCTTTATCCCTACTTTCTTAAATTCCCTCTCATGTAGGCGTATTGGGCTTAGACCTGAGACGCAACACAGTCCAGACCTACCCCCGGACAACAATTAACACTTAGTAATTAGGGTAGTAAAAAAAAAAAAGAAAAAAAAGGCTAATTTTATTCGAGCTGCTGCCTTGGTGC
Source organism: Clitarchus hookeri (assembly GCA_002778355.1). Classification (NCBI taxonomy): domain Eukaryota; kingdom Metazoa; phylum Arthropoda; class Insecta; order Phasmatodea; family Phasmatidae; genus Clitarchus; species Clitarchus hookeri. Next base: position 66,727 of record NQII01003248.1, on the reverse strand, counting down.
TAGGAGGCCGCTCTGCTTTCTCCCGCACTTGCTGTTGCACTTGTCTGATAGGGTAACTTCTGTACTTACACAGTATCGCGGTGTTGTGTGCGAGTTCTTTCCTTCGATCCAACACAGCGAGAAGAAGTGTTACTTTAGTTAGAAGAGGACTTCTACAGTGCCTGATTTAGACTTGATAAGGCCCTATGCTATTTGAGACATGGGGCCCTTTATAAGTCCAGATATTATATGCCAGTGCCAAATATGATTTTCGGATACCTAGAGGGTTAAACTGAAATACAATTAAGGAGTATATAGAAAGTGAAATAATAAATCTATAACTTAAAATCATTTTTATTCATAACAAACTTAAAAATGCAAACTCTGGTAAAAAGTAACAAAAGTTATTTTTAATGGCACAATTTACAAAGGCTTATTATCTAATCTCTTAAAACATGTTATAAGGATTAAGGAATTATATTAAACTAAAATATTTTATTTCTTGCCTTGAGCAAAGTCACTGATGACATCATCAAATGATAAACTGTGTATTTTGTCACTTTCTATGCAAATGAGCCTGAGGGAACATAATTTATCTCGAGTCATTGTTGTTCTAAATTAATATTTTATCCTCTTCAGCTGAGAAAAAGATAATTATCCAGGGCAATTTGCAACCATCATACTAAGAAACAATCACAAAATTGCTTATGCATTAGGGAATGCTGATTGGACAAGATCGTTAAATATTACCCTAAATATCAGACTATCATGTTCCGATGAACCATAGGCTTGACTATGTCTAACATATTGATGAAAATGCTTGACTTCTCCTACAAGATTCATGTCCACATCTTCAGGATATGTTTGCCATAAAACACTAACTCCTTCACGAATCTCTTCTTCTGTAGCTTCTAATTTTGTTAAGAATGAAAACTATTTGCAGCATCATTGTATACTGAGGCCCTCTGTGCCAGACTTGACTCTAATGCATCCATCACAGGTATAAATGTTTTGATTCTGAACTTGTCTCTTGGCTCAAGGTTCTCTAAAGGATCATCTTCATCATTATTGATATGCCTTCTTCTATATCTGCTTTTCTTGTAATCAACATCAGGCAATTTTTCCTTTGCTTTTTCTTCAAAATGATCGAACATATCCCTGGAACCTTCAACAAAATCCGAATGTGAAGCATATAATTTCCTACATACATCTAGACTAATTTGGGGGTCTTGCAGTGATTGACTAGTCTTGTGAAATTCTTCCAGCAAGTAACTCCACAAATATAACATTACCATAAATTCAAACTCCTCCATTTTATTCAAAATGTTTATGGCTTGATTTCTTGTTTCGCCTTTCTCTGTAGTATCAATATGCAGCTGATGCAATGCAGAAATTATTCCATCATAACTATCAAGTATTGCACTTGTGGCCATTGAATGTGTTTCCCATCTAGTCTTTGACAAAAACTTTGGAACTTTTGAATCATCTTTGAAGAATGAAAACAGTACTGCCTATCTATGTGTAGATGAAGAAAATAAATTATATATTTCTTGAACAATTCCAAAAAAGTTTACTGCATCTAAATAACAGTTAACTGCTGCTCTACCAACAAGATTCAGGGAATGACCAGCACATGGAATATACCTAGCATACTTGTCAATCTTCAATATTATTTCTTGCATACCCTTGTATTTGCCAGACATATTGGCAGCATTATCATATGACTGACCTCGACACTTAATAAAATCTATTTTGCACTTATTTGTAAGGTAGTTGTGCACCATCTTAGCCATACTTTCCCCTGTGTGGCTACCCATCTCTAGGAAAGTTATAAAACGTTCAATAGGGAGCCCATCGTCTGGTGAAACATAACTCACAATAACAGTGATCAATATGGGACCGGTCTGGAGTGGAATCTACATATAAACTGAAGTACCCTGCAGTTTTTAAATCATCCAATATTGAGTATCTTACTTTATGTGTCATAATTCGGATAAATTCATCACATATTGTTTTAGACAGATAAGATGTGACACCTGGTCCTTTATTCCCAAATTATTTTATATGGATTGCTAGAAAGGGATCAAATTTTGCTATAAGTTCGAGTAATCCAAGGAAATTGCCATTGTGAGGAGAACCAAATGTTTCCTTATCTCCTCTGAAAGGTAAACCACGCTCTGTCATAGTAATTATGACTGCCACAACTCATTCAAGAACATTTTTCCAGTACTGCAGTTTATTATTTACTAACTGACCCGGTGGACTTCGTACAGCCTAACAGTCAATGAATGCCGTGCTAACTTTTAGTTTAGCTTTATTTAGGATTTTATTAACATAAAATAAAATTAATACTCAAAATTTATTAAGTTCAATAGTTTATTAGGATAGTATATATAAAGAAAATAAAAAATCAATAAAAGTACAAAAATCAAGTATTTCTATGGTGTGTCAGCTGTATTTTACTGCATGGATTGTACTCACGTTAATTTTCTTCAGTGAAGCACCTTGTGATATACGACATTTTTCGTTTTGTTATCAGTCGCAAGAACAAATAAAGCCCATGGTTTGCCGACGCATGAACAAGCCACTTATAATTGACCATGAGAAAAACATGCATTTTCTAGATTCAGACCACAAACACTCAAGGATTGGCCTTGAGATTTGTTAATCGTCATGGCGAATGCAAGATGAATCGGAAATTGAAGTCGTTTAAACTCAAAGGGCATATCGGTTGGGATCATAGGAATCCTCGGAATGAGAACTTCTTCATCTTTGAATTTCCCTTTGAGTATCGTCGCGTGAATCACATTGGTCATCAGTTTTCTTATCACCAAACACGTTTCCATTGCATAGTTTTGGTTGGTTTAGATTTCGAAGCATTATTACTACCGAGCCAACCTTCAGTTGTAAATTTGCGGTGGTAAGCCAGGCACATCCAAGGAGTTTAAAAATTCGGTTGGATAGTCGGTGGCTTCGTCTTCGTTTATTACACAGTCAATAGATTTAAATGATAGCAGATTACCAACGATTTGATTCTGAATTACTATATTTAAGTCATCCACATCTTTGTTCTTAGCCGCCAAAATCGCTCTCTCACTCAACCATTTGTTATTTTTGTGATTAGCAATGATGTTAGTGACACTTTCTTGATGAGCTCGTCTTTCGATGAGATGAAATTGCAAAAACTCGGAGGAAATGAAATCAATCCGCTCGATTCGTCGACAGGAACACTGCCATTACCGATAGTCAGCAATTACTTGGAGAAATCTCCAGCAGATGGATCGTTCAGCAATTCAACTCTCATGTTTTCTGCCAGCTGAAGTTTCTTCACAGAGCACCACAGATTTGATGATTTGAGGCAAGCATTTATTTCATCGGCAGCAGTCGATCTTGGAATGACTGGCAGTGTTTGGCGGAATTCGCCAGACAGTAAAATCACTGCGCCTCCAAAACATCTCGATTCATTGCGCAGATCTTTCAATGTTCGATCAAGTGCTTCTAATGCGCGTTTGTGCACCATTGTGCATTCGTCCCAGATGATGATTTTAGATGCTACTAAAACCTTGGCCATTGCGGAGCGTTTCGCAATGTTACATGTCGGTTGTTCAGTAGTTTGAAGGTTTAACGGCAGTTTAAACGCTGAATGAGCTGTACGGCATCCTTCTAACAATGTGGCCACTATTCCAGAAGAAGCAACTGCTACTGCAATGTCAGATCTCGCTCGAACATTGGCCAAAATCAATGACATGAGGAATGTCTTCCCAGTTACCACCGGGGCATCCAGGAAAAATAAGCCACAATTTCCCTCATCAATTGCCTTAATTAATGTACCATACACTTCCTTCTGTTGGGGGTTCAACAGGGGCACATTCGTNATTTCCCTCATCAATTGCCTTGATTAATGTATCATACACTTCCTTCTGTTGGGGGTTCAACAGGGGCACATTCGTTTGAACTGATTGGTCTAATTCATGTCGATCATATTCACGTTCTCGTTCTAATTCTCGATTAAATGCGCCATTCATTCCTCAATCTGGCACTGGCATTCCTAACCTGACTAAGAAACTGCCACACATGAGGTAACACATGTCTTCGATCAAGAACAAAGCCTGGTTATGCATCTCATCATTCACCTCAAGATCGGGATTACTTGAACTGACACGAATTCTATGTAAAATGTCTTCTGACATGTCATCTTTGTATTTGTTCCACATGTCACGTGGATTCGATGGGCNTCATCTTTGTATTTGTTCCACAGGTCACGTGGATTCGATGGGAAGCATGTCGAAATGATGATAGCAAATAATGTGCGTATCTGACTTGGAGTTGCAGAAATAATTGCTTCAGCGATTGTCGTGTCCCAATGAGCATCGTTTTCAAGCAAATTGAGCTCTTGACATGCAGCACGAAATGTTGGGCACACTATACCATTAACAGTTCGTAGTGGTTCAATTGATGTTGGCCCACGAACATTCACCAGCAACAACCGCAAATAGAAGCATTCATCATTCTTCGGATGAACTGTGTAAATACGACCAAGAGCATCAGTAGAACACACATCCGGATGACCAGGAACCGCATCGCCTTGCTTCCGACATTGAAATTTCTTCGATGAAGTGTTCCAAGTATAATTATGTGGCATCTCCGAGTAAAGCAACGTTCGTGCAAACGGATCGCTTTGGCAAATCTCAAAGAATCTGGTCAATGTGTTCGCTAGAGGTGCTTCAGCACGTTGAGCAACATCGTTGCCAGTGATGGTCTCCGCCGTCAATTTTCGTAGATAACGTTTGGAACACTTGCCGTTTACCATGTACGGTGATTGGGGGTTGATGGCGCCACATGGTCCATGAATCATATTCGTAATTTTTATACTCACCATTCAATGGATTTATCATCTTGATATTAAAGTGATATCCATCGTCTCCTTGCCAAAACATAAGCGGGTATTGTAACGTGTCATATAAACAGTGTGTTTCATATATTGTTTGCAGTTGCCCAGTATCGCGACGTGTAAGCACAATATTGCATGTTTCAAAGTTTTCACCAACAATAAGGATTGCAACTTCATCTATTGATGGAGCATTATATGTGTGTTCGTGTGTTCCAGCTGGTCGTTTATCCGCTCTGATCACGACTTTGTAGTCATCATTTAGCATGCGCTCCAACGCTGTCTTGAACAGCCTGACCAATGCATGATGTTCATGAAGTATTTACTGCAAATCTTGAAGAATTGCTCTTTTCATTGCTGTGTTGATCTCTTGACGCTGATCAAGTTGTTCCTCCATATTGCCCATTAAGTATATTTGTAAGAATTTATACAAGCATCTTCAAGAGGTTGCAATGATCCAATTCGATGGTGAATCTGGCCTTGAATCTGTAAATTTGAAAGTGAAGTCAGTATAACTGATTTATAATCACAATGTTTTTTCATGTTAGCATGCCTTACTTGAAATTACATGTTAGCAATACTTGAAATTCAGTTAATGTCATTTCAAAAATGTCATCCATATAAAATGTATGAGAAAATTAATTTACCTTATAATAATTTTTTCCAAGACCTTTTACGATGTTTAAATAGTCTATATGTTATTTCGGGTGCAGACAAATCCAAAAAATCTAAAATTATTGAAATCGGTTCAGCCGTTCTCGAGTTATAAATGGTGTAACTAACCCGACTTTGTTTTATATATATATATGTGTTATGCTACTTGGCAGTCAATTGTTGAGCCACGTTTTCTTGTAAGATATGTTACCGAAGCTGTTCTATGGTCTACAGAGTTTTCATGACTTTGAACTAAATAGGTGTTGCGCCAATCACAGAATCCATCGGATGATAATGGTGTAGAAGAATTTGAAAAGAGTTTGCACACGAAACAGTATACACGACCAGTTACTGGCGAATATACTAACCATTCTCTGCAATATTTCAAACCATTAGCCCGTTTGGGATAGAACAAGCTTTTTGAGCAATATCTGTCTTGGTTTACAAAAAGCTTCTTTGATTTTTCAAATGAGCCATTTGAGTGCTAACATTCTGATGGACCTTTTTCTACCCAGTATAAAATCTCATCTTTACTTTAATCACTCCCTAGCCCAACATCATTCTGTTTGTTTTTTGATGCTGAATCTTCTGTGCTTGTACTACTCTCTGGTTTATAAATCTTAATATTTGTTGCTTCATTCGTTGAAGTAGATTCTATACAACTAGATGTACCACGTTCTGTATCAGGAATAGGATGAATATCCCGTGACTGACTCACTGTGGTAGAGGCTTTTGGTTCATCAGGCCCCTTATCTAGCTTTGTTAAGAAACTTTCTAATTTTGTTAACTTGCTAAGTTCTTCTTCAGCTCGCTGCTTCTTTTTCCTCTTTTGAGCTACACTTTTATAACTTCTGGTTGACATCTTGCAAACTGTGGGCAGAATATTTAATATAACTATAATCATACATTTAAAAGTAATATAATGCATGACATTTTTTTAAATTGAAAATCTTTCTGTTATATTACCACTACTTACCAGCAAGCGATATTTTTATAATAAATAATACATGCAAAGAGAAAAATAACAATATCCTCTCAAGTTTTAATATTAGTTTAATTAATTAAATTAAAGAAAAAAAATAAACATATACATTAATACTTAATTTAATACACACAAAACAATATGTATTTTTTAATGTGCAGTTCTTGATAATATTATTTAAATATTTTATCTAATGTTTTATCACTTAAACCTATTTAGGAGAATATACGTTTTACCAATGTTTATTTACAAAAAATTATTATCATGCAAATGTGGTAGAAAATATTCTTGCATTAGTTAGGTTATGTGCGGACTTGTATACAATGCACTTACCTAAAATGCAACTCCAGTAAGGACACAAAAAAAATACTTTCCAAAATAATGTCAACAATCAAATTATCAAATAAACACACTGTAAATACTAAATAAAAGGTCAGAAACATTGTATTGTGTGCCGGCTCACTCGAACTACAAAAGGTCAGCACATGCTCGAGTGTAGCGGAGCAACACAGGGGAATCCCCGTGTTTATAGTAAAATAAATTATATACTTTACACGTTCCATTTCTATTATAAAATAATAATGAATTAATTTTAAAAATTACCGAAATTACCGGCATTTGCTGTCGAAATTTATCAGTAAATTTCGGTAGTCATAATTACCAGTAATACCGGTTAACTGGTTATCGGTAATGCAAACCCTACGCACAAGATCGCTTTGTTCTTCGAAAAGACGCGCTAAAAAAAATTGGGTGAAGAGTATGGGACGTTCCGGACGTGCGGCATTGGGACAAATAATGCTGCAGTATATTTAAGTATACATGAGAATTGCTCACCTGGACAATTTTTTTGGGGGCCCCCAAGAAAGTCGGGGCTTTAAGCTATAGAATGTGTAGCTTATACGTAAATCCTGCATTGAACTGCTAGCTCGGCCACTCCAGTTCCGGGTTCTTTTATAAGAACTCGGAAAAGGTAACACCGTTGTTTTTCATAATTGCCGAAGCTCAGAGTGGGGCTAGTCCAGGCCCCGTGAAGGGCCCCTTACCACCCAACGAGGTTTCATGTGACCTACAGGGAGATTAGGAGGAGGCAAGATTGGCTCCCTCCCGACAGTCTGCACCATCCCTATCAGTAGTTACGAATGTTGCCCTCCGCAGCTAACGTTTAATGAGCCAACTGAGTTTCCCCAGTTTTAATAGCCCAGGTGTCCCAAAATATTCCTCTTCTCCTCTTGCCCGCACAGGAAAAGAGGTGGGAGGCAGCACTGCCTAGGTAGTAATTCTACTTTAGTGTTGTTAATTATAAAACGGTAATTTCGAAAATTTTAGGTTTTTTTTAAATATTTAATACGGATTTTAATTGCCAAAATTTGGCGTATAGTTGACAAATTGGCAATTGCGTGTCCCGAGAAAAGTTGTGTAATTTAATATAAGTTATTTGGTAATTGAGAATAAGGTATATTTCATACTCAGTGGTGGTGTTGTACAAACAAAAACAGGAATTTAATTTGCGGGTTTTAAAAGTATTGAAAACAGATTTTTTATTATCAGAGTTTATAATAAAAAAAAGTCGTAGTTCGTGAGGGCGTGGCCCGAGAAAAGTTTTGAAAGTAAAAGTTGTTGTGAATATTCGGGACAAGCACTAGTTCAAGCATTGACCGCCAGAGGTCTTAGAGGTCTAGTGTGTGTGGGCTTGGCGCCCAGTCTGTGTTGTGTTGTGGTTACTACATAACCTCACTCTGTTCTTGTCTCGTGATATTAGTACATACGTTTTCTTATGTGTTGTGTTTTCTATCTTCTTCCCCATATCCAACAACAGGTTATGGGCCCAGTCTATCTGCAGTAAAAGTGTCAACAGTTTGTTCAGTGACAAAAAAAAAAATCTGTCAAGAAAAAAATGAGCTCCAACTCAGCTCTCCCTCCGATCGAAAAGCTAAAGGGACGCGAGAATTTTGATACCTGGAAGTTCGCAGTCAAAACTTATCTCGAGCACGAAGATTTATGGGGATCTGTGACTGAGGAATACACAGATAATAAGAAAAATGTCAAAGCCCGGACGAAGATAATCTTATTAATAGATCCGATCAACTATGTCCACGTTCAAGACGCCACAACAGCCAAGAAAGCGTGGGATAAACTATCGTCAGCCTTTAAAGATAGTGGACTCGAACGAAGAGTGTCTCTCCTACGAATTTTGACCACGACCCGCCTCGAAAATTGTTCATCCGTCGAGGAGTATGTGAATAAAATTATCTCAACAGCGCACAAATTGAGAGCCGTCAAAATGGAGGTTAGTGACGAATGGGTAGGCACGATAATGCTCGCCGGTTTACCTGAAAAATACAGCCCAATGATCATGGGATTTGAGAGTGCTGGAATTCAAATCACGTCTGATTCCATTAAGATGAAATTGCTCCAGGATATTTCTGATTTTGGTCATGATTCGGGTGAAAAATCCGCTGCCATGTTCTCAAAACAGAACCGAGGTCCAAGTAAGTTCGCCACGCGAAAGCCAAACCCTTCATTCAGTTCATGCAACAACAGTTACAAACACCAACAAGGCAAAGGCCCGCGTTGTTACAAATGCAATGGGTTTTACGGTCATATCGCAAAAGATTGTGATCGGGTTCCGGATGATGATAACGGTGATAAACGTCAAAATAAAAACGAATCAGAGGGTTCAATGTTTACCGCCCTGTCAGTGCAGTGTTCTCCAGAAGAAAACGAGTGGTTTCTTGACTCTGGCTGTTCCGTTCATTTGGCCAAAAATCAGAACTGTTTTGTGAACGACCTCAGGCCCGCAAAGGTCGGCTTCAGCACCGCAAACCATCAAGGTAGTATGAACTCTAATAGTGTTGGTGACATAACATTACCAGTTAAGGTTGATGGAAACGTGCTGCCAGTAAACGTAAGAGGTGTTTATCTCGTTCCTGAGTTGAGAGTCAATTTGCTTTCGGTCAGCCAAATTGTGAACAACGGGAACTCAGTTGTTTTCGACTCTAAAGGTGCGCGAGTTCTTGATGCAAACAATGAAGTTCTGGCGTCAGCGACCTTGAAGAACAATTTGTTCAAGTTGGATTTGGATGCACCTGGCTCGACTTTTTTCACAGTTTCAAATTCAGGTATGTTGTGGCACAGTCGTTTAGCACACGTTGGTCTATCGAGTTTGGAAAAATTGAAAACTTTGGTCCATGGATTTGGATTAAACTCTAATTTGAAGGTGCCTGAAGGCTTTGTGTGTAAACCATGTGCACTAGGCAAAAGTCAGAGGTTGTCTTTTCCTGACAGTGAGTCTAGATCTACTAGAATTCTAGAGCTCATACATTCAGATATAGCAGGACCATACACAGGTTCTTTCTCTGGGTCCCGGTACATGATTACGTTTCTAGATGATTTCAGCCATAAAATTTTCGTCTATTTTCTGAAATCTAAGGACCAAGCTTTCAACTGCTTAGTTAACTTTAAGGCCTATGTTGAAAACCAGACCGGCCAAAACATTCAAATTTTGAGGACTGATAACGGTGGTGAATATTGCAGCAAGAAGATGCGTCAGCTTCTATCCTCCGCAGGTATTGAGCATCAGACTACTGTCCCGCACACCCCACAGCAAAATGGGAAGGCAGAAAGGCTCAACAGAACCATAATGGAGCGCGTCAGATGTCTACTCAATGAGTCAGAGCTACCCAACTCATTCTGGGCCGAGGCTGCTAACACCGCAGTGTATATACTCAACCGTTCTCCCACCAGATGTGTCGCAAAGACTCCAGAAGAGCTCTGGTCAGGTAAAAAACCTACAGTGAGGCATTTACGCGTGTTTGGTTGCAAAGCATATGCACATATTCCGGCGGCCACTCGCAAGAAATTGGATCCTAAATCAAAACCGTGTATTTTGATTGGTTATAGTTCCACAAGTAAAGCCTACAGATTTTTTGATCCGGAAAAATCCACAGTTTTTGTCTCGAGAGATGTCATTTTTTCTGAGAACGAAAAAGGTTCAGTTCTACTCAGCAAATCTGGTGATACTTCGAGGAATGAATTTTTTCTTCCTGATTCGTGTGGAACTGATATTTTTTCAGATAACGACCGTTCTGAAACTAATGATGAATCAATGTCTTCAGATTCCTCTACAGCCTTGACGTTCGAGGAACAAACGGAAGATTTTCCCGGGTTTCCTGATGATCCAGCTGAATCAGATCTTGACGCCGCTTCGTCAACTGCTGGGACCGACCCTGACTACATTCCTACTCGACCCGTTGTTATTGAAGAAGAAAGTACGCGGGGAGGAACCCGTGAAAGAAGACCGCCGACTCATCTACAGGATTATCTACTGAATTTCGCCTCAACCGCTACTACAAATGATCCACTCACTGTCGATGAAGCTCTCTCTCGTCCTGATGGAGATGAATGGCGCAAAGCCATGGACAGAGAGTACAAGGCGCAAATGGATAATGGAACATGGGAATTGGTGAATCTACCGCCCGGACGAAAACCCTTGAAAAGTAAGTGGGTGTTCAAAACTAAAATGGATGCTGCGAACAAGGTGACCCACAAGGCTCGGCTAGTCGTAAAGGGCTGCTCCCAGATCAAAGGTGTTGACTATGAGGAGACGTACTCCCCAGTCATTCGTTACAGTTCCATCCGATATCTTCTGACGCTAGCTGCTGAATTCGCCCTCGACATTGACCAGATGGACGCAGTCACCGCGTTTCTTCAAGGGGACTTGGCTGAAGAAATTTATATGCTGCCTCCGGAAATATATGACAAAGCAGATAAAGTCTGCCGTCTGAAGAAAAGTTTATATGGCCTGAAGCAGGCTAGCAGGGTCTGGAACATTAAGCTTGACAAATGTTTGAAAGAGGCCAACCTCCAACAATCGAGGTTCGACTCTTGCATTTACTACAGAATTGAAAATGGGAAGATTCTGATTGTGGCCGTTTATGTTGACGATCTTTTGATTTTGTCTAATGACAGCCAAATGGGGGGAGAATTGAAGAAGAAATTGACGTCAACTTTCAGGATGACTGACATGGGAAAAGTCAAATACATTCTGGGGTTTGAAATCAAACGTGATCAGAATGAGAAGAAAATTTGGATCAATCAATCTCGCTACATTGAACAAATGTTGAAAAGGTTCAACATGAAGGATTGTAATCCCTCCGAAACGCCCATGGCGCCAGGGTTGCAGCTGTCTGAGGAGCAGTGTCCGACGACATCGACAGAGAGGCTGGAGATGAATAAAATACCGTATCAAGAGGCGGTGGGAAGCCTCCTATTTGCATCTCAAGTATCTCGCCCAGACATAAGTTTTGCAGTGAGCTATGTCAGCCGATTTAACGCTAATCCAGGAAAAGTGCACTGGGGCGCCGTCAAGAGAATTTTTAGATACCTCAAGGGTACTGCTAATTTCCAGCTTGAGTTTTCTGGTCAGAAGGATAAGGTGACCAACCTGATTGGCTACTCCGACTCAGACTGGGGCAGCGACGTTGATGGAAGGCGTTCAGTGACTGGTTATGTTTTCATGAAGAATGGCTCCGCTTTGTCATGGTCAACAAAGAAGCAGCCAACAGTCGCATTGAGTACTACAGAGGCTGAATACATGGCCATGTCATCTGCCGTACAAGAAGCGCTCTGGTTACGAGGTTTGTCTTTGGAATTGTTTCCTGCATCAGCAAAGAGACCTACTGAGCTACGAGTTGACAACCAGGGAGCGCAGAACCTCGCTCTGAATGGCGCTTACCAGGCGCGAACGAAACACATAGATGTGCGCCACCATTTCCTACGTGAGCGAATCCGCGCAGGTGAAATCAGTCTCATTCACGTTGCCACGAAGGATATGGTTGCTGATTCTTTTACAAAGCCGCTCAACAGGGAAAAGCTGCTGAACTGTCAGATTCAACAGGGACTTATCCCAAATAGGGAGCATGTTGTGAATATTTGGGACAAGCACTAGTTCAAGCATTGACCGCCAGAGGTCTTAGAGGTCNGTGAATATTCGGGACAAGCACTAGTTCAAGCATTGACCGCCAGAGGTCTTAGAGGTCTAGTGTGTGTGGTCTTGGCGCCCAGTCTGTGTTGTGTTGTGGTTACTACATAACCTCACTCTGTTCTTGTCTCGTGATATTAGTTCATACGTTTTCTTATGTGTTGTGTTTTCTATTTTCTTCCCCATATCCAACAACAAAATCTAAGTAGTTTCATAAATTGTGAATTTAGTAACGGGTATTTAAAACGTGATTTTGCGATTGATTTTAATGTGTTGTTTCGATTGAAAAAGGATTTGTAATTTACTAGTACGATTGTTTTGTACGTGGAGATGTTGGTTTGATTAAGTAACGCGTATTTCCTCGTGGGTGTGTGTTACTCTGCCGAGCGAGTCAAAGTTGGGTTGAAATCTTGGGTTTAAAAGACATTACAGACACAAAAGAATCGCCGAGGACGTGTAAATAATATTTTTAAGTAGCTAAATTATTTGATTGTGCAATTATTGAAAAGTACTTGGTTTGGTAAGGAATGCTTGAGTTGTGAATTTTAGTTTCACGGGGTTGGAAGATTGTGATTGGCCGAGCGTACGCGTGGGAGGCGGGACCTTCCTCTGCCACTCGATAGGTGGCAGCACTATCGTCTTTTTTACGTGAAGCGTATTTTAAAGTTGAGAAATTTTAGCAGGCAAAATTAAAAACTGTTAATTGGGGTTGTAAAGTATCTAAATAGTTTAGTTTATTGTATTTAGGTAAAACACACCGTAGGTGGTGGCGGTGGAAATGGGGAAATCTTGTGCATACTCATGCACAAAATTTTGCACCTGTGTGCGCCTGTTACCGCTGCCCTGAACAGTGGTCCACTGTTCGTGGGCGGGCTTAGCCATGGGGAGTGGTTTGTCCGGAACTGTGCACCTGGAAAGGGGGAGGGGGAAGGCAGCTGTGACATCTTAGGGTTTATTCACAATAAGCAGTCGGATGCAATTCACAATGTGCAGTCCATTAATTTTGAAGTATTGTTTGTAAACATTGCTAGTTTAGTTTTGGAATAAAGAAACACTGGGAAAACGATCTAGCCCCATAATATCCATACACCAAACCCAACTGGAAAGTAACAACTGAATTTTAAGCTAAATTTTGTAAATTACCAAACATAATGTTAATTAAATATTTTAGGGTTATGTACTGGTACTTAACACAACTTGAGACGATCTGTTTGTACAGGTAAATAATGGACAATGATGGTATATTTGTGTTGGCATCTGCTGTATCAGTACTTTCGCTGATTTATCACCTTTCATTATTATGTTTAAGGTAATTATCTAGTTTAGGGGCTTTTCTGAAAAACACAATAAAAATTTAAAATTATGATATATTTCTACTCTACTAATGATGCAGAACACGAATATACTAGGGGCATTAACGTCCGACTAATTTCGTAATATGTGCCCACCTAACCTAACAAAACCTAACCCCACGATGGGCGAATCACTATTTTACATTTTTAAACTAACCTAGGGTGGTTGGGTTTTACACTAACCTATGATGTTAGGGTTTTAAACTAACCTAGGATAGTAGGGTTTTACACTAACCTAGGATGTTTGGGTTTTATACTAACCTAGGATGTTTGGGTTTTACACTAACCTAGGATGTTTGGGTTTTACACTAAAATACGAATGTAGGATTGCAGGGATTTAAAGGAACCGTAAAACACACCAAAAGAATGTAAATTGACTCACCTAGGTAGGGGGCTGGTATAATTCCTCTGACGTTAATAGACACAAACAAACATATTTCGCAAGTTTTTTTTAATATGTTCTACTTATTTTAACACTACGGCCGCTTCAATATCAACTAGGTAAGCTATGCTGAATTCATTAAAACAACTTTTGTTGGCATAAAACGTTTCGTTCATAAACGTAAACAAACTGTCAGAAACAGTCATCTCACAAACTTGTTCAATTTTTTAAAATATGTTGCACTTATTTTAAAGCGATGCCCCTAGTATATTCGTGTTCTGCATCATTAGTAGAGTAGAAATATATCATAATTTTAAATTTTTATTGTGTTTTTCAGAAAAGCCCCTAAACTAGATAATTACCATGTTTAATATCTACTAAAGTCAACACGCACGCTATCAAAATACAAATAATAAACAGTCCTGCAAAAAATATTTGTTTACATCATGTGATCGTGAGCGCGGCATCTGATTGGTAGGAAATTTTCGGCAGTCGAGTAGTCGAATATAAAGATGAACCAACTCTGACTGCCCGACTGCCGACTGCACGTTGTGAATATATGTATTTTAACTAAGCAACTCATCTCTGACCGCCGACTGCCGACTGCGCATTGTGAATAGCCCCTTACTCATTTGCTGGCGCTTTTCTGCCTTAAAGGCCGAGCAACCTCCAAAGTTGGCTGCGTGGTTGCTGCCACAACCTGCGCAGTGCCTTAGGGACCTGTCTTCCTTGTCAGTCAAGGTGCAATCTAAAGTTCAGTGCGCCTGACCGCAGAGGAGGCAGCGAGCTGCGACGCGGCACACCCTGCTTGAATGGCCGAAGCGCTGGCAGTTATTACACTGCGCAGGGCCAGGGGCGCATTGTAAGTCATTAACTTTGATTACCAGACCGCAAAGGCCGCGAATCTGGTGGATGGTGTGGGAGTGCTCGTTGGGCAGCTCTACAACAAACATATGCAGGAGCTGCCTATCACGAAGGGAATGTTTGTGGTGAATAGAAACGGGGTGGAAACCAAGGGCCTCCAGCTCCTCTCGGATGAAATCAACTGGTAGAGATTTCTCCAGGTCTTCAATTGCCACCTTCAGTGGCAATTCATTTCGGGTAACGAGGACACTATAGCCAACCTTTAGTGACTCGAGAAGGTGAGCTGAAAATCTAAGGCCCAAATAACCCTATAAAAAACAGTCCTCCACAAACTGGTCTCTCTGACTAAACTGGAGTTGCCGAACTTGCAGTCCTCTTCTAACTTAATAAGTAACACTTATTCTCGCTGTGCTGGGACGAAGGAGATAACTCGCGCTCAGCTCCGCAGCACTGTGCAAACACAGCTATAACCCTGTCAAAGAAGCAGCAACGAGTGCGGAACGACCTCCTTGCACCAAGGCAGCAGCTCGACTCACAACATTGATCTCATCTGCCTTGACGATTCAACCTGTTTTACTTGCTGTTAATCGCTAAAAATTAAGGGGGTGGGAAGGGCGCTCCCCTGACAGAATAATTTCCTTGGTTATTTTCGGGTCAATGTGTTTAGGCCTCATGGCCTCTACACTTAACATGGTGTATTGTGAACTTGGTGAAATGAATGGACATGGTATATGATTTCATGGGTGATGATGTGATAATGTTGCGCTTAGCCATTGGGAGCCTCCTCCCTTTCCACTATACAACCGCAGCATTTATTATGCCGCGGCCATGACGAGGGAATGAGGTTGTAGCCACTGGACCCTCCCCCCCAGCCACCCCAGACGCAATTTCTTGCGTCGTTAGGGGCCAGGTTTTTGGTTTCCAGTCATGAAAATGCAGTATTCGCATTCCCGCTCCTATGCCGCGCTCTGCCTCAGTTTACTCGCTGTCTCGCGCGTACAGCCAATTGGAATAGCTTATTTAGACACCAGGAGCAACATGATTATTGTGTTCATGCGCCCAGCAAACCTACTTTTCAGCCAGCATCAAATCAGAGGCCCGATATACTAGATATCGTGCTTAATAAAGGCCTTCGCATGACCTTCGAATTAGCAGTGCTCCACGAATTGGCTTCGGACCATTATCCTGTCCGCATGTTGTTCAGCGATGTTGAAACTGACAACATGCCAATTCGCAAAGTTCAAGACTATAAGAATGCGAACTGGCCTGGCTTTAGGGAATACCTGGACGAGGCAATATATCTACCAGCTCTTATTACTACTCCCGAAGAATTAGACTCGGCTGTCATTCCTGTCACTGAGCTAATTCAGACCGGAATTAGTTGTTATGTCCCGGAAAAAACTCAGCGGACTTGCGCAGATACACTGCCTGAACATATCAGGGAGTTAATCTCGCACAAAAATAAGCTGCGTAGGCGCTATTGCCGGGTTTCGTACTGGGCTAGTTAAAGCCCAGATTAACGAACTTAGAGAGTGAATTGATACTGATATTAGTATCTAGCAAACGGAAATTTGGAATAATAAATTATCCCATTTATCCACCTCAGATAATAGTCTGTGGCACATTGCAAAGGCGTTTACAAAGAGACGCGATCCAATCCCGCCTCTTTAAGTCCCTGCAGACACGGCCTACACACCCCAGCAAAAAGCTGAGGCTGTAGCCACTCACTTAGAACGAGCTTTCCAGCCCAATGCTGATCCCTCAGATCCAGCATTTGTGGCTCACAGCTGCCGAGCCAGAACCCACGCATGCCAACGAGATAAAGAAATTATTAAGCGAGTGAAGCCACGTAAAGCACACGGGTTCGACTTCCTGCAGGCTATAGTTCTCAAGCAACTGCCCGACAGTATACTTGAAGCCATAGCCGAGTGCATTAATGCAAGTTTTAATCTTGCACACTTCCCCACTTCCTGGTAATGTGCCTCAGTTATTGTCCCAAACAGGGTAAAGACCCGAAACTATTAAAGAATTACCGCTCCATTAGTCTGCTCAGTTCGATCTCTAAGATTCACGAGCGTGTTTTATTACTGCGCCTAGAAAATCACATTTGCGAAACAAATATTTTTCCTAATGAGCAGTTTGGCTTTAGGAAAGCCCATTCTACCATTCATCAGCTCGTCAGATTATCAGAGCATATTACTACTTCTTTTAACTGGCGCCATTATACTGTCGCTGTATTTTTAGATGTCGAAAAGGCATTTAACAGGGTTTTCCATGCAGGGTTGCTGTATAAATTGTATGAGAGTAACTTCCCCAATTGCTATGTTAAATTATTAGTTTCATATTTAGGTAGGCTCTCGTTTACCGTTTAAATTGATGGAGCGACCTCAGAAAAGAAAACAATTAGGGCTGGAGTCTCCCAGGGCAGCATATTAGGTCCAGTCTTGTATAATATTTATACCCACGATATTCCGCAGCCCCTAACTGGCATATTAATTTAGCAGTTTATGCAGACGATACAGTAATTTACACGAAATCTTGCAAAGCTGATCTTGCCACTCAGAGCGCCCAGGCACAGCTCCACGAGCTTGAAAATTATTTTCGCATGTGGAGAATTAAAGTAAATGTGGGGAAATGTGAGGCTGTAGTCTTCACTCACCGGAATATTCCTCCCAATCTGCCACTTCTCACTCTATTTGGGGAGGATATTCCATTTAAAGAATAGGTGAAATACGAGGGTTATTTGGAAAGTAAGGTCCGAATCGCCGTAGCTAATCAAATGTCGCGCGAACATTGTAACGCGCATGCGCACCGACTCCCGGCATGCCTTTCTCATCAAACTACGCCATTTGCATTGGTATTGTTGTAGTGTGCTGTTTACAGTGTCAGTTCAAAATGTTTAAATTGATCAGCCCGCCGATTGTGAAATACTGTCAGTGATTCGGTTTTTGACAGAAAGGAACGTTTCAGCAGCGGAAGTTCATCGACAGATAAGTCAAGTGTATGGCCCCAATGCGATGAGCGACAGCAAAGTGCGTAAGTGGGCGAGAGCTTTCAAGGACGGACGGGAAAATGTCCATGATGAACCGCGATCAGGCCGACCATCAGTGATCACAGAAGATTTGGTCAAAGTGGTCAAAGCCGTGGACGAAAAGATTAGTGAAGACCCGACGATTCACAATTTCAACTTTAGCATTGGAATTTCTGAATGTGGGTAGAACAACTTTGCACAAAATTGTCTCTGAAAATTTGCAATTTCACAAATTGTGCGCATGTTGGGTTCCCAGGCTGCTTACTGAGGAACACCAAATGAAAAGAATGGCGTGTGCTCTTTATTTTTTGGACCGATATCATAAGGAAGGTGATCAATTTTTAGAGAAGATTGTCACAGGGGACAAGACGTGAAAGAAGCAGTTACAGACTGGTTATCCTCACAGGCGGCAGACGTCTATGACTTATGGTTTATGTTTTATAAGAAATCGGACCTTACTTTCCGAATAACCCTCGTACCTTGGCCTTACCATGGATAGAAAGCTGACATGGCGACGCCATGTAGAAGTCAAGAGAAATCTTGCTTATGCGCGCATGGCAGCTTTATATCCTCTTTTATCTCGTGGCTCTGGTTTGACACAGGAAAATGGGATACGATTATATCAGTCAATGATTCGCCCCATTATCACTTATGCAGCGCCCGCTTGGGTCTACTGTGCACAAACTTATTTCAATTCATTGCAGGTGGTGCAAAATAAATGCCTCCGATTGGCCGCAGATGCAACCAGGTACATCCCTGTTAGATGCTTGCACGCCGAATTAAAACAAAAAATGCTGGACGAAGTAATTTGCAAGCAGACTGAAAGTTTTCATAAATCAAGCGAGGAACATACAAAGCCTTTTATAACTGCTCTTGGGGACTATAATATTGATTTAACTCAACGCTATACAGTATTAGATTAACATGAGGAGTCCTAAAGGGACACTTCAGGGGGTATTTAGTCTAAAAGATAAGGTACGTTTTAACTTAAAAAAAAATTCCTTGTAGACTTAGTTTTATTGATAGCCTATTTAGGTTAAGTTACCTCTCTTTTTCTTTCAGGTAATTACCATCATATTATGAATAAGTAAAAGCCGGTCAGTGTTGGCTCTGCTGACACTCACTGGCAACTTATTCTATTTTCTTTAAGTTTTCAGGATCCACTGTGGTATTGGTTGAGGGGAGGGGGGGAGATGCCCCCAATGCACCACTCTCCCCACCAGCAGAGTGAATGTGCAAACATTACTCTGGTTAAGTCAGCGTCTAATGAAAGAAAGATGTCCTGCCCCCTCTACTAGTATTTTCTCCACTCACTAATAAAGAGCATGATTCCCAATTTTTAATTCTTTCCTGGCGAAAGGGCTTTTACGGTGCCTATGCCGGTTTTTCCCTTTCTTTTCTTAGTATAGTAGTTTAGCTAGGGTACACTTGGGGAGGTTGTCTCATGGCCGAAAGCTGGCCATGGCAGCTAAATCCCTCTCTGCTGCGATGCATGTCTCCTTGCCTGATTTCCTTTTCTTGTAGGCGTATGGGGTTTAGCCCTGAGACGCATTAAACTACTGTTCCTACCGCGGGCTTATACATAACACTTAGTTTTAGAGTAGGTTAGAATAAAAATGACTTAGGCAACAGAAGTCATTGGAACACAGCGAGAGCAGGTTGTGTTAGCGGAGCCACGGGTTAAAATTTCAAAGTAATGTGAATGGGTGGAACAACTACACTCGTGCAGTTCAAAGGTTATGCCGAGAAAGTTTTTTTTTTTTTCGTTTGGATCAACCTCCACCAAAATTTATTTCATCATGTACATTTTTAAGAGATTTGCATGAGGCTGCATTAAGGCTTTTTAGCTAGATTCTCAACTCTAGCTAGTACGGTATGCTTGCGCATGACCAGACGTAAGTTTCATCAGCTCAGTTTAAAGTAATGCAGTAACTTGGTGGTGCAATTTTCGCAACTTGGCAAGTGCCTCATGGCAAAAGTCAGCCGTGTTTCCTGTAAAAAGTGTGACATCAACAAAAAAAAAATTAAACAACCTACAAAATAAATAATTTCTGTTATTTGTCACTTCAAAATTTGTAATATCTTTACAAACATTTAATTATAATTATTCCAGCAGTGAATAGTTTGTCGCAGGTGGCAAGCAGGCTAAGCTGCAGAAGTGGAACTAATTTTGTCGTTCCTGCGATCCTGTTTCTTTGTGCACTGCTGGCCAGCTATGTAACACCCTTGTATCACGCAATGTAAATATTGTTTTCATCATGTCTTTCATTTTCTTATGCCAGTAAAATTTATAATGTTTACCATTTTAATTAAAAACATATCAGAATTTGATTTCCTCAGTACTCGTGAAATTATTAATTTTATTCTCCTCTGGAACATATATAATTTATAATAAACATGTTTTCATTATTCATTATTAGTGTTGGCCTTTTCTAACCAGCAAGCATACGTATTAATAATTTATCTCTTTTTGGTAGCAGTATTTATTCAAACAAAGGCCACAATTACAATGCATAAATATCTTGCAATCTAATATTTCATACAAAAACTACACACAAGCAAAAGATGAGCGTTGCTCACAAGTAACGAAAACAATTGCAAGGAAACTCAATGGCTGAACAGAAATAATCCAAATTTTTACAGCATATTTCCAGGTTGAAAACTTATACAGACTTAATTGCATGAAGTAGCACATTTTCCAGTTTGGCATAAGATTATATGAAGTTTCAAGAATTTCTGGTACAAGAAACTACGTGGAGCTACAGCAGAAAGCAATAACAAACAATGCCACTTCACTCAGCCAGAACATATTCATGTTGATCACATACTGCTCTTGTGTTGACACACAAGCACATACTGGGAAAATAAAAACAATGAACCAGCTAACTTATATGTTGCATCAGCCAGGTGATGATGTGAAAACATCAGAAACATAAATGTGTTACAATAACGCCAAATTTTATTCCTATTTGCAACAAAAAGAAACTGAATTACAGGTAACAAAATTTTTTACTTTATGACTAGTAAGACGTTGGAAATTCTTCATGTAGTTCAGTGCCAACTTAACTGTGAATATTGTGGTCATTGCTTTTGTTAAAATACACTCAGTTATTGGCAGTGATTTTTTTCATATGTTGATTTTAAGAGTGCTCACTTTATCTTGAACCACCTATAGTATTGAGAATTTGTCAACATTTGAAATTATTTATTTTGCCATATGAAAAAGTCTTCAAAGCCACTTTGTAACTGACAACATTCAGTAGCAGTCATCCCATCCAGGTGATGAAAACACGAATAAAGATCAGATTCTCCATAAGCAGATGTTGGCCTAAGGAAAGGGTTTTTATGCCTGGAATCCATGCAAGCAGAGATTTTCTTGCGACACATGCAGCGTCAGGCACTGGAGCAGTCACACTTTTCTCGTTAAATCGAACTTTTCTGAAGCTCTACTAATGTAGTACTTTCAGGATATTCCTACGCCTCATGCAGACAAAGCTTAACTAAGTCAGAATGGGACAACGCACCATATTTGTGCATACTCAGCTAAATAATATTTTGCATGAAAACTTTTTCTTACCACACATTACTAACACACCTATTTGCTCTCTGTTTTTATGCATATTAATTATAAATAAAATATAATTTATACACAAACTATTAGTAAAAGTTAAATTTAAACAAAATAAAATACTTTTATGTCAACAAAAAACATAACACTCCAGTCATACATAGGGCCATTTCGCAAAGGTTTAATTAAAAAAGTGTGAAGATACTGAGAATAGAGTATACAAATAATGCATTTTGTGTGTTTCTCGCACTAGCATACTTGTAATGCAGTTCTGGAGATGCAAGCCACACTTATGCTGATGCCAGGAGTAGCTATCCAAGTTTGCACCTACTATATTTATCCCTTTGTTCCAGCTCACAGCATCATAACAACCCGGCCGCCATTGCACTCAATATAAATTTCCCACTGTTAACCAATGGATAAATAACACACATCTTTCCCCTTATTATTATACTACAAAGTCTTTCGGTTTGCTGGGTAATTGTTTCATTCTCCTTGACGTGCGAAGTTGTCCACTGCTCTCCTGTTGACCATCCTTTTCCACACTTGGGTCCAGTCCCTGGAAAGCAGACGTGTAACGCATATTGGAAGTAGAAATCTCGCTGACACCCTCCGCGATTTTAATCCCCCGCGAGCACCTTCAACAGGCACACACGTGGAGAAGCCTGCGCGTCCCGGTGTGGCGGTACCGAACGCCCTGCGCCACCTGCCGCTCGTCGCTTTCCGGCGACGAGGTTTCACTGACTGACTTGGCCGGGGTCCGATCTCCCGACCTCGGTTACCTGCTGCACTCTTCCTTTCTCGGCGTGCGATTCTAACTGACTGTGGACTGATCTGACGTAACTCACTCTCCTGGCGCGGAGTATCGCAGCTTCCGACTGCCCGATATGACTGACCCCTTAACACTGTCTCTGGTTGACTCTGCCGGGGCCCGAACCCCGTGGCCTCTCGGTGTCCCAACGGACTTACTCTCATGTAGCTGCGCAATTCAACTGACTGACTGACTGATGCGACTAACTTACTCAGCCGGGATCCAATCTCCCCGGCCTCGGTTTACTGACCGACTTCCTCTCTCGGCGCAGAGATATGACTGCTCTGATGTAACTGATTCTCCCGGCGCGGAGTTTCGCAGCTTCCAACTGCCCCGATATGACTGACGCCCTCCTTGTCTCTAAAATGGCTTTTAAACTATCTGGGCGCCCTCCCTAGATTCCTACACGTGTCTCCCTTGTTGGAAGAAGAGGGGGTGGGAGGAAGGCGCCGAACAATGAATACTGCTTCCACGTGTCAAGGTTCTTGTAGGTTGGAGGAGGGAGGGGGTGACCTGCACCCTAAAGCTTACTCTGTCAGCTCTCCTTCCGCGGCGCGTGTCCAAGTTTCCCCGCGGTTTNCCTGCACCCTAAAGCTTACCCTGTCAGCTCTCCTTCCGCGGCGCGTGTCCAAGTTTCCCCGCGGTTTGTAAGGGGGGGGGAGTGCTCGTGGCACAACTTCCAAGCTTGTCAGCCGTTTTCTCTGGCGTGTACAAGTTCACGCGGTTTGCTAGGGGGGGTGGGGGAGAGGTCCCGCACTGCAGCAACACGTGCAATGGCCTGCATGCGCTAACTACTTTTGGCTTCTCTGCACGTGTGCCTGTCGAAGGTGCTCGCGGAGGATTAAAATCGCAAGGGGTGTCAGCGAGGTTTCTACTTCCAATATACGTTACATGTCAGCATCCATTCTATCCGCATTGAGTGATGATGAGGTCTCTTGACTCGGTGTCGCTGAGGAATCTTAAAACTTTAGGAAAGGTTCCCAATCGTGGGTGCCTGGAAAAAGTGAATGTTCGCCGGGCAATAATTCTGAAGTTGACACTGCAGCTGATGAGGACCTAGCTTCGGGTTCTGACCTGGGCTTCACCTGTCTGGATGTGGCTCCTTTCTGTGGCTTGCTTGGACAGATACGTAATTCCGCACAAACTTTGATGACGAACAATATACTGTATATACTGTTACTCGTCATGTGTACGCTCATCAAATTTTAATGACGTCACACTTCCTTTGGCTGGATTCTCCTATATTCATGACACAAACAGTCAAGATGACAGACAAGCTACCAAAATACACATACCACCGTGTTTATTTACTTAAATGAAAATGTTGGGGTCTTTAAAATTAATTTCTATGCTAAATGACATTAAATGCTAGTCTGAATAAATTAACTCTTCTAATAGTTCAAAATGGTGGTAATTAGACTATAAATATTAAAAATATGGTACATTGTGGAATTGTTGTATACAGTATACATTTTATTTTCTACTTGCGCCCGTAACTGATGTTTAGAAAAATAAATAGTTCGCAGTTACAGAAGTGTGTTTGCTTGCTCAATAAAAAATGTAATCACTCCATAGTTTTTTTNGAAAAATAAATAGTTCGCAGTTACAGAAGTGTGTTTGCTTGCTCAATAAAAAATGTAATCACTCCATAGTTTTTTTATATGTCTTTTAAACGATTATTAATACATGATGTAACATGTGCATCTCTTAATATTTGGTTATGTCTAGCATCCACTTGTATAAGCAACAATGCTCAACTAAGTCTACTGCATGTCGTTCAAATATAATTNGAAAAATAAATAGTTCGCAGTTACAGAAGTGTGTTTGCTTGCTCAATAAAAAATGTAATCACTCCATAGTTTTTTTTATATGTCTTTTAAACGATTATTAGTACATGATGTAACTTGTGCATCTCTTAATAGTTGGTTATGTCTAGCATCCACTTGTATAAGCAACAATGCTCAACTAAGTCTACTGCATGTCGTTCAAATATAATTTTCCTTATATTAGCAAGCATCACACACTGAAATAAACACATCCTTTACAAAAAACATAATACGGTGACATAAAAACTGTCTTACTTAATTCCATACTGTATGCTGATTTGAACTGTTTTTACAAACAGTGTGAAATTCCCATTTTCCAAAACCAAAGTATTTGCAGAAAAACAAAACTTTCTGAAAATACCTACAAAACGTATTTACACAATGATATTAATTTTAAATGGTTTTGTGCAGTAAATCTGCCTAAGAAAATGTTTGAAGTGTTAACCAAAATGAGGCAAAATGGTGGGGTACCAAAATGTTAGATCTTTTTCTTTTGCCGCCGCAAGAAAGAAAAAAAAACACTACGAATTCACAAGGCTTTTTAATTTATCTTTCATTTTCATAGACACGTGACAGATCACATGCTTTTGTGGCTAACACGCAATTTCCGGGACCAGCCACCAGTTTCCATCACAGTTTTTTTTCGCACAAGTGAAAGTAATACATATGTGGCGAGCAAAACAGCCAACTGACAGTTGTAATTGCACTAAACAAAATGTTGTCATCAATAACAGAAGAAAAGGGGTGTATGGTGCTTTGTCATCACACTCGCTAGATTATCATTGGCCAACAAACTATATTGTTACTCTTAAATAGTACAATGCGATGACAGATGTTTGGGATCACCACCCAGGTCTGCGCGGATATGGCTCCCTCCTCTGTCCACCTCAACAGCTACTTCCTTCTGGCATCTGTGGATCTGCCCTTTGAGTCTCTGGTCTGTGGGACACCTGCATGCCTGACTGTCATTGCATGAAATTACATATGTTACAGACCCTTCATTTACTGTTACAACCCTGGGACTCCATTTTGTAGCCCCACTGTAATTCCTGTAGAGTACTGGATCACCAACCTCCAAGCTCCTTATTCTGTCACAGACTTCACCCCTTCCACAATCCTCTTGTGCCTTCTGATGAGTTTGGTTCAATATTGTCTGTAATGGTCTACCCATTATACACTGCTGGCGTCATCTTAGTAACTGTAGACCGTATGGTACGCAGAGAAAACAGCATACGGACCAATCTTGTTTGCCAGTCTCCACACCGATATCCCTTAATCTTGCCTTCTACAGTCTGCACTATTCTTTCTGTTTATCCAATGGTGGATTGATGGAACGGTGATGTGTGTAGCAGCCTTGTTCCATTTTTTTTTGTGAGAAATGTCTTATTCTCTGCGGATACAAAGGCTGTGCCATTGTCCCCTCACAATGCATTGTGGTAAGCCACGAGAGCTGAAGATGACTCTTAAGCTCCTTAATATCAACTACATACAGAGTTCATGCAAGGTGTCTTCCTGACTTCTGGCCACTTGGAACAGGAATCCACCACCATGAGGAATACTTACCCTTGGATAGGATCGAAAAATCCACATGCAGTTTCACCCAAGGCTTTACTTTCAGACCCCAACTACTGTTTTTCACTTTTGCAGGATTTTCACAGTGCTGCTGACATTCCACACAATGTCTAATCGTCATTTCAATGGCTGCAGCCATCTTAGGCCACTACATGTAGTACCTGCAACAAATATGTCCTTAATGAAGATGAGATTGTTACTAAATTCCTCCACAAGAGGCACCCTTTGTACACTGACAGCTCCACTCTATACATATAAAATGACTGGAGCTACTCTCCTCTGAAACAACTTCATCTCACCAGACCTGGTAACTTCTACGTTTAACTTCTGTTGGAATAGGATCCACCTCTGTTTCCGGTGTTATTTTTGCAGCATCAACTGGAAAGTGTGTTGTCGTTTTTAACATNTTGGAATAGGATCCACCTCTGTTTCCGGTGTTATTTTTGCAGCATCAACTGGAAAGTGTGT
Source organism: Clitarchus hookeri (assembly GCA_002778355.1). Lineage (NCBI taxonomy): Eukaryota > Metazoa > Arthropoda > Insecta > Phasmatodea > Phasmatidae > Clitarchus > Clitarchus hookeri. Next base: position 40,370 of record NQII01003248.1, on the reverse strand, counting down.
TGTCGTTTTTAACATAAAAAAATCACCAATCACTCGAACACTGAATTTTCTCCACTGCATAGGCAATCTACTCAATGCATCAGCTAGGCAGATTTTATTCCTAACCCGTAAACAAAATGGTCATCAAACATAGCTAGCCACATGCTCCGAAGTAACAATCTTGATGCGTGACGTATGTGATTGACGCAGACGTCGCGGTAGGGCTAGTTTTAAGTGTGTCGGTCAAAGACACGGCTGGCTGTCAAGGTTGACTTATGGTTGGAGAGCTGCGCTCTCTGGTGCCATCTATGTTATGCGAGGTTGTATCTGCATCAAGAGCTTAGGTGCTTAGCTGGTGCGCTAGGATGGCTTCTATCACACGAGAGGGGTTGGTGTGACGNTCGGAATAGGATCCACCTCTGTTTCCGGTGTTATTTTTGCAGCATCAACTGGAAAGTGTGTTGTCGTTTTTAACATTAAAAAATCACCAATCACTGGAACACTGAATTTTCTCGACTGCATAGGCAATCTGCTCAATGCATCAGCTAGGCAGATTTTGTTCCTAACCCGTAAACAAAATGGTCATCAAACACAGCTAGCTACATGCTCCGAAGTAACAATCTTGATGTGTGACGTATGTGATTGACGCAGACGTCGCGGTAGGGCTAGTTTTAAGTGTGTCGGTCAAAGACACGGCTGGCTGTCAAGGTTGACTTATGGTTGGAGAGCTGCACTCTCTGGTGCCATCTATGTTATACGAGGTTGCATCTGCATCAAGAGCTTAGGTGCTTAGCTGGTGCGCTAGGATGGCTTCTATCACACGAGAGGGGTTGGTGTGACGTCTGAGCTGCCTTTGTTCGTGAGTGCCCCCGCGTCTAGGGTCTAGGGGCGTGCTGGTACACTCTGGATGCAAGTTGTTTGAGGTTCACACCCCGCATGGGTTACGTGATTCCATGTGCAGATGAGGCGAAGTCGTGTTTATATTTACTTATCAAAGAACGTCACGTGTCAATATGTATGGTGTCTGCTTGGTAGGATCCGGTANAAAGTCGTGTTTATATTTACTTATCAAAGAACGTCACGTGTCAATATGTATGGTGTCTGCTTGGTAGGATCCGGTAAGCACAGCAAAGACTTATGATCACTCACAATGATGAACAGTCTGGCCTTCACATATTGTCAGAATTTCGTTACTCCAAACAAAACGACTAATGTCTCCTTATCTAGCTGCAAGTAATTAATTTCCTGCTTGTGTAAGGTTTGTGAACCAAAAGTAATAAGGACTGAATCCCATCTTCTATCGCATGGGCCAGCATTGCCTTGACCCCATATTCCGAAAACTCAAAAATATCCGCACCCACGTTTTCATATGGGAGATTTGGTGCGAGATGTGGATACAGAGGCTGCTTGAATTGGCTGGGTGAAACTTTTCACAAATAGGGCATTGTTGGATAATAAAGTTGACAATTGGCTACCTGTAACCACGTGCTGTTAGCGAGTGCACAGAATTTCAATTTGGGGCTCGCACCATGCTGGTATGGACAGTGTTCAGTAAAACAGCAACAAGGACACACGTCTATTTGGTCAGTGATGGGAGAGGCTGGAGGATAAAAGTACAGCACCATCATCTGCACAAGGCCCAAATACGTCCATGGGAGGAGGAAGACGCGACCAATGATGCGAATGACGCCGGAATGCGGCAATGCCGGGTACTGCAATCCCAGAAATCCTAATATATAAGCTTACATTTCATCAAATAAAAATGCATAATTTTTCCATTAGAGACATGTGAACATGACTTTATGTACCCAGTTAGCAAAATATGCTGTTTGGAGACAATTTTCACATTTAGGAGGGGAGAGGGCACATGGCTGAAACTTGGGCCTTTTTGGTTCGCAGGGACCGTTCAATTGTACGGAAAATTTTTGAGAAACCATGGATGTAAAATACTAGGTTGACTTCTACAAAATTGCGTTAAACATCTGTCATGTCATTTTGTAACAAAATCCATGCACATTTAAATTAAGCAAAAGGATCAATACTAATGTAATCACAGTGATACTATCTGATAACCACAACAAATTTAAGTTCTGTGCATGCTATCTTTACCACAAGTTAGTCATGTCAAAGCAGAAAATGTTATATCATAAATGCTGTTACATATTAAATACTGTATCACTGAATGGGATGACGATGACGAATATAACACAGGTGACACCACGCTCCCTTTATTGTGAATATGTGCCTTAGTAACATGCATTCTCACCTTGTTAAAACCAGCAACACTTATTTTCAAATGTGAAGTGTGAGAAGCTTAAAACAAAATATATTACCAGTGCATATATTGCCAGTGTCACAACACACCAATCAAAATCAGTACAAAATTCATTTTTTCTTTAAATGTAATAATTTTTAGATTTGTAGAGCTACCTCTGCAAATGTCTTGTAACAACTATTTAAACCTATTTTTAATAAAATAAAGTGAAAAAATAATTTTACTTGTGTAATTTTTTTCAGTTATGCAGTTTTCTTTGGCTCTCAAAAGTCAAGAGCACAAATGGTGTATGTGTAGAACTATTTGTTTTATTCTGAATGAAGTGCCCAACTTAGTAATTTTTGACAGAAGCACAAAGCGTGTAAAAATATAATAAAAGTTTTTTAAAAATTTTCTGTGTTAATGTTTGCTGCAAGTATGAACTCCACAATTCGTGAAGGGTGGATATGTAAGAACAACAGAGTAGCCAAAAAGCAATGGTGATGAGTAGGCTACGGCCTTGAAATTATGTTCACGAAATACTGAGAAATTATGTTCACTCGTGAAATTCTGTAATAATTCCCGTATTCGCGAAACATCAACAAAATTGCTTGTTTGAGTGTATCTAAAACACCAGTGCAAACTTCTTTTACCTTGAAAACTATTGCAAACATTAAGTTTCACAATTTTCCATTAGTTATACTACAGCATTATCTCTCATTTACATTCTTCATATACATGCGGGTGACAAAACTATTTGCGCGGTGATCACGTTGCTTACTATAAAAACTGAACAGAATATTACGTCACGAGAACTATTCATAAATTGATTGGTAGCAAGGTCAAAAGATTATCGTTTCACATGCGGTTCGATATATATTGAACCGAATCGCTATGGCGCTCGTTCATTGGCAGAATAACGCTTGTGTATTACATTTATAAACGAACATCTCTTAACAACAATGCTGGTGATATATTTATGTACTATTTACTTTTGTCATAACACATATTAATATTTTTTGACAAACATGGTAGTTACGCAGTAAATATTCGTGCTGTATTTGTAAACAGTGCCAATTTGACTCATCTTCTGTGCTCTCTGGTTAGGTTCTCAACAACTAGCAAATACTGCATTTTCAACTAATGAGTGAGGGTGGTGATCATGCTTACATTGCAAAATCTGTTAAGAATGCCAAAAATAGTTACTGTATTAGATCGTACCACAGAGTTTGAAAGTGAAGGTTATTTTTGTTTTATAAACTGACCAAAGTGCAAAACTGTGATGTAAACATCGAGTGGGTGGGAAAAGACATGTGCTTAAACACTGCCGTGCCATATGCACAGTGATTTGATGATAGTGGGGGACAGGACATGAAAAATAAAGACATCTGCATTGGAAGCAAATTTGTGTATTTTTCATATTGCCAAATAAACAAAAATATGTTTCTGCCACTTCATTGTAAAAGAGCATTTTTACTATGCAGGAAGTATTTTTTTTAATCAATTACAAAATATATACTAGTATTTTGTAGTTAGGTTGTGGATTTGTATTGGCGTGATAGTGAACTGAACGGGATTTAATTAAACTGTCGTTACATATTTACAAATAAGCAAATGCTGTATGTGAAGGATGTAAAATTTTTGTAAAACTCAAATCCCAGTGAATTTTTTTTGAGCAGTTTTAAATGTCTAGATAAAGTACAAGATTTATCGTACAAAAATTACTATGACATGACAATATGTGTTACATGAAAAGTATGCTCTCGTAAGGTTGTCCTTTCGTCCTTATAGTAACATATTTTTTAATGTTTTCCACATAAATATGTACTCTTTAAAAGAGTAAATAACTAATTCCATTTAGTTTGAGTGATATTGTTACAAAAACAACAGATTCATGTTTTAATAATGCATGCATTATTAAAACAACAGATTCATGTTTTAATAATGCATGCATTATTGTACTATAAATTTTATTTGACGAAATGGTAAAATTTTAATGACAAAATCAGCTCATTTTATTTACCGTAAAAGTGGGGCCGTAATGCTGACAGCCGTAAAACAGCAAAAAGAGATGTTTATCAGGATCAGTTAATGTCATAATCCTTAGTTTTAATTTTCAGCTACAACCTGGATCTATAAAAATTGTTTAGATCAGGAAACCCTGTTTTTATCTAGTACCAGATCAAAACAGATATGCCTGAAATACCCGTATTTTCTATTCATAATACACATTTTCATATGTGTATTCATTAAGTAAGTCATGTAAGGTCATAATTGTGAAGAACATATAAGGCAAAAGTGAAAAATATAACTTCATTTGCTAACACACTGTAATTTATTTCAGTTTTTCATGTCATGCTTTTAATTTTATTATTTTGTTACTGTCGTAACACATTACACAAATTTATGAAACCAAACAAGAACACCAAATTTTAGGTCGAATATTTATTGACTACAGATAAAATTTGTGATACGTGATAAAAAAAAATGAACATCAAATTTGTTATGTACACTTTATTGATGTACATGACAAGTGGGACCACAACTGGAGGTTTTTAATACAATACAATATGTAGTAGTATTATCTCTCGTGATGTAAATGCCTACTCGAGAGGGACTTGGCATTGTGACAGTACAGGAGGAGAGGGAGATGGGAAATTTTGGCTTACACAAAAGTGTGTCGCATCATCTCTCAGTCTTTGATTTCTCCTACAAGTGGCGAAAGAAATTACACTTCGCAGGATGCAAACACAAAGCTCAAATGCACCCGGTCACAAAGCAGTTACATATTCAGAATATCCATTTTTTCCTTGCGTTTCTAATGCAAATAAAGTACATATGCTTGTAAAAATAATTTTTCCTATGCTATTAGCATAAATTATGAAACTAATATTAACTAATAATCCCCAAACTCTTAAATTAATGACATAATTTCATCTTCTGAATTCAATATCTCCCTCACACCTCCAACTTTCGTATGCAAAAGTTTACATTTGAATCACGAGATAAACATAGATGAACCGAACCTCTTTTTAAAGTCATTTTGTGACCCAAATGTTATTTTCACCTTATCAGTCCTTCATTTACCAGTAAACAGTGTTAGAAATCAAATGAACATTGAAAGATGAAAATAATAGGTACATGTTTCTGTTAGATGTTTTGTTTCACTTTTTAAAATTGTGTCTATGAAATTAATGTCTTATATTTTATAACTTGAACTGAGGACTGTTCTTTATTTTATAAAAATAGAAAAAGTATTTCTGCTTTCATTTTAAAATAGTATCATGGACAACAATTTTCTTACGAGGTATTAATTTTAATTTGTCTTCAGCCAATAAATAAGTTGCGTAAGAACTATAAGTAACATTATTCTGAGAAAACTGAATATAAATACATCATTTCCCTGTTTTACCTGATACTGCAATCACAAAATAAACATTGACGTGGTTATCCATCCTCTATTTGTATTAAAACTTTCTATTTCTGTTCATAGCAGACTTACATCACTCTAACAATATTTTATTACCTTTTTATTAGAAAATAAATACTTCTTCTCTAGGAAAATTTTCTTTGCAACACTTCATATATATTTAAATACTTAAAAATATTATATTACACTGAAATAATATATAATATTTTTACAATATATGCACTTGTATTCACTCTATATTATATATATATATATATATATATACACACATGACATGTGACATGGAAACAAAACACACACACACATACATTCAGAATGGTGTGGGGACAGTCAGACATCAGGTAACGTCAGTAGGTCGCAAGTTAGTCGCAGAACAAACATTTCTGGGAGGCTAGCACCAGAAAAGCTTCCTCCACCGGACTTGCAATTAAGTTACAAATCCGCACGAGAAACAGTGACTGATGCTACAAGCTCAAAAACAGTTTTACAAAGCAACACGATCATCACATCAAAGTACCTTAAATGTATAGTCAAGTGCCAGCACTCCTCAACTGGCAAGTCAGTAAGTATTGATTTGATTTTGTATGCAAGGACACCATCATTAGAAAAATTTTCATATACTTAATCTATTAGCTCTTGCACAGAAAGGAAGTTGATGAATTCCATTACTGAAATTCGGATACAGTCTTTATAAGGAGCACATTTTTTTAAGAGGACATGTTTTAGACATACAAGTGTAAGCATGAGCTTCAGCATACACATTACAGTAGAACCTCGATTTTACATTCCCCTCAATTACATTCTCCCCTTAAATACACCAATTTATTCAGGTCCCACCATTTTCCCTATGTTCACAATGTATTAAATTCCTGCCGTTTACACTGCAATTCAATATTGTTGCCCTTGAATTACACTTTTTTAAATTCATGTTGTTAACAAAATTTGGAAATTCATACATTGTAGTCTTGTTTATAAAACACATCAATGCAGATATTGAGAGTGCAATAATATGCATACAACACAATTTCATTGGAAAGTTAAAGTATCACCTCTGAAAATGTTAACACTAGGAAAAAAAAATATTTATCAGATCTGTAGCAGTATTATAGACTAAATGATACCTTAAATTGAGATAAATATATTATTCTGTGATTTGGTTCTAAATAAAACTTAAAATTCCACTCGGAAAGCCAAAGACACAGTAACGAAAAAAATACTTCACTACAAAAACTGACACAAATAGAAAAAAAAGTGATTGAAACTTAATATATATGATTTGGCATCTCAAAATATTAAACTAAAACCTGTTTGACCCATTACTCTACATCAACATTAACTCTTCAACATATAGTCTTCAAGTTGGATTGTATCCCTTAATTTACACTTTCCCCCCTTTCACACCATTTTACATTTGTCCCCAGAAAAGTGTAAAAATAGGGGTTCTACTGTATCTTGAGCTAGTATTCAAAAAGCTGCCGTTTTTAAATGGTCTAATTTCGAAATTGTATTTCATCGTCGCACAAATTAAATTAGACAGAATTTTCATATAAAAAATCTTAAAAATATCAGTATTGTTAAAACAAATTTTACCAAAAATTATTAATTATATACACTGCAGTTATTACGTAATGCAAGAGAAATTACTTCTGGATACAAATATTGTTTGCTATGAGAGGCATACATTAATGTTGTTAGACATATTCCTGACACAATTACAACATCCCCTATTTAATTAAATAGTGCTTACAAATCTTAACACTAAGCTACAATTTTTAAACAAAAGATTTTTTCAACTACATAAAATTATTCAAATTCTGAACACACAATGCCAAGACAGGTTAAAATGTTATATTGCAGATGATTTCCTTGATAATGAGACAAAGCATTCTGGCATTTATGTTGAAAATAAGTGGGACAGGCATATGATTAATTATATACTTACACATCATGTTATAACTGCCAAAAGTGTTTGATAAATATTTACATTTTAATGCTTTACAATTTAATCCACAATATCAACTGGAAAAAAATATATTTTAAAATAACTTTTCGTTAAGACAAATGCACATCAAAACCACATGGTTATAAAATAACAAATAAAGTTCAAATTTTAAATAAAGAACATGATAATAGTATTTCAATGAAATAAATATTGATACACTCAATTACAGATGACGTGGAACCATAAACTTACAAAAAATAATTTAGAATAACCTATAAAATTACTAACATTATTTTATAATGCAATTGTTTTGGTGAAGTTGACAGTAAACGTTGATGAACTTATAAATTCATGTATTTGTATATACTGTATCTGTAATTATTCACTATTACACGTACAGTACTCTGTAAACACGACAGACCAATGCAAATGCATCAGTATCAAGCATGCTGAATGTCGAAATACTGAACTGAAAATTGTTACAAATACATACAATAAAACACATTTTGATACTAGGTGAGTAACGTTAGAAATTATTTGTATATGACTTTAAACTGCAAGAATACTAATGCAAAGAAAACATTTATCAAAAACAATCATCACAAAATATAAACTATTCCTACTTTAAGATTTTCACAAAATATCATTAGAAAATCTGAAGACATGAGTTACACAGATTTGTGCCCGACATCACTTGCTTAACCATAAACGATTATTTAAAACCGACAGAAATTGCAAAAGATGCCTTGTTTTTGCACATCAATATATGTTAATATCCAAAAAATTTCTCATTACACTTCATAAATTACGTGACTAAATTTCAACGCTTGACAATCTAATAAGATATTTAACAGAGACTGGGTTGAATTGGTAATTACATTTGTTTTAACGAATTTCCAATAAAGCTGCCAACCATTCAAATTACATTCATACAAGCAGTACATTCTGGTTAATACCACTTGATCTCAATGGATTCTATTTATTTTGTAACATTCTTGTTTCAGCAAATTTATGCGCATATTTATACAACACCAACATGGCCGCTAATGTACAATTGACTCAATTACAGTACCGTACGTATAATCCATATTAAAAAATAATATTATTTCTGCACATATAACACTGAATATTATATTTTTAGTTGTCTTTCATGGATTTGTGAAAGCACTGGTAGAAACTACTGATGACAATGTTTTGGAGAATCTACCTTTAGTACCCATCGCCTGATACTAAATTTGGATCTCCAAAAAAGTTTTAAAAACTCATGTTAGCATATGGTAGTATAATTTGTCCATGTAATTATTTTTAATTAAATGCAGATCCTATATAACTACTTTGAAAAGGATTACAAGAATTTGCGTGTATCAGAATATATACACTAAGCATTATACAATGCTCTGAAAACTAACATCTGAGTTACTTTATTTTTAACTGCACAGTTTGAAGATTTTATCAAATATGAATTGAAGGCTATGCATGTCTATAAATTTAATCATAACGAATACAAACATATTACGAAATCTAACTAAATGTAACAACAAACATTAAATTTAAAATCACTGTGGAAAAATTTAATTTCAATTACTTTATGATTTAAATGGAGACTGACAAAAATAATTAATTTATTTGGACTATCGTGTCAGTTTTACACATAATTTCCTTTAAAGTGTATCCAGATATGCCAAAAGGTTAATACTTCCCACCAGCCACTTAAGCAGTCTAATTTCAGTGAACATCACCACGTAGAATCTCAAATCATGTTTAGGGAGATTAAGGAAATTTGCTTATTCTTAAACGTACATATTGTGATTGTTATATGCATCTTAACACCCGGTGCAGGTGTTTAGAAGGGATATTGGTATTAACAACAGCATAATGTGTGCAACGTCTTTGTTTCGTATGGAATCTGTGAAACTACATTTCACAGGAACTACAGATGGGAACTACCTAAACATTCTGGAGAGCAAAGTATATGTGTTTCAGCAATGAATGTACACACAAGCTAAAAGTCACATCTCCATGTAAATGTTTCTGCATGTCCTGTGGTGTTTTGCTATAGGCATTGACACAAGAATCATAACTGTTTTTCCCAGATGGACGGTGGGCCAAGCAGAACTCATCTGTTGTAAAACTGGTACAACAGTTTACATTTATATGTAACTTATAGCACATAATTACATGTTGAAAACTGTGTATACATCACAATTTTAAAAGGCTGTGAAATATACTTCATGCATGGGAAGAACAATCAAGTTTTATTGCAACCATAGAGGCANATGGGAAGAACAATCAAGTTTTATTGCAACCATAGAGGCATGAAAACTGATTCTGAAACTTTTAACTTTGAAGTAAAGGTTGTAGATTAATGGGATTGGGGGAATGCACGACAACAAAACATCGTGCCTATAAAATGTTCAAACAAATGCAGTGGTCCAAATTTCTGATGTAATTATTGACAACATCTAGCTCTGGGGTAATGTGAAATACGGCTGTGTCAGAATCCTTTAAAGTATACAGATTTATACATTTAACCTTGCCTCTCATTTTACTACACAGTATACACTAACGCTGTCTGAACTGATAGTGAACTACACAGAGGAAGTAAGGAAAACCNCTCTCATTTTACTACACAGTATACACTAACGCTGTCTGAACTGATAGTGAACTACACAGAGGAAGTAAGGAAAACCGATATCTCGTGCGCATACATTTATACTAGTAGCCAGTGCGATATTTGTTGTTGTTTTTTACCTTAGATTTTTAGGTNGATATCTCGTGCGCATACATTTATACTAGTAGCCAGTGCGATATTTGTTGTTGTTTTTTACCTTAGATTTTTAGGTTACCAAATTAGTTAAGTTCAAATAGATCAAAAATAACCCATTGGCACTCTTACAAAGAGAGTATACATACAGCCTGGCCAGGCATGAATAATGCAAAGGTATAAATTACAAGTATCTACTAACTGATGATTCAGACACAGCCCAAGTTTTTGCAGTATAACCACAGAGCATAATTTTTGTATACCATTAGCTTTCCTGTGCAGTCTGGTAGAACTGCGACGTGCGCTTAGTTAGGGTTGCAGGTTGCCGTGAGCGTAGTCCAATGTGGGTCAGCCTGGGTCTACTGCGTCTTTGCCTCTTGCAGCTGGTCGTGCTGGAGCGGGACCGGTGGCTGCTGCGACTGGATCGGGGGCAGCGCCTTGAGGATGGCGTTCACCTCCTCGGCGACGGCCATCAGCACAAACTCAAACTGCTGCTTGCTACGCACCATGTTGGGCCTCTGGTCGCGGATGTGCTCCAGCGTCGCTGCTATGTCTATCTCTTTGGCACCCTTTGCCATGCGGTTGAGCACCATGTCTATGAGGCAGTACGTGCCCGTCCTGCCGGCGCCATCACTGCGCACAAACAGAAGGTGGCCATGAGGTCAAGAAATGTAAGTTACCAGTACCACTGAACATGAACAATACTATAGTATTTGTAGAACTAGTTACCCGACCAGACAATAGGAAGCTCTGTAATCGCTCCCATGTGCTCGTGGTGCTGCCATGTTGCCAGCAAGTGAAGTGGAGTGGAGATATTTGGGCGGCTCCGAACATACAGGTCTGGGAGACGATAAGGGTGAAACGAGGTGAGTATGGAGCAGCACTGGAAAGCAAGGGCAGGGGAAATGGGAGATCCCAGAGAAAACCCGCTGACCAGCAGCGTCATCCGGCACGATTCCCACGTACTGAAATCCGGGAGCGACCCTGCCGGGAATCAAACCCGGTTCTTCTAGGTGAGAGGTGAGTAGTCTAACCACTACACCACCGCGGCTCCGCTATCAGCCAGTTAATTTACACTAGCCATCACTCCTTTTCTGAGAGAGAGTCAAACACACATGGCACTAGACTGCGCCAAGAGAACAAAAGAATTGTGCCTAACTCTCATATGAAGAGAAGGAAAACTCGCTAGCTTAAAAGTGCTGCCTAGTGCAGGACCAGCCCAGCAAAAGGATAAGGCTTTACATGTTAATGATTTTAGGCATGTCTCAGCTACTTTTCACAATATCACTTTCAAGCAAAAAAAAANGATAAGGCTTTACATGTTAATGATTTTAGGCATGTCTCAGCTACTTTTCACAATATCACTTTCAAGCAAAAAAAAAACATTTTGTGCCCAGAATAACTATACTACAACAGAGCAAGTTGGAGTAATTTAACAAGAATTTGTTTTAAATCTTTATTTACTGCAATTTTCAGGGTATTGAATGTTTTACAAAACGACTATTTGTNACATTTTGTGCCCAGAATAACTATACTACAACAGAGCAAGTAGGAGTAATTTAACAAGAATTTGTTTTAAATCTTTATTTACTGCAATTTTCAGGGTATTGAATGTTTTACAAAACGACTATTTGTAGTAAAGTGGCCTGGCCAAAGATGCATGTTTTTTTGTTTGAAAGCAATATCATGAAAGATGGGCGAGACAATCATTTACCATGTAAAACCCTATCTTTTAACTCGGCCAGCCCCGCACTACGCAGCTGCGTTAAGTAACTTGGTTACTGAATAACTGCCACAAGCACACAGAAGCTATCATGTCTATTTACAAAACTACCTTCAAAAATGCTCAGAACTCTGTACTGACTTTGCTCCTTCTATAGTACAGTGCTCTAACCATTGCCTTCCTGGCCACAAAATTTTTAAAACATAACCCATTTTGCCCGACAATGTATCTTGGCCCCCCAGTTATTACAAATACACTTTGAGGTGGCCAAAGCTGTGTGAGATACCGCAGATGAACAAATAGACAGTGATGTCATATTATGTATGATGGACCATTGTGATTCACTCAAAATCCTAAAGTAATTTTTCGTTTGGTTGGTTCCACTGAATGCTGGCTTCAAGCTGCCAGTGCCCCCTTGTGCTGAGAAATTCACTTCCACTTCCAACACAGTGAGAATGCAGAGACAAAATACAGGATGTCAAAAAGATTGAAACAAATCCACACCGCTACCAAAACTTAACCAATTATGACAGAAGACTGCGCGGTATGTAAAAAAAGACTCCGAAAGTTTTTATTTCTTTCAAGTTTTTATCCATATTACAAAAAATCAATGTNTCAACCAATTATGACAGAAGACTGTGCGCGGTATGTAAAAAAAGACTCCGAAAGTTTTTATTTCTTTCAAGTTTTTATCCATATTACAAAAAATCAATGTGGGAACTCTGTGTCATGCTGCATATGACCAAATGGTGTTCCAGTTCTTGCCATACACAAGACAACATATCATCTATAGAAGTGAAAACAGTAACAATCCGCCTTCGTAATTCTGGCAGATATTTCGAAAGGAGCAGAACATACACAGCATCTTTCACATATTCCCAAACACAGAAATCACAAGGTGTAAAGTCGGGATTTCTAAATGGACCATCTGCAGTCGTACAGACAATCTAGCGTTGAGGGAGATGTTCGACTATTTTTTTTTGTGATACTGCACAAAACACATTGAGCTTTGGTGAATCTCGAACATGCTCAATCGTGATAAGTGGATTTCCTGTGCCCCATATTCTTAGATTATGATGATTCCCTTTCCCATTTACATGAAAGGTAGCTTCGTCACAGAAAACAAGACAATCTGTTCACTTGCATTTCCACACAAAACTGATAGCGTAAGTTCTTGTCATTTTCTCTCATTACTTGTACCAACTGCAATTTATAGGGTTTGCATCTCAGCCACTTACGAACGACACACCGTACAGTTTTCTGGAGCAGCTGTAATTCACGATTTGCATGATGCGTAGATTTTTGCACATTTCTTGTGAACATTTTCTAAATTCTGTCTACATTTTCGTTGCTGACACGTGTCTTCCTGGTGCTCTTCTTTTTATACACCGACCCAGCCTCTTCAAACTGTCTGTACCACCTGTAGACATATTTCCGAGATGGTGGATTACTACCAAAATGCGGAAATGTCTTTGCACGACTGTAATTAAATCAGTCTTCGCTAACTGTAACACACAATTAGCTTTCTGCTGGTCACTCACCATTTTTCTACACTAGCGATCCTTGTGGAGCAGTGGCAGAACGGCATGGGCATGCCAAGGAGAAATTAAACTTCCAAAGTTTTTGTATACATACACACCCTGCACAGTCTTCTATCATAATCAGTAACGTTTTGGTAGCAGTGTAAACATTTTCATTCTTTTTGACTTGTCCTGTATAACGAAAAATATAAGTTAGGTTATTTTTGGTTAGCTTAGGTTCAAGTGTACAAATGTGTTACTTTTTACCCCTTCTCTTTGTTACAGTATTAATTTTTTAAACAAACAAAATGGGAGGGAAATGATTATTCTTATGACGACATTTCATGTTGTTCCAGGCTTACTGCTGCATCTGAAAGTGTTCACAACGAGCTATTATCTTACCATCCCAACTTAAGTTTCAACATGGCATTCCACGAGAAATAGGCTACTTGTGTCCTCCGAAGGTAATACTAGTAGAAGGCTGCTATCCATGGTACTAAGAAAGAGAAGGTAAGAGCGTGCTCATATCCCCCTATGCTCCTGCAGGGTCTCTGAAGTCATCTGGCGGTCAGGGTGGAAGGCAAGTAGGGAGCTAGGCTGCACATGTTCACCAGAGAGTTGTCCCTTCCCACCTTTGGTATATCAATGACTGACTGCACACGGAATAAGTTTGTAAGACTTAAGTTCTTCTGTATATAAATAATACTGATTAATTTTATTGTATTATTATTGCACATTTAGGTAGTAAAGAGAGTAGATTCAATCCACATCTTTGCAAGATTATAGTTAACGTGTGGTAGTAGGTACATTGTGCTTTGGTGTAATAATAACAGTAAACAGAATAAAAATGTTAAAGTTGATATATTGCTACTGAAGGGTGACAAAGTCGGTGTCAAAAATGGTAAGAAAATGCATAACATATAGGTGCTACTTTCAGTAAACATTACACTTATTTTTATAAAACTGAGCAATTTTTTATACATTTTACCTCTTGCAACACGGGTGCAGAGAAGAGTGTGTTTACAAGAGTATACTAGAGGAACGATTGAATTAATTCTCAAACGAAAACGTGTAAATAGAAGGAAGTCAGAGTGCCAAACTTGAAGATTATTTATTGTGAAAGTACAAGGCAGTTTAGAGTGAACTTATAGACAAAAGACCAAAGAAGCACTGAAGAACTTGATTGGAGAAATTCTACCGTATGAAAACAATAACAAAAGGACAAGAAGGAGGAACTGTGGGAATTGATTGTTGAGTGTTTATTTCTTGGAATTACTCGAAATAGTGACAGAATTTTTGAATAATCCACATAATGTGTTTGAACAACACACATGTTTTAATTTGTACTTGAATAATGGTTTGCATGTTTTGATGATCTACGTTGAGAATCTCAGTGGCGTATGTATCACTTTTATAATCGGCAGGAAATATTTCCAACAAGGTGATTAGTTCATCTGAAAAATGTCCATTGTATACTTTGTATGTGAAATATTAATTGTTNGAAATATTTCCAACAAGGTGATTAGTTCATCTGAAAAATGTCCATTGTATACTTTGTATGTGAAATATTAATTGTTCTGTCGATACAATCTTTACTGTCATCTCATAGTTTACAATGGATTCCGTTAATGAATACTAGTTCCAAGCCTGGCTTGGAGTACTGGTTTTAATACTGCTGAATGTCTAGCCTGCCTGCAGAGGTGTTCCTCGTACTCTGTAGCTTTCACAAAGCTGACTTGCATGTTAAGCAATTTCAATATTGTTTCCTCAGTTCTCAAGGAGAAATATAGTACAATTTTTCTAGTAAGCATAAAGGACCACTCATCTCACACTAAGTTAAAATTGCTTGGAAAATAAACTATAACACTGTTAATATTGCTTGTTCGTGGCCATTGTATACATTTTCATTGAAAGGAAGGATATGAAATGTGCGCTACAGTTTCTAAATGATAAATGCTAATTTCAAAATTATTTGTGAATATCGCAAATGCAAACAAGGAACATAGCAAGTTTTTAGTACTCTGTAATGTAGGAATATGTAGATAAACAATCCCTCGCTTGATATATTTGTCTTTTTCTTGATATAAGATTTTTACATTATATGTATTTGAACATTTTCAAGTGTTTGGTACATTATGATGATTAAACTAAATCAAGACATAATAAAATGTTTCCTTGCCTATGTAAGCTAAATGAGCCACCAAAATAGATATCCGTTAACTATTAAAATTAAAAATGCACTATAAAATTACATTTACGGCAAGCAATCTTTTGCAATTTTTTCTGTTAAAAAGACAAGAGAAGATAGGATTCAGAAATTCTCACAGAGGGTNTCGGCAAGCAATCTTTTGCAATTTTTTCTGTTAAAAAGACAAGAGAAGATAGGATTCAGAAATTCTCACAGAGGGTAAATGTGACTGTAGACATAATAGTTTGTTACTTCACGAGAATTAGATGTGGTCTCGAAGCTGCAAATGGATACTCATGTTGCAAAGGACTCCACAACAAATGACAATTTTTGCAGTGTTACAACATCCAATAAGTAGGGCCTGAAAGTTTTTGCAAATGCGAAATAACGCAAAATAATGTGAAATACTGGTGTAGTTATGTTTATTCGCGAAATTCTGTAATAATTCCCGTATTCGCGAAACATCTATGAAATTTCTTGTTTTAAGTGTATCTAAAACAATGGTGCGAGCTTCTTTTGTCATGAAAACACTTACAAACGTTAAGTTTTATAATTTTCCATTTGTTATACAGCATTATCTCTCATTTACTTCACATATGTGCGGGTAACAAAACTATTTGCATGGTTATCATGTTGTTAACTATAAAAACGTAAAAGGGAAGTTAACATCACGAGAACGATTGATAAATCAATTGGTGGCAAGGTCAAAGTATTATTGTTGCACGAACAATGTGATATATATAGAACTGACTCGCTACGGCGCTTGTTCACGGGCAGGATCATGCCTACGCATATGTTGCTTATAAACAAACATCTCTAACCAAATATGTTGGTAATGTGACAAAAGTAAATAATATGCATATATAACACNTGTTGCTTATAAACAAACATCTCTAACCAAATATGTTGGTAATGTGACAAAAGTAAATAATATGCATATATAACACAGATGAATAATTTTTTTGTTGATTAAATAGTTACGCACTAAACATTCGCACTGTAATTGTAAACACTGCCGACTTGACTCATCTTCTGTGCTTTGTGGTTATGTCCTCGACAACCAGTAAATACGGCATTTGCAACTATTGAGCGAGGGTGGTGATTGCAGTCTGCTGCTTACGATGTAAAACCGGTTAAGAATGCCAGATATAGATACTGTTTTAAATTTTGCCCAGAAGTTTGAAAGTGAACGTTTTTTTTTTATATGAACTGACCAAAGTGCAAAACCATGATGTAAACACTGAGTGGGCGGGAAAAGACACAGGCTTAAAGACTGCTGTGCTGTATGCACAGTGATTTAGTGACAGCGAACGAAATATAAAATAAAGACAACTGCATTTGAAGCAAATGTGTGTAATTTTCATATTGCCAAAGAAAACAAAAACAAATAGGTTTCTGCCACTTCTTTGTAAAAGCAGTTGCACTATGTAAGGAGAAGTTTTATTTTATCTAGAGGTGGGATGATACCATGTTTCCGATACTCAATACAGTTTCCAGCTCGATACCCTCGATACTTTCAATACTCGATACTCTGAGTAAAAACATTTCAATAATACATTCAAACTTTTGTAAATTACATTTACATTGTTCTCAACAAAATTTCTGATAAAGTTTAAAATCAAAGAAAAATCACACAAGGTAATATTACAGATGACAGAAACAAATTTTAAATGTACATAAACGTGGCATTTACGTAGGCCTGTCAGTGTTAAAAATTATCAATATTTATATGACACTAAAAAAAACATGTCAGGTATGTCAATTTTCGAACTAAGAAATCTTACAAATTTTTATTTAGAAAAACAAGCGTAACATTTTTTCTGGACTGTG
This sequence comes from Clitarchus hookeri, assembly GCA_002778355.1. Taxonomy (NCBI): domain Eukaryota; kingdom Metazoa; phylum Arthropoda; class Insecta; order Phasmatodea; family Phasmatidae; genus Clitarchus; species Clitarchus hookeri. The sequence goes on along the minus strand of NQII01003248.1, from coordinate 22,740 downwards.
GGAATTATTTATTGCCAGATGAAAAACAATAATGGCAATTCTTCTTCTACCAGAAGTAAAATTGGTTTGTTTTTGGTTGGTAGTTTTCACAGATTATACACATGCAATACACATAAAGTACAAAATATGGACACGTAGAAAATTGAAATATGTACTTGCATTCAGAATACCGAACTTAACACATTACACTTAAAGTTTTACTCATAAATCATAATGCGTCTCCAACACACTCATTCCGATCAGCATGTGCTGTTCCTAAAACTGTATTTATGGAAACTTGAATTGCTGATTCTTAATCTAACAATTTACAAAAGTGGTTAAGCTTTGCCAAGCGTTATCCGGCTCCAACTCTGCTACTACACATTCATCAGTTCATTTGTAATTAACAAAACAGTCGACGTTATACTCCATTTCGTATTAAGTTCACAAAATTTTGACAGTTCTAGAAATGTAGCGCGGCCGCAATGTGTCCTTGCGCCACAGCTACTCTGTCTATGAAGAAAATGATAAGTGTAAACAAACGCTATGATAAGTGTAGGTTTCCTTTTCAACCTATCTTATTTTTGTTATTTCAAAGTCTGGGGCTCCGTTAATTATATTGCCAGTGGATTGGATGGGGTTGGGTGAGTCTTTCACGAGACGGTGTTGTTTTGNGCTGGGGCTCCGTTAATTATATTGCCAGTGGATTGGATGGGGTTGGGTGAGTCTTTCACGAGACGGTGTTGTTTTGCACCTCTTCTTATGAGACTGTATCATTTTGAATTACAATGGACGAGTGGAAAATTTGCCCATATGGAAGTANTGTTGCTTATAAACAAACATCTCTAACCAAATATGTTGGTAATGTGACAAAAGTAAATAATATGCATATATAACACGAATGAATAATTTTTTTGTTGATGAAATAGTTACGCACTAAACATTCGCACTGTATTTGTAAACACTGCCGACTTTACTCATCTTCTGTGCTTTGTGGTTATGTCCTCGACAACCAGTAAATATGGAATTTGCAACTATTGAGCGAGGGTGGTGATTGTAGTCTGCTGCTTACGATGTAAAACCGGTTAAGAATGCCAGAAATAGATGCTGTTTTAGATTGTGCCTGGAAGTTTGAAAGTTAACGTTTTTTTTAAAATATGAACTGACCAAAGTGCAAAACCATGATGTAAACACTGAGTGGGCGGGAAAAGACACAGGCTTAAAGACTGCCGGGCTGTATGCACAGTGATTTAGTGACAGCGAACGAAATATAAAATAAAGACAACTGCATTGGAAGCAAATGTGTGTAATTTTCATATTGCCAAAGAAAACAAAAACAAATAGGTTTCTGCCACTTCTTTGTAAAAGCAGTTGCACTATGTAAGGAGAAGTTTTATTTTATCTAGAGGTGGGACNGGAGAAGTTTTATTTTATCTAGAGGTGGGACGATACCATGTTTCCGATACTCAATACAGTTTCCAGCTCGATACCCTCGATACTTTCAATACTCGATACTCTGAGTAAAAACATTTCAATAATACATTCAAACTTTTGTAAATTACATTTACATTGTTCTCAACAAAATTTCTGATAAAGTTTAAAATCAAAGAAAAATCACACAAGGTAATAGTGTAGATGACAGAAACAAATTTGAAATGTACATAAATGTAGCATCTACGGTAGGCCTGTCAGTGTTAAAAATTATCAATATTTATATGACACTAAAGAAACATGTCAGGTATGTCAATTTTCGAACTAAGTAATCTTACAAATTTTTATTTAGAAAAACAAGCATAACATTTTTTCTGGATTGTGGGAATTATTTATTGCCAGATAAAAAACAATAATGGCAATTATTCTGCTACCAGAAGTAAAATTGGTTTTGTTTTTGGTTGGTAGTTTTCACATATTATACACATGCAATACACATAAAGTACAAAATATGGACACGTAGAAAATTGAAATATGTACTTGCATTCAGAATACCGAACTTAACACATTACACTTAAAGTTTTACTCATAAATCATAATGCGTCTCCAACACACTCATTCCGATCAGCGTGTGCTGTTCCTAAAACTGTATTTATGGAAACTTGAATTGCTGATTCTTAATCTAACAATTTACAAAAGTGGTTAAGCTTTGCCAAGCGTTATCCGGCTCCAACTCTGCTACTACACATTCATCAGTTCATTTGTAATTAACAAAACAGTCGATGTTATACTCCATTTCGTATTAAGTTCACAAAATTTTGACAGTTCTAGAAATGTAGCGCGGCCACAATGTGCCCTTGCGCCACAGCTACTCTGTCTATGAAGAAAATGATAAGTGTAAACAAACGCTATGATAAGTGTAGGTTTCCTTTTCAACCTATCTTATTTTTGTTATTTCAAAGTCTTACTGCTGGGGCTCCGTTAATTATATTGCCAGTGGATTGGATGGGGTTGGGTGAGTCTTTCACGAGACGGTGTTGTTTTGCACCTCTTCTTATGAGACTGTATCATTTTGAATTACAATGGACGAGTGGAAAATTTGCCCATATGGAAGTAACATCCAGATAATTATAACATGTCAAGTTTTAACTTCACCAAAATAAAACGCGACAAATATATAGTTAGTTCCGATTTGAATATTAAACACATTTGGAACGTAAATATTTTTGGCAAAGTTTGTTTTCCATACAATAAACGTGTTATTTTTACACTGCAGAACAGTGTTGAATTGATATCATTGAAAAATACAGCCCATATGACAAATTTTGCAGTCTTGAGAATGTGTACCAAATTAGCTAGTTTTGCAGAATGCTGGCTATTTAATGCGGCCCATGCTTCCAGCTGTCGTACAGTTGCGCCATAGTTTGTGAGTAGTAACTCAAGCATCTTTTTTTTTGTGAGACACCCACCTGAGACCTTGTACTCTAGCAGTACGCACTTAAGTCACATTTTTCTCTCCTAACATTTAAGCAGGTTCTCGAAATTTCTGTACGTGAATTGGATTCTTGCTGTAGAATTCATGAATGCCAGATATGTTGACTGGACTATGAAGAGAGTGAAGAATGATTACAGAAACCGCTTACATAGGACACTTGACCTAAAATATTCTTAAAAAAAAAAAAACCCATAAGTAATTCTGAAAATGAACCTTACGGTCCACAGCCAGGCCATCAAAGAAGATGAAGACTACAGCCAAAAGTACACAACCAGAAACACTTTCAGAGTCAGATATTTCTGACTCCAAGTTTCAAGGACTTTAATAAGAGCCCATAGTTTTATGTTTATATAATTAAGATACCAAAAAGTTCAGAATGATGTTTTAAAGGATTTTAGTACGGTAAGCAGTAAGAAGTAAACATCCAAATATATCTAACTACTTGAAAACTTGAATATATTTGTGTTCATGTATTTTTTTTTTTTTCGTTAAATATAGTTCTAAAAAAATTGTTGTGAAACTCCTATGTAAAATCAGTAAACAGCTATTCAAAAACAAATTTGCATAGCAAATTGTTATACAAACTTTCATAATGAAAATATGCACTGGTGTGGGTGTGTGCGTGCATCATATACACACATATACAACCTCCCTAGTTAATAAAAAATTATAATCATACCGTAAAAATTTTATTCTTTTGGTTTTAAAAAAAAAATGAAGAAATTTTTTATATATTTTGTTGATTGGTCAATCAAAGAGATGCAATGGCAATCAGTGACTAAGTACTAGAATTACCCATATGACAATGTGAATTTCTATTGAATAAATGAATTTTGATTGCATAAATGAGCAGAATTATAGTGATTACACGGTTTTAATATGTTTTAAATAATTTTAGCAATGTTATCTGTTAAGAGTGCACAACTCACAACATGGCTGGAAATTTGCAGTGGAACATACACATTTATTTTTGCATTGCAGCACAAAATGTTAAACACGACAAATTCCCAGAATTTCGACTGGTATTGCAATATGTATGATTTTTAAATTAATTTCATAGCGTAAAAAACTTACCTGCAGTGCACAACTATGGGACACGATCGGCCACGATATGACTTATTCACTTTCCTGTGAACATAGAACACACACAACTTAACGTTGCAAAAAGGTGAATACAGCGTACAAAAAATAAAGTTCATTCAGCATTGTGATGTTAAGAATGGTTTGGTCAAGTGATGTACAACCTTATATGCTATTTTCGTTTGATGGCTTAGTTGTCTACCCATGATGCAAAGTTTATTGTAAAAATGCCCTATTTATGTACATGAGTAAAGCACCCACATTTTCAAGAAACTTCCAACCCAAAAATTTTGAATGGGTTCAATACAAGAGATATAGACAATTTTATTCCTCCATGCAATGAAACCAGGACTTGAGTAGTTGTACTTTCCACCACTCTGTTACATGTATGATCAACCAGACATATCAATAACTGTGAGTAGATGCAGGAAGTTCAACATGTACAGTTAACATAAGTGACAGAAGTTTTTACATACTCTCGCTGATATGTTTTGAATGATGTCATATTTCCCTTTACAACACACATTTTCAACATAGGTAAAATATCTTTCACCTAGATTGTTACTGCAACATAAAACCAAAGCCAGTAAAAAGAATCACATCCCTACATCACTAATTCATATTTATCACTTAAAAATATTTTTTCGCAAAATAATTGCCACATCATTGGTTAGTATTAACAATTCTGGAACTGTTGTTCATCTTTGCCATATATGTCTGTAAAACAAGGAATTAAATGGGACGCGTGTTTATAAAGATTTATGTTCATGTTAGAATCAGTAGAAATGATACTTTCATGCGTTAAAAAAAAAACATATGTATTGTGCACATTGTCATGACCTGGGCAGCGCCTATGTAGAAGGGTCCATGTACAAGGCTCCCTAATGTTCAGCAGCAGTGCTGGCCCTGCAGTAATCACAGCTGCAGACACATGGAAAGGCTGCCACGAGAGATATTTGAGACAACNAATTTGCAGTGGAACATACACATTTATTTTTGCATTGCAGCACAAAATGTTAAACACGACAAATTCCCAGAATTTCAACTGGTATTGCAATATGTATGATTTTTAAATTAATTTCATAGTGTAAAAAACTTACCTGCAGTGCACAACTATGGGACACGATCGGCCACGATATGACTTATTCACTTTCCTGTGAACATACAACACACACAACTTAACGTTGCAAAAAGGTGAATACAGCGTACAAAAAATAAAGTTCATTCAGCATTGTGATGTTAAGAATGGTTTGGACAAGTGATGTACAACCTTATATGCTATTTCCGTTTGATGGCTTAGTTGTCCACCCATGATGCAAAGTTTACTGTAAAAATGCCCTATTTATGTACATGAGTAAAGCACCCACATTTTCAAGAAACTTCCAACCCAAAATTTTGAATGGGTTCAATACAAGAGATATAGACAATTTTATTCCTCCATGCAATGAAACCAGGACTTGAGTAGTTGTACTTTCAACCATTCTGTTACACGTATGATCAGCCAGACATATCAATAACTGTGAGTAGATGCAGGAAGTTCAACATGTACAGTTAACATACTCGGTGATATGTTTTGAATGATGTCATAGTTTCCTTTACAACACATATTTTCAACATAGGTAAAATATCTTTCACCTAGATTGTTACTGCAACATAAAACCAAAGCCAGTAAAAAGTATCACATCCCTACATCACTAATACATATTTATCACTTTAAAATATTTTTTTGCAAAATAATTGCCACATCATTGGTTAGTATTAACAATTCTGGAACTGTTGTCATCTTTGCCATATATGTCTGTAAAACAAGGAATTAAATGGGACATGTGTTTATAAAGATTTATGTTCATGTTAGAATCAGTAGAAATGATACTTTCATGCGTTAAAAAAAAAACATATGTATTGTGCACATTGTCATGACCTGGGCAGCGCCTATGTAGAAGGGTCCATGTACAAGGCTCCCTAATGCTCGGCAGCAGTGCTGGCCCTGCAGTAATCACAGCTGCAGACACATGGAAAGGCTGCCACGAGAGATATTTGAGACAACNAGCAGCAGTGCTGGCCCTGCAGTAATCACAGCTGCAGACACATGGAAAGGCTGCCACGAGAGATATTTGAGACAACATTGCTCTCGAGAGTTTATGCACTTTGCCTCAAACCCTGTACTATTTAGGATGACTCTTGCTCATCAGCTTGTAAGCGTAATGTTAAGCCTGTTTCCATGCTGCCCTGTCTTGCTTTGCTGGCTATTATCATAGCATGGATACAATTTGATCTGGTATTTAAGGTTCAAGTTAACTTTCTTGGCACAGAATACTGGCACCTTGGGTGTTGAGGGTTCAAACCTCGAGCAAACACACCTCTTGTTCTATCTGTTTTCTATCTACTCATCCCACTATTTTACTGCCTGAAGAATGACTGGGGGAAATAGATCAGGTGTGTCTGCGTCTGGCTCTGTGTGTTATGTTTATCCTTGGAGGGCAGTTGAGCGGGGTCGGGGTTGGATAGGTTTATGGACTGATGTGCAGTCGGAAGTATCTAAAGCATTATGGGTGATACGATGCCAGGATTTTGTTTGAAGGAGATGCTCTACGNGGGGGGGGGGGGGGCAGTTGTTGTCCTCTGAAATGGGGATGTGGTAAGGGATGTCAAAGGCCTTACCACAGGAGAGGTGCTGCTAGTGGCTGTTGTGGTGTTTTAACCCAACTGAGAGGTGGCAATCACTTACCCCTGGGATTCGGAATAATGACCCGAATAGGTTGGTAATGCAGATTACTCGACGACTGACAGTAATCTGGTCTGTTGTGGTAGATCTCGTGAAAGCTGACTGACGGGCTTGACCAGCCCCCCACTTAAGACCAAACGAGTGCATCCACTCAATGACCACGGCCTTCCTCACGCATTTACAAGAGTACGGCATCACCTGAAGGGCAGATGTTAAGGTTGAAGTGGCTTGGCTAGCATTATCAAGGTTTGAGTTTGTAGCATCGACGGTCACCCCTAGTGGGAATGGCAGTTGGAGGGTGGCACCAAGGTACTTCTCCCCATGGGCGGCAGTGAAGCACTGGTTGCCACTTGCACTGGTTTTTTCCTGGGGCCTACGTTGCTGAGTTTGGCCACTTCTATAATAGAGTGTTGTGCCTTAGGTGGCGCGCTTACAAGCGATGAGCGAGTGGGTATCCTGGTAGAGGTATAGGTGGAAGTGAGGTTAAGTGGTCTATTCACTCATGTGATGTTGGTAGGTCGAGACAGGGTAGGCGGCTTCTTCGGTGGCAGCGGAGACACTGCACGTGGCACATGCCAGACGAGGTTCAAGGTTGAGCTGGACAAGCTGGATGCAGACCCTCTGTGACGTGCAACTTCCTCCTTCCAGATGTATACCTGGTTGACACCTGAACTACTACTCTTCAGGACCCCAGCCTGAGCTAGCCCCAGCTTGGCAGCTTTGGCCCCGCCCAGCCCTATGGTGAGGCATAAGGGGGAGAGGGGAACAGGTGTCACGTACAGCGGGGCTCCTCAGGGATTGGCCTATCATTAGGGGCGATAGTCCAAGTGACAACTGCTCTAGTGTTGCCTAGGAAGACAGAAGACAAGCTTCCTAAGGTGAACTTTGAGACAGTTCCCAAAAGGTGAGGTTGAGGATGAGGTTTCGGCTCGTGGCTATCCCTGGAAGAGTCTTACTAGGACTGGTGACGAACAGGAAATAGCAGGAGCAAGGTGTAGAAAGTATATAATGCTGAAAGAGACAACTCAACCAAGTCAGATTTATGCCTGTTTTATTGATTGCTCAAATGCACATAAACCAGCCTGTACCCTGACTAGAGCTTGAAGGGCAGATCCTAGGTTGCCAAAAGGTAACTGACCAAGTCTCGGAAGATGCGGCAGCGCTGGGGTAAGGGCGACCCCAAGTCAGCGGTACTTGTACTTGAGTCAACTGCGAGTGAGCTTCAAGGTAGCTGGAAGCACGGCAGGCTTCGGTGTACTGGCGGGCAGCGAGGCGTCATCATGCAGAGTAGAACTCTCAACATTGCTGCAAATGGCAGTGACGACTTGAAGTCGGTTGACTCTTGGGCAGAGTGACATTCTGCAAAGGTAGATGCAGTGTCTGGTGGCCCTCGGGCAGTGTGACGTTATGCAATTATACTGGTGCGAGACAGTCTTGAACAGAGGACTGCCAGTCCTATTTATACGCGGCGCACAGGGCCAGCATGGGGGTTGCGAGGTGTGAAGAGAGAGAAAATGTAGAGAGAGCAGCGGTGGTGAGCCGGCGGAGATGGACAAAAGTTGCCAAAGCTACCGGCGAGTTCCCCTCTCGCAGCCGAAGGCTAGAGGGGTAGAGAGCGGTGACGTGATGCGAAGCGGGTCCCAGCGCAGCAGGCAGCAACAGATGGGCAAGCCACCCTGGCTTGAAGGTGTGCTGTGGCGTGTACGGCGTAATGGCTCTTCTTACGAGAGAGCTCAGACTGTGGCGAGGCTAGATGAGAATATGATGTCGCTCGTGGCACGTCAAATTTAATATATGCTTTTCCCATTTGTTTATCACCACGAGTCGAAAATACAGATTCTGTAATTCCTTCCCAACCGGTGAATATGTGGATGGTAGATCAACCTTTAGTAAATGGACCCAGGCTATGTATCTCCAACTCTTGTCAGGTGTACCGGGTGTAGAAGCTGGGCGCCAATGTACGACGGTACTGTGTGAGTGTATTGGGTCAAGTAATAGAGTCCGAAAGCCACTGGAATGGGCTTTTGAAGTGGGGAAAACCCACCACTTCGGCTGAAATTGCCCTCTCTGCTTATAGTTGTCTAGGCCTACCTTATTGGTGAATCAGTGTCCTTTCCCTTCATCAAGAATACTCTTAAGTTGTATCATGGATGGGGTTTTGCAATAGTTAAAATAAAACCATCAACAGGATCTAACTAGGATAGGTAACTTCTACAATAACTGTGCCAGTCAGGTTTAAAGTCACACAAGATAATTTATTGGTCTGTACCCAAAGGGTTTGGTGCCTAAGGCCAGGAACCAGGACCAGTGATCCCAACCAGAGAGCTCTCGGCATACCTGCATGGTTGTTCCCTTCTCTCTGTCTCTGCGTAGAAGTGATCTGGACCTCTGATGGTCTTACTTATATAACACAGTGACGTTAAGCATTTTACATAACCATACTAGGTGATCCTTGAGTGATTGAGTGGTGGTACTTTGCTGTGTTTGGGGTTCCTGCCCAAAAGCCTGTGAAAGGGGAGGAGGTACCTGTGGGTACCATCCCGGAGAAGGTTTTGGATGTTAGGTTGATGGGTTTTCACGAACACCAAGTTGAGACTTCTCTACGGGCTGTTTAGCGGGCTTCTCTCAGCTCAGAAACTCTTGGCTAGGCATCTTCTCTGGAAGGCGACCTTCTCCTCGAGATTGCTGGTTATCAACTCTGGTAGGTGACCTCCTCGAAGTTGCAGACATCTTTGAAAGGGCTTCACTGCTTATATCACCCCTCTAGTTCTCAGGGTAGCCAAAGAAGGTGCAGAGTGCTGCATCTATAGGGTTGGAACATGGCCTTACGCTCGCTACCAGGCAGATTGGCTTCCTTTTTTATGCTAAGAGCAGGGTCAGTAAATTGTGTTCACGCTCACTTAAGTGCGGGACTCAAGGACTTATATCCTCATCATTTGTCGGTGGTGTTTGTTTACAATGGTGGAGGTATGGGTTCCGGTACAGCATTAGGAAAAGGCAGTATGTGGCACCTGTCATCTTTATAAAGTAGTGCTTGGGTGAGGTTGCAGTGATTTCCTCATCAACCCTGGTCCAGCTGTGGCAGGCTACTAACAGAGGTTCGCTGGAACACCTCAAGTCATTAGTTGACCTTCACTGATTGCTAAAGGGTAGGTCGTCATCCTCCCAGGTGTGATTATGCAGTGAAGTCCACACAGTTTGTGCATAGGGGTCCCAAGGACCACAGGTAAATGTGTGTTGCAATGAAGCGTTTGTGCAAGGGGCTAGGTTGGTGGCAGCAGCTGCTGCAGTAATAAAGACGGTCTAAGCCTACTGCACTTTATTTTTCACGGGATAGGGCCAACCAATAACTATCACTGTACATGACACCAACCTCAGATGGAACAGCTGGTGGAACATCAACAAGGCATGATGACCTCTCCTCAAAGGCACTGGGAGGCACGTGACTCCTTGTGGGCAACACAGCTATTATGTGTGAATAAGGAAGTCCTACCACAAGACTTTCATGGCTTTACCCCTGGGACTGAGTGACCTGTGAAGCTCTGACACAGGGAGAGGATAGATGCCCTTCCCATCTTTCTGTAAGGCACAAATCTTTTAAGAGGATGTTCCTGTAGTTAGCAGCCTGCCTCCTATCTCGTACACTACCTCATCTTCACAAAGCCAGAATGCCTGGTAGGCACCACAGAAGCCAACGGTGTGCTGACGGCCAAGCGATGGAAAGAGCACCATCAACAGTGGTACCAGCTGTTGCCAGTGAACTGGGAGTGGAATTCCGGGAGAGCCAAGTCTGGTATCACGAGATTACCGGAACCCAACCAAGTTCTGTAGGGCCCCATCCCTCTCTATGATTTCGGAGCAATTGGGGCACCAATTGCAGCTGTCTGTTGACTGTCCCCAGCTTACACGACCTTGTGATATGAGGCAACCAGAAATCAATTTGAGGTGGGGCTAACTCCTCTGCCAGATCTTGATCAAAGATTATCAGCTTCCTGTTCAAGTAGCCTTCAAGTTGCGGTGACAAAGGCTACACCGGCTGACCGAGGGCAAGATCATCCCATGCTTCAAACAGCTGCAGCGTGGTACAATCACAGATAAGGTGAAGAGACATTGGTGTTGGTCGACTACAGTGCTACCTGAATACTGTGACATGTCTGTACTGAGCGTATGATGTGCGCTTACCTCATGTTATATGGGAAAATAACAACATTATATATTTGTTAACATTGCTTCTGTATGATACAACATGTAAAAGCAACAAGTCTGACACACATGAACTGTGTAGTCGCAGCACACACCAGCTGCAAATCATAATGCACAGTCTACTCAACTATAAATAGGCAACATGATTATTTTTTGCTGGCACTTGGTTTTCAATAATTTATGTGTTAGAAATGTATTTACAAAGTATCACGATTTAAAAATTAGTTTTGAAAAAGTTATGATTGAACGAAAGTTTTACGTTTGAAACGCCCGCCAAAATGTGCCTGTCGCGCCTGCTCACTCCATGACGTCACAAATCAGATACAACCTCGGCCGCCGCGTTTATTTACTTCAGCGGTGATGCGTAATTGGTTAAATAGATATTGTTTGAAGTAATGGAAAGAGAAAATAAAGAGGCAAGTATACCAAAATCATCTAAATGGTTTATTGTACCGCTGTGTACTAATACATCTCGCAAAACACCTGATAAAATATTTGTTAGTTACAAAAAAATGAAACAAACAGGAAGAAATACGTAATTATATTTAAGGTGTTTGTGTTTCCCTTATGTAGGTAGTTTTAACACTGGTCTTCTTAATGACTACTATTTACATCTGACCTAACCGTCGTTACGGTACTATGGTATGGTTTAATACACACCACAATGCGTTTAGCAATTTGTATGTGATGTAGACATGAGCATAAAAAAGGATGTTAACATATTTCATAATAATAAAGGCATATAAATATGTTTACAAAAATTTAGCCACAGATTGTAAATTTTACATTTTGTATGTTTATACATTCCAAGATAGACCTAACAGATGGAATTTGGTATATATTTTTTTTATTAATTTAATATAACTGCTAACATTTGTTTCAAGAGCACAGCTATCATATTTAGGCTACATTCACATTGTATGCCTAAATAATATGTCATGATGTTAAGCCATGCAAATTAAAGATTAAATTATTTGGGTGGGGCTCAGAGTCCTTTTGCAAAAACTTTGGTTTATATTATATGGTATTTTTCAAACATAGCAATTTGTAATAAATTTAAGTTGTTCTGATTTGTCTTTAGTTAGCTTTCATAAGCCTTACAATTTTAAGTTACTTTCAAAACACTAAAATGTATGTTTTAGAAATGTTTATCAAAGATGATCTTCTTTCATATTTGCCCTTCCCCTTTTTTCTAAGTTACTAAGATGGACGTTACAAAAAAATTACGAGACTAGGTCCACAAAATTGACACTAAATAGACCCATGCATTTTACACAAGTAAGATGTTACTTTTATAATCTTTTCCCTTAAATAAACAGAAAGAAAACAGCTTTTGAGGAATAAAACAAATTCTTAAGCTTTTCTTACAGATTTCCGTCGCTGTATTTAATCTCATCCCAAGTATTAAGTACTTCTCAAACTACCATATCTATATTTTCAGCTTTTGTGTACAGTTCTTACATTTTAAAAAGAAAGTATAGACACAGCTAACCTGATGTCAGAATAATAAAAGGTATGTTAGGTACACAAAACATAAGAAACAATAAGATAAGCAAGTTATTTTAAAAATAATTTTTTTGTTTCTAAACACTGTATTTGAGGCATCAATTGCAGCGCAGCGTTCTGCCCGCCACTGACCCAGAGCTGCTCGAGAAGTCGAACGGTGTTTGGTAGGGACTAGTGTGCTAGCTTTAGGCCTACTGTGACCATACTGCTCGTTATCTGACATTTCTAAAGCAAAAAAGTGTTTTATGAATACTGAAACGTGGTATAGAACCCGGAAATATTTGTAACCTTCTTTCTCATCATTACGTTTTATTTCTAAATACTGTAGTTAAATTTATCACAGATATCAAGCATGGCGCGTGACAACACAGTACGCTCACTGCAGTCCCCTTCATTACAATTTTGTTATTCTTGGTAATGTAATACCTATTCCATATTTAAATTTCAAACTTTGAATCTTAGCAATTGTAAACATAAACACAGATAATAATAATATGTACCTCAATAAAACGTACAAACAAATAAGTTTTAACATGTGATGTAGGCCTACTGTCGCTTTGAAGATCACAACTGTGCGATATGAGACATGTTCTTAACTTTTGTAATTTTCCACCTCTTATTTCAGGTTTCACAAACCAATGGGAATTTAAGTAATCAAGTAGCATATCGGTATCTACTCGTGGCAGATTGTACAACTGCGTTTTCACAAAGTTGCCTTCCATTTCAGTGCTGCGTGTTTGCAACGTGCCAGGGCCGGCTGTCGGCGTATGACTAGTGACGCCGTACCGATGAGAGAGCGTTCCGCATTCACGTGACAGCAGCTGCGAAAGTTACTGTTTTAATACTAAAAACAACTTTGTCAAAACTGATTTTTATGCAAAAAAAGGTACATTTTTATTTTCAGACGCATATACAAATGTGTTTTTATCATTTTCAACTATATTTGCGAAATTTGCATGTTGCCTATTGCACTATTTCCAAATTATGATTCTGGTTTTGATAATTTTGGTTTTGATGAGCCTGTTTTCATATTTTTTGTTCAAAGATTGACCATTTAATATCTCGGGTGGCTTTTAAACATTGCAGGGATGGTTTTGCAAAACACGTAGGTCACTATGTATAAAGGCTAATTTTTTTCAAGGCCACCATATGTGTAAATAACAGGGTTTTCTAATCTATTTTCAAATCAAACCTACATAAATTTCCTGCCCTCACTTCCCTCCTTGAATCTGCAATAACAGATGAATAAATGCCCAGTACCCATGTGCCTTTACTGTGCGCCCACATGCTTGCCGTCTCTACCTCCCCTTTTCCTGTTCAACCACCCACCAATTGTGCATTTTGTTCCATTCCAGGTCACACTGATGACTTGTCCTAGCCATAGCTGCTTATCAGCAAAAGAGAAAAAGGAAGCACTCCAACACTTTACCCAAGCGACTACTGTTATAAACGGGTCACAAATATTTTTCCAGTATCTATACATTAATTAGTGATGGGCGAGTTTGATTTTTACAGCTTCGAGTTGAGTTGAGTTGTATGAAACACGAGTCAAGTCAAATCGAGTTCAGTAGAACATTTTTGAGGTAAAATCGAGTTTGCATCATAAATATAAATGTGTACCTCTGTACACGGGTATAGCACTTATAACTTCCTCCCCTTCTTAAAAACAACGTTTACCAAGCAAAAAAATTTACAACTAGTTTCTACCAATAAGAACAATCCTTGACGTGTTGTGTGATAAAGAGGCATTTATTGTTTAAATACATCGCATTGTTGTATGTATTTGTGATGTGCTGAGACTGTACCTGTCGACCTTGACAATTTCCATTCATGTTATCTGATCTGTCGCTACATGGGCGGCAGCACAACTCTAGCGGTTTAGCAGTGTTTGAATCGCTAGACACGAAAAGTGATTGTTAGGTGTGAATATTTGTTTGTTTCTGTTGAATATTAGCCACTGCTATATATTTAATGTTAATCCTGGCTATACGGAGAGTCGCGGCTATTGGCCAAGGCCATGCTGTTGTTCAGTTGTTCAGCAGTCTAGTTCATGATGGCGCTCTCACAGCATGTCGTGTTGTAGTGATGTCATGGTATATCCAAATACATCTGTAATACTCCACTCCAGTTTGTTATTTCTCTTCCGTGTTTTTCTACAGGTTATGGGCCCAGGCACCTAACTGCAAGTGAATGAAGTATTTACAGTGAACAGCGTGCGTGTTTTCTTTTCGTGACTACAATCCTAACCTGTCTCGTTAACGGCCGCATGTCTTCCGTCCGTTCGTTTTAATTATCGTCCGCGACAAATATGGAAGCTCACTCCCGAACAAATATAGATAAGTTGGAAGGCCAATCCAACTGGAGCGATTGGAAGGCCAATCCAACTGGAGCGATTGGAAATTCCAAATCATTATATTGCTCAGAAGTAGTGGTCTTATGGATGCACTAGGAGGGAAACTGCAATATCCCGAAGAACCGAACACGCAGTCAACAGCAAAGGAGTATTTGGATTATACGACCAAGAAGCAAATTCTAGACAGAATAGAATTTGGAGCTCAGGAAGTCATCGTCAATAATATGACTTCGGCAGTGAGACAACTCGTCAATATGTGTAGTACTAGCAAGGAGATGTGTAGTACTAGCAAGGAGATGTGGACCAAGCTCCTGAGTATCTACGAACAGCGGCAAGACAGATTGTTTAATGATTTTTTCAGTATAAAATCAATGGACTCTGACAGTGTGACAAAGCATATTGCTCGTCTCGAGAAATTGTGGATAGAACTGTGTGATGAAACGTGGAAGGAAGACAAAGTAAGGCTTCCAGAATCCTTGTTCATAAATCATATTTTAAATACACTTCCTTCTCAATATTTTGAATTTGTCAATGCCTGGGAATCGATGCCGAAAGAACAGCGAACAGTGAGAAACCTGACTGAAAGACTATGTACAGTCGAGTTGAGACTTAAGGAAAGGGATTCAACTCAAGATTCAGCGTTACTCGTGAAGTTCAAGACAACACCGTCATCTTCAGGAACGAAGAAACCTGAGAGTAAGAAGAAATCGGTGATTTGTTTCAATTGCAAAAAGGAGGGACATTTTAAGTCCAACTGTCCCAGTTTAAATCGCAGTGAACGGTTTAAATCAGCGAAACATCCGCACGCCTTATCGGCTACTGATGAAACTAACGCAAGTGATATCAGTGATAACAATGCTTACAAGTGGGTCATTGACTCAGGGGCCAGCTCTCATATGACAAAGTTTGGCGATCATCTCGTAAACTTTGACGCTACCTTCAAGACTAAGGTAAATTTAGCTAATGAGACAACCATTGAAAGTATTGGCAAGGGAGATGTGCGGGTAAATATGCCAACGGGCGAGTACGTAATCACCGACGCACTCAGAGTACCCGGACTTGCAGCAAAATTGCTTTCTGTTAGCAGGATGATTGAAAAGGGTTTCGTCATTGTCTTCGAAAAGAACTGCTGCAAGATCTTCAGAGAGGAAGAAGTAAAGGTGAGTGGTTCTCCACACATTGTTGCACCTCGTAAATTTGGTACTTATGTGATGGAAGCGAAACCAATAAAGAAGGAAACCGCTCGTTTCACAACTGATCAAGACACCTGGCACAGACGGTTGGGACATTTAAACTTAAATGGACTCAAAAAGCTGAAAGAAATGTCTGGTGGCGTAGTGTTTCCAGAAAGCGATTTCAAGAAATGTGAAATTTGTTTGCAGGGGAAACAGACGCACAAACCCGCAACAAGGAAAAAGAACAAAGGAAAGAGGGCCGCAGAAAAGTTGGAACTTATACACACAGACGTGTGTGGGCCCATGAGCGAACCAACAATGAGTGGTGCCCGGTATTTGCTCATGTTTAGTGATGATTTCAGCAGAAAGACGTTTGGTTACTTACTCAAAGCAAAAAGTGAAACCTTGGACAAGTTTTGTGAGTTTAAAACGTTTGTCGAGAACCAGACTGGTCTAAAAATAAAGAAGATCCGTACTGACAATGGCACTGAATATACATCTCGTCAGTTCGAGAACACTTTAAGAAGGTCGGGGATTGAGCACCAAAAAACCGTGCCTTACACACCGGAACAGGGGGGAGTCTCGGAGCGGATGAATCGCACTGTGGTCGAGAAGGCACGTTGCATGCTCTTGGATTCCGGACTTCAAAAGAAATTCTGGGGCGAAGCAGTCATGACGGCAATCTACTTGAAAAATAGATCACCGACTGCAGCGGTTGTTGGAGCAACTCCCGAAGAGGCTTGGACTGGGTCAAGAGTTGACCTGACACACCTCAGAACCTTTGGGTCAAAGGCTTATGCACCTACTCCCAAGCATAACAGAAAAAAATGGGAGGCCAGAGCTCAGAAGTACATCATGGTTGGATATCCAGAGGCAACAAAGGGTTATCGTCTCTATGACCCGAGAAGACCTGGAAGGGTAACTATTGCTACAGATGTAGAGTTTATGGAATCTGACATTCCGAAGGGCGGATCGGGGGGTCCAGCATCTGCTTATGATAAAACACACAACATTGAGAAGCCTCCTGTACTACCAGTGGAGGGTGTTATAGTGGATGATGAGTCCTTGCCCTCATCTGAGTCCTCGGACTTCCATGGATTTGAGGACCTTCCCCCAGCTGACAGCAGAGTGGGGAACTCCTTGGACAGCATTGAGGATGGCAACGCAGAGGTTGTTCATACGCCGGAGAATGCTGAGAGAGGACTCCAGGACAACTTTCAACGAAGGTATCCAGAGCGACAGCGCAAACCGAAGATATATCCTGATCATGTTACTTATTTATGTGTCAGTGAGCCACCTTCATATGGTGAAGCTGTGCGGTGCAGTGAAAGTGTTGACAATCCTGTTTTGTTATACAATGACAACCAAAGTGCTCAGAAGCTAGTGTATAACCCCATGTCTCACAACAGGACGAGACATATTGATGTGATCTGATAGAATGATTGCGGATATTCTAACTAAAGCCCTACCTTCTGTTAAGCATAATTTTTGTGTTAAGGGCATTAATATGTGTTAAGTTTCTTTGGATTGTCTTTTCATTTGTACTTATGGTTAAGTATGTATGTATCCCTGGATTAAGGGGGAGTGTTGAATATTAGCCTCTGCTATATATTTAGTGTTAATCCTGGCTATACGGAGAGTCGCGGCTATTGGCCAAGGCCATGCTGTTGTTCAGTTGTTCAGCAGTCTAGTTCATGATGACGCTCTCACAGCATGTCGTGTTGTAGTGATGTCGTGGTATATCCAAATACATCTGTAGTACTCCACTCCAGTTTATTATTTATCTTCCATGTTTTTCTACAGTTTCTAACCTAAAAGCACCATTACTCAACTTGCAAGTTCAGTAGCTTGATTTCTGCTGGAAAAAAAAACTAGACTCGAATGATGAGTCGATCTTTGTTATTTCGACTCAACTTGCTTTTTCAAGTCTTGACCCTCACTAACACCCCAAGTTTTCAAAGTGAATTATACATAGAATGTACGATGAATATGCAATAAAAGAGGGTAGCTAACATGGGCAGTTTACAGAATAATTATAAATATGAAAATTCCAGTATTGGATACATATATAGTACGGGAGCATGCAGCCATTCTTCTACTTTGTTTTACAGCATAAAATAACAGAGTTACCAGTCAAAGTTTTGTAATGGCAATTTTCCGATAAAATGGTGGGAATGCCAATTCAGTGCCTGGTGCTTCTGGGACTTGCAACACAAAATATAATCTTATTAAGAAATTTTATATTGACCAGGATGCTTGAGAAGGATGCACCAACTAAAAGAACCATTTCTGCTGCTGGCAGTAATTACACTGATATATAGATATATACACACACTACCTGACCCGACAGTCGTTACCCTGTCAATTCATACAAAAATAGATATAGATATAGAAGATAGATAGATAGATTATTTTAATTAGGATTTAATGTTGAGACCAGGTTGCATAGCACCCATATTTTAATATTAGAAACATTTACAAAAATTAAGTAATGCGTTTATCGCAACGCTTGGTGATGAACGATATTTTTTGTCTTTCCGTTCGGAGAGAAAACGAATAGCGCCGATGGTTTACCTACTCTCGATCACGCCACGTACAACTGCCCATGGGAAAAACATGGCAATTCAAGGTTTATTCCACACACTTTGAACGATTGGCCTTGCGATTTATTAATCGTCATTGCGAGTGCAAGACGAACAGGAAACTTGACACGCTTAAATTGAAACGGTAAATCGGTTAGAATCAGTGGTATTCTTGGAATCAGAACATCCTCACCTTTGAACTTTCCTATGACTATCATTGCTTCAATCNGGTTAGAATCAGTGGTATTCTTGGAATCAGAACATCCTCACCTTTGAACTTTCCTATGACTATCATTGCTTCAATCACATTGTTCATCAGCTTCTTAACAGCGAGTCTTGTTCCATTACATAGTTTCGGTTGGTTCAGATTGCGTAGCATGATTATCACCGAGCCGACCTTGAGCTGCAAATTGTGCAGCGGCATTCCTGGAAAATCCAATGAATTCAGAAATTCAATTGGGTAATTGACGACTTCATCTGGATCTGTAATTGAATCGATCGACTTAAATGAATAAAGTTGGCCAGCGATTTGACTTTGAATTTTTATGTTCAAATCGTCTACGTCCTTATTTTTTGTTGCCAAAATAGATCGTTCGCTCAACCAAACATGGTTTTTGTAATTTGCACCAATATTCGGGAACACTTTCATGATCAATTCTTCTTTNTCAACCAAACATGGTTTTTGTAATTTGCACCAATATTCGGGAACACTTTCATGATCAATTCTTCTTTCGACGTTGTGAATTGACAAAAATTAGGTGGAAGCAAAATGAGGCCAGTGGAAGCGTCAATCNGATCAATTCTTCTTTCGACGTTGTGAATTGACAAAAATTAGGTGGAAGCAAAATGAGGCCAGTGGAAGCGTCAATCAGAATTTTCCCATTGCCAATGTCTAATAATTTTGTGGAAAACACTTCCGCCGATTCGTCATTTTGTAACGCGACTCGCATATTCGTTGTTAACTTGAGAGTTTTCACATATCTCCACAAATTCAATGACTTCAAGCAAGCATTTATTTCATCAGCAGCTGTGGATCTTGGAATGACTGGCAGCGTTTGCCGAAAATCGCCGGCCAGCAGAATCATCGTACCTCCAAAGGGGTCCTGATTATTGCACAAATCTTTCAACGTTCCATCAAGTGCCTCCAATGCTCGTTTGTGCGCCATGGTACATTCATCCCAAATGATAATTTTGATATTCTGTAGTACTTTCGCCATTGCTGAATTTTTGGCAATGTTGCACGTCGGTTCATCTATCGTTTACAAATTCAGTGGTAGTTTGAGCGCTGAATGGGCTGTTCATCCTCCTTCTAACAATGTGGCAGCGATCCCTGATGATGCTACGGCCAGCTTTATTTGACCTTGTGCGCGAATTGAATCTAAAATCAATGAAATTAGGAACGCTTTGCCAGTTCTGCCAGGTGCATCGAGGAAAACTATTCCTCCGTAGCCGTCGTTGATTGCTATCATCAATGTATCATACGCGATTTTCTGCTGCTGATTCAAAAATGAGACCTTTGTTCAAAATGATTGACTCAAAGCATCTCGATCGTATTGCCGTTCTCGCTCAAATTCTCTATTGAATGCATAGTGCATGGGGCGATTTGGCGCTGGCATTCCTAATTCGTGCAACTTCTTGCCGGACATCATCAGGCACAAATCCTCTATAGAAATCAACGCCTTGTTGTGGATCTTGCGTTAAAGTCAAGTTCAGGATTCGCTGTTGTTGTATACACTTGATGCGAAATGTCTTCAGCCATAGTGTCTTTGTATTTGTTCCATAGATGAAGTGGGTTAGATGGAAAACACGTTGAAATGATGATGGCAAAAAGTGATATAATTTGATGCGCAGTAGACAAAATAAGAGCATCAGCAAGTGTATGATCCCAATGAATGTCATCTTCGAGCAANGACGAAATAACAGCATCAGCAAGTGTATGATCCCAATGAATGTCATCTTCGAGCAAATGTAAACGCTGACACGCTTCTCGATATGTTGCGCACAACTCACCATTGACAGTTCGTAGAAATTCAAATGAAATCGGTCCACGAACATTAACCAATAACAAACGCAGGTAAAAACATTCGTCATTGCTCGGATGAACTGTGTAAATGCACCCCAATGCATCGGTTGAATATACATTCACGTATCCAGGAACAGGCTTTCCCTGTTTCCGACGTTGGAATTTTTTTGATGATGCGTTCCATGTAAAATATCTCGGCATCTCTGAGTAAAGCAGTATTCTCGCAAATGGATCACTTGCGCATGTCGCGAAGAAACTTGTCAGCGTTGTCGCTGGTGGTCGTTCAGCTCTCTGCGCTGCGTTTGCTACCGTGAAATAAACTCGTTGTCCATTCTCCAGGTGCACAGCTAAATGGACCACAGTGGGATGACGTTCGTGTATGGCGAATGAAAAGATTCTCCAAATCGCCTCATTGCTGCTGACATATCTTCCTCTTTAATATTGTGAAACTTCATCGTTGGCATCAGAAGCTGCAATACCAAATACAGCCATGTCGCTTCCTTTCGTGACGTACTTGCAAACATATTTGATGGACATGATAGAATTGCAGTACTCAACATTGCAATGCGCTTTGAATGTTGTAATGAAGCATTATTAGTAGTGTGGGAGGTCGCTGCATGTAATTTTCTTCGGGCAAGTTGTTATGACATGAATAATTCGTAAACGACTGTGGCGCTGTTCTGCACTTCGTCTGTTTATCTGTGAACGGTTCGTACTCTGCATACCTGAACTTCGTATGTGAACTGTGTCACTTGAATTGATAAATAAAAGTATGGAACAAAACAAAACTGGAACTTGACTTTATTTCTTATTTAATTCGCTTCCATTTTAAAGAGTCTCGTGTTACTCCGTCATGAGCTAGTTGAGTGGTAGTCGGCAACTTAAAGCCGGCTATAACTGTGAGCGTGCCACGTTACAATATTTTGGAAAGCAGCGACGAATACGGAACAATCCAGCTGTTGTGGACTACAACGTCTTTATTCTTGAATTTCAATGTTATCGTTCTGCCGTTATCCTCTGCAGAGCGATGACGATACAGGGGGTAACCATCATTGCCTGTGATTGTGTCAGCCAACAAAGCACGCGGATAACGTTTGGAGCATTTGTTTTCGATCATACACAGTGATTCTCGGTTGTGATTGCCACATGGTCCATGAATCATATTCGTCGTCACAACTTCATACAACTCTGGATCTGTTTCCGGANCCACATGGTCCATGAATCATATTCGTCGTCACAACTTCATACAACTCTGGATCTGTTTCCGGATCAGGAATTTCTGAGCAAATGATGGCGTCAATTTCATCCGATCTTATTTTCTCGACNACTCTGGATCTGTTTCCGGATCAGGAATTTCTGAGCAAATGATGGCGTCAATTTCATCCGATCTTATTTTCTCGACCATCCACAGGAGAATATGCGCATGAGGCAGTCCTCTTTTCTGCCACTCCACAGGGTACATCCAACATCGCACGTCTCCGAAGACATGATACTTCACAATGAAGTCCTTGAGCGCATTGAGTTTCTGCTTGAATACTCGTGCTGTAATGTCGTGA